>CM053589.1:171902290-171922545 GCA_028646515.1 Pseudochirops corinnae | reverse complement strand
CCGTCATCCCACCCCTCATCCCCCTTCCCCCCCCCCACTCTCCTGTGTGGCAAGACACCCAGTTCAGAGTTTATGTCATTCCTTCCCTAAGCCAAGTTCAATGAGAGTAAGGTTGACCCTTTCCCTTTTGCTCTGCCTACTACTTTTTAATCTTTAAATTTTCACCAATCAATGAACTGTTGCTAAACCTGAAGCAGTATTTCCAATCATCATTATTTATACTCCATCACCATCTGTTATCAAGAAGTGTGTGCCTCACCACACAAAACATAGTTAATGTGTGCTTTGTCTGGGAGATTTATTTAGCTGCAGTATTTATTTTGGCTTGATATGTGTGTATGAGTTATTTTCCTTTATGGACAGGATGTTGATGTTGGAAGTCGCTCCTACACCATTAATGGATTGAAAAAATACACAGAGTACAGTTTCCGAGTAGTAGCCTATAATAAACATGGTCCTGGAGTCTCCACACAAGATGTTGTTGTTCGGACGTTATCAGATGGTAAGTTACTCATTTCCTTTGGAAATGAGGTACTGTTCTTGGCTTTTTGAATGTGTGTTTGTGGAAGTGCTCTAATTTTTAATCACACAGACCCTGTCTGCTCCAAGACTGACCCTTTGGTGAGTATAGAGCTCCATTTTTTGACCAGCAATCAAGTTAGCATGCTAACTGGATTTTTGTTAGTGAGATTTTTCTTAGTAAAATGGTACTCATTGTTTATGGCGATTTTTCCATCAAAATGGATAGATTGCAGTGCACTGCCCAAAGTTCAGTAACTGTAGAGTCTAATAGTCTGAAAAATATTTTGTTTAAAAAAATGTCCGTGTGTGTGTTATTCATATTTTTGTATATTCCCTTTAAAAGCTTGAGGTTTTTTCTGAGCTTCTGAGCCAGATATTCTATATTGCATTGATGCGTATGTGTGTAAAAATGTCTTCAAGTGGAGGCTATGAAATACAGCCTTAAGTGAATTCTCACCAATAGCTGTGAGCTAAATTGATGAGTTTCAGTTTAAACAAAGCAGCTAGGTACTACAGTGGATAGAGTGCCAGGCCTGGAGTCAGAAAGACCTGAGTTCAAATCCAGCCTTAGACACTCACTAGCTGTGTGACCCTGGGCAAGTCACTTCACCCTGTTTGCCTCAGTTTTCTCATCTGTAAAGTGAGCTGCAGAAGGAAATGACAAACTATTCTAGTATCTTTGCCAAGAAAACCCCAGACAGGATCACAAAGAGGCAGACATCGAAATGACTGATATGGTAATTGGTGTTACCATAGGGAGCATCGCATTTCCCTTTAGTTGGCCTCTCACTGGGTGCCTTGTGGTTCTCGAGGCTCCACTTTAATCCAGGAAACATTTACCAAGTCCTCCTGTTTGCATAGCCCTAAGCTTGTTTGAGGCAGGGGTGACTCAAGGATGTTATCTTCAAGGGGTAGGTAGTGTGATGCACTCATGCCAGCTGGCCAGCATCAGCAAAGACTCCCACCTGAATCCTGCTTAAGCTATAGGACCCTAGGCAAGGCGCTTCCCTTCCCTCAGCTTCTATTTTAGGACCTGCCTAATGGGGTCCTTCTCAATGGTTCTTCTTAGAGAACTGTTCTGTAATCTTAGGTATAGTCAGCTTAAGCTAACAAGCATTTGTTAAGTACTGACTCTGTACACAGTTCTAGTCTTGGTGGTCCACTGGAAAGATCATGGTTCTAAAGGTAGAGAATCTGGGGTCCAGTCCCACCTCTGAGCTCCCTGCCTGTGTGACCTTGGTTACATCACTGAGTTCTCTCCACTATAAGAAGAGAATTAGACTAGAAGACCTTCAAGATTGTTTCCACTTCTGTGTCTACGATCCTTTGACTATAAAGACAAGATAGAACTCTACCTTCTATCAGGGAGCTTACATTCTCCTAAAGGACCCTGTATGTACACAGTTAAATAGATAACATATAGCTAAATAAAGCCATTTGAGAGGGAGATGGTATTATTAGTACTGACAGATTTGAATGGAGAGTCAGGAAAGGCTTTGTTTGTATAGAAGATAGCTCATGGGCTGGCCTAGGCATAAGCTGGGTGTTCTGAGAAGTAGAGGTGAGGAGCAAGGAGGGCATCCCAGGCATGGGGAACCACCTGGGCAAAAGAACAGGCAAGAGATGAAAGTCTGCATGCTGGAAACAATTCACAGGTCCAGTTGACTGGAATGTAGTATTCATGAAGGAAAATAATGTGACATCTGTCTGGAAAGATCAGTGGGAACAAACAATTAGAAGGCTTTAAATTCCAGGCTGAGGATTTTGTGTTTTTCCTAGCAGGAGTGGTAAAACTTTTTTTGACAAGGAAATGACATTGTCAGGAAACTGTGATTTAGACCTAACACTGCACTGTGTGGGAGGCAGATTAGAAAGGGGAGAATCTGGAAGCAGGGAGACCACATAGGAGACTTGCAGAATTCCAAGTGAAAAGCTAGGCTACCGTGGCTCTGTGAGTGCAGGGGAGATGGATGCAAGCTATGAGGTGAAAGTAGATAGACTGGACAGGAGGTGGGAAGAGGTTGGAAAGAGTCAGATAGGAAGCATGGCACTGCTTTGGTTTTGAAGGGAAATACAGGGTTTCCCAAAATCCTCACTTTAGGTTTAAGAACTTCAGAACTATAAATGCTGCAAACTTTTTTAAAATTTGAAGTGTTAATTGCTTAAATTGATGTTTCTAATTAAAATCCAACATTTCCACTGTCTTGAGGTATACATCACTCTAGCTGATTTCAAACCTTGAGCTACAGACTCAGTGAATGAAAGGATTGCCTTTGTTTATTCTTTAAATTTATTTATTTTTGGTTTTCAGCATTCATTTCCACAAGATTTTGAGTTACAAATTTTCTCCCTGTCTCTCCCCTACCCCCTACTCCAAGATGGCAAGCAATACTGAATACCCCTTCCCCCAATCTACCCTCTCTTATATCCCTCCACTCCCCCCTTACTTTTTTGTAGGGCAAGGTGGATTTCTATACCCCAGCACCTATATATCGTATTTCCCAGTTGCACATAAAAACAGTTTTTTTTAACATTTGTTTTTAAAACTTTGAGTCTGTAGATTCTCTCCCTTCCTCCCTCGTCTCTCACCCTTACTGGGAAGATAAGCAATTCAGTATAGGTTATACATGTGTAGTTATGCAAAACATTTCCATAGTAGTTATATTGTGAAAGACTAACTATGTTTCCCTCCTTCCTATTCCATCCCCCATTTATTCTATTTTCTCCTTTGACCCTGTTCCTTTTCAAAAGTGTTTGTTTCTAACTACCCTCTCCCCTAGTCACCTCTCCCCTAGTCACCCCTCCCTTCTATCATCTCCACCTTTTATCCCCTTCTCCCCTACTTTCCTGTAGTGTAAGATACTCAATGGAGTGTGTATGTTATTTCCTCCTTAAGCCAAATCCAGTGAGAGTAAGGTTGACTCATGGATTGCCTTTTTAATACAAAGAATGAGATTTGGATACATACACGACAGTTTGGACATGAGCACATGAGAAAAAAATCTCATGGAGATAGATGAGAGACCAAGGTGGCTGAGTGAGAGGACCATCAATGATGATCTGCGTCTTGGACTGAGAAAGTATCATTCAGAAACTGCTACGCATACAGTGCACAACGCTGAGGTGCTCAAAATTCACAAACTTAACGTAAAAGTAAACAGACTTTCACATGATAGTTTTTGCAAGTTTGTAGTACTTGATGTTTCTCAGGTTATTAAAGCTTACCATTGTACTAAGGCTTTTCAGAAACCCTGTATAACCGATTCCATTTTGGATGTGCTGAGTTTTGATAAGTCCTTGGGACATCCAGTTAGAGCTGTCCTTTAGGCAATTGGTAATGCAGGTAATGCAGAATTCAAAAGAAAGATAGATATATCTCTGTCATATTCTTCATAATATGCTGTACATTGTAGAATCATCTGCATAGTTTGGAATTGGATGAGATAATGACAGGGGAGAACATGAACAGAGAATTGGGAGGGCCCTGGCAGAACCTGAGGGATGCCCATCCTTAGTGGATGGGAGCAAGGAAACGAAGCAGTCATCAGACAGGTAGGAGAAGAGCCAAGAGGGGAGCATCACGGAGGCAAGGAAAGGGGGTAGAAACAAGTTCAGAAGCTTCAGAGAGTTACAATGAGATAGTTGAGATAATTGGTAAAGTTGGGCAGAACAGTATAAAATGTGTGGTGTGAACGGAGGCCAGATTCCAAGGGAATAAAAATAATGAGGAGGTGAGGAAGTAGACACTAAGAGGATGTAGTAGATGTTTGACTTTGAAAGGCAGAAGAATTGAAAGAAGACTATAGCTTGAAGGTTCTTAACTATGGGTAGAACTGAGTATATTTATGCTAATGGGGAGGGAACCAGTAGGTAGGTAAGGAAAGAATGAAGATTTAAGGAAGAGAGGGAATAATCAAGGGGGCAAGCACTGAAGGAGATGATGGATTAGGATTAAAAACACAAGTGAAGGAGCTGGACTTGTCAGGGGAAAGAAGGACAGAATGGGGGAAGATATAAAGGCATTTAAGGGTATGAAATAAGGGAGGAGAAGAGAGACCTAGTGGCAGATGAGATCCGTTGCCAAGGAGAAATACAGAAGTGAGAGAAAAGGTTTGGAGAAAGAAGATGGTTTGTAATAACCATTCGGTAAGTGGTTACAGAGTCATCCAGGGAAGAGCAAAAGATTGCCAGGTGTCTGACAGTGCCTCATTGAGATTAGGTAGCAGAGATGTAGAAGAAAGCCATTTGTCATGGTGTGAAGCACCATGAGAACAGGAAGAGACAAGGCCTATGTTGGCATAACCTCTTTGGAGTCTGGCAAGGCATAACTGGTGTCGGGAGAGGGGACAACAGATTCAAGGGAAGCCAATAAAATGGTTAAATTGGTCAAGCTTTGGATCCAGACCATGAAGGGAAGGAAGAGAGCCCAGAGCAAAGATAGTAGAGACCAGGAGAGCGGGGCATCATTTCAGTTTTATATAAATGACAGACAGGTGTTGGCATTATTACATGTGCCCAGGTAAGTATAGATGGAGAATAAAGAGTGAAAGGGCCCAGAAGGTGCTGAGTCCTAGAAGATTTCACAAAGATCACTGGACATGAGCAATGTCAGTGACTTAGAAGTCAGAAATATGGGCAATAACTATGATAGAGGATAAGTAAACAGCAGACACACTACAATTATGCAGGGCTTTCTTTCACTGGGTGCTTTGATGACAAGATCCAAGGTCATGAATAGAGAAATAAATGCAAATTCACATTGTAAGCCTTAGCACTGACCGCATTAGTGAGAGGGATGGAGTTTTAAGTTTGAAAGAAAGGAACAGAGTCAGGACTGTTTGATTATTCAGATGGTTCTTATAGTCATTATGTCCGGGGAGAAGGTGAATTGTGTCATTTGTTTTCAAGAAGATAATGACCTCTACCTTGTAAATATAAAATAGTGAGACTCTTTAATAAACATAGCAGAATCATTTTACAGATGAAAGAAACTGAGAACAGAGAAGCGATATCTTTTCCCCCATTACACAGCTGATTTGTAGCAGGCCTGGGCTCTTTCCAGGACCTCGGGAGGCCTCCATTTTTATCTAATGAGCATCGGCCATGCCAGTGTTGAAAACACTTCTGAAACTCCTTTGGGAACTTTCTTCAGAGTCCACATATACAAATCATACCCAAAAACTGGTTCCATCATTTTGTTGTCACAAATGCTTTTTAATCAGAAAAAACCGTATTCTCTGGCTTAATACATCATTTCATTCTCGAGGTGTGGTCCTGAATGATCCTTGATTGTTTACAAAAATGAAAACCATTCTCAAAAGATAAATATTTGTCACCACTGAGGACAAGCCAAAAAATGCTAGTTTCCAAAGAGTTTCAGAAATATTTTTGAGTACTTAACCTAAATATGCAGCCTTCTAAATGTCTTCCTTTAAAGGAGACAACAGTGACTAACTTAGGGAAAGCCTGATGTTTGTTAGCCAGTTAGGAACTAAAGAGCCACCTGGCAACTGAAGGGCTCTTGATAAACGTGTCTGTGTATGAAGTATAGTGAAACAGGTGTCTGGGGGGTGATTGGAGATCTAACCTTTTCCTTTTTATTTCACCCTTTAGTCCCCAGTGCTGCTCCTCAGAACCTGTCCTTAGAAGTGAGAAATTCCAAGGTAAAATATGTATGCCAGACTTTCCATTTCCACTGGTCTTTCTCTAAGCCTCTGGGGATTGCCTAGAAAGAAGTTCTGCTGGGACACTTCCAGGATATGATTACTGTATCATGGTCTTGGTTACATGATGCTTGTAAAGTATTACCAGAAAACAGCACACAAATGCTAAGCAGGGCCCGCTGTGAGAGGAACAAGGCTGAGAACTGCAGCTCAGCTTGCCCAGAGTTACCCACCATCTTCAGGGAGTTCGGCCCAACTGCTCTCTGGCCTCCCTGGGCCTTTGCTAGACTGACCATCTGCTGGAGGTCAAAAGCAGCATGAGGGGGCCAGCAGGAAGAGCCCTGAGCCTGGCCCATCTCTCCCGCTTATCACCTGGGTGACCTAGGGCGAGCTGCCCAATCTTCAGTTTGCTTTTTTTGGAAAATGAAGATGATCATCATGAACTATATATGTCACAGGGTTGGTGTGAGGAAAGCTGTTAACCCTGAAGTGCAGTGGAACAGGAGCTATTATAATTCTCAAAAGGAGTAGCTCCTCAGAAAAAAAAGAAGGAAAAGCCTGTAGAAGTGAACCATGGTGTCTTCAATTACCACAACCTAGGGCCTCTGGCAGAGTCAGAAGAGACATGTGTTGTCCTTGTTCAGACATATATTTATAGGGAGACTCTGGGGAAGACACTCTCGTGCCCAGGCCCCTCTGTAAGACTGTAAAGTATGGAGTAGCTACGTATATGTGCAGATGCAGGGAGTTCCCTGCCTGGGTGAGAGTCCTCTAATCCAACAGAAATACAGATCTGATCCAAAAAATACATACATATAAGGTATAATCATAGCATGGTGTAATTTGAAGTTAAGAAACCTGAATTTAGTGTCTGAAGACTTCAGGTCAGTGCTGGCTTCACCACTTACTTGTCATGTGACCATGGACAAGTCAGCCTCCTTAAAGCTCAACTACTTTATCTTGAGATGGGGATAACTATTCTGCCCACCCCCTAGGGTCAGTGTAAGAGTCAGATGGGTTAAGGGCATGCTCTGTGCTAGGCCCTGAGAACACAAATACGAAGAATGAAACAGTCCCTGTTCTCAGAGAGTTTATAACCATTAAGTGCCATATAAATGTAGGGTCTTTATGTATATAATCTCAGCTTTTGATTTGTTTGTGAGCATTAATTAACTGGAACATTGTAAAATTCTTCCTAAACCCCTCATGTGCAACAGTTATTAGGAATGCTAGTTTTAGGCCTTTGATATATCTCAATCTCCACAATTTTATCTTCTCCAGAGTATTGTGATTCACTGGCAGCCCCCTCCAGCAGGCACACAAAATGGGCAAATTACTGGCTACAAGATTCGCTACCGGAAATCTTCCCGCAAGAGTGATGTTATGGAGAGCATTGGAGGAACACAGCTCTTCCAGTTAATTGAGGGTAAACTACTTAGCATTTTGGAAACAAGAATGAAAATATGATAATTTCTAAATGTATAATTGTGTTAATTGACTTATGCAAATAGTTTAGATGATTCCATTGGCTTTTGCCCTTTCAAAATTATTTTACAGTACTCTTTTAATAGTTCAAATAAGAGGAAAATTTAGAAAGAATCCTTATTTTACTAGCTGTATTGGCATTCTATATTTTATCATCATGACTCATCTTCCTTTGGATTCTTTAGCTTGTCTAGCAACTCAGAATTCTTACTTAAGAGTAAATGATTGTAAGACGGGGATAAATGATTCATATGTAGTTGTTCTGTACAAGCAAAGAAATGTCTTTATCAAAGCTTCCTTGAGTGACAGGAACAGACTTGAGCTTGTATGTGTTCAGTCAAATACAGTGTTTTTTTTAAAAATTCCTCATGAATTATGGACACCATAAATATACAAAATAAGTGGAAATTTTCTTTATAGATGAGCTCTTTAAAATTGTTGTCTTTTATGTCAGAAGATGATTTACATGATTTCACCAGCAAATGTAACCGAAAGGGCAACAAAGTGTCAAAGCCTCTGTATTATGAGAAATCTGGTAGAAAATGAGAATTTCTAGCCTCAGTCATGATGGTTCTGATGTATTTTTCAGTCACTGGTACCCCAATTCTGGGTTGTGGCTTCCATTACATCTTTCTCTGCCAGCAGACCATGCCACGTGTCATATATGTATGTTCTTCGCTTTTCCTTTAGTTTACTCAAAAATTATTTGGGTTTTTAAAAAGACTTTTCCTAACAATTAATGAAAAAAAAATGTAATCCACTTTAAAGTACAAGTTTCCCTGGGCTAACTAGCTCCTTTTCCCACTAGGTGAAATCTAGCCTAATCTCTCTGACCCCATTATTTTGCTTCTGAAGAACCCCCTTTCCCCCACCACAACCTGTCTGCTCCAGCAAACCTAAACCCAATTACTGGTTTTTTTCTCTTTGGACCCTACTCTCTCTTCTGTCCCTTCTCACCCATTTCTAAGCTAGCTCCTTTGGGCTTCTTTGAGTCAGCCATGTTAGCATGGCTTCAGTTAATTCCCCAGAATAGTTGAAATGTCACTGGGCACCTCTCTCACAGTAAAGAAATGTTTACATCAAGGCCCTTTTACAAGTTTGCCCATATGTGGCATAGTGAAGGCTGGGATATTTTCTCTTTCCCTCTTCCAAATGAATAACTAGGAAAAAAAGAGTATGTCTGCTGGAGGATATACCTGTGGAGCAGAAAGACCCAGGAGTGTGGAAAGAAGAAAAAGCCTTTTGAGTAAAGATGAGGTCAGCTAAGAGAGAGGTGGAAGCCTAGAGGTTTTGTTCACTTCATATATGTAGACATGACAAAGAAAATTAAGAGATCACTCAAGACTCTCCATCACATGGCCTGAGCATGTGGCCTTTCTTTGGAGCTGAAAGGACCAGATAGGGTACCAGCAAGTTGGAGAGAAAGAAGAAGAAACAAAAAGACCACCCTTGACCTAGACTGTACTACCTGGGATGGAAGGACCTCTGCCAAAGGAGGCCTATTGTGTGGCCCCTTAAGGAACTCTGGACATTTCTCTACATCATTAAGGCTCATTATCACTCACTCAAGGATTTCTGTTATATTTTCTTCCTTTTAATAAACCTTTTTTTCTGTAATATGATTAACTGTGCTAGTGGAGAGTAAGTAGGTTTCAGTATATTGACCCAAGTTGCAGTAGGTATGACTCCCACAGCTGTATACCAAGGTCTTGACAATCAAAGGCAGCACACAGATAATGCTTGGGATCACTGTCTTAAGTGAATTAAGCTTAAACTCTCCTACTCACATACTTAAGACTTCCATTTTCAAGGCTTTAACATTGGAGGGCAGTCAGTAGAATAATTAAATATATGAGGAATAAATTAGATATAAGGACTAAGAAGACTTAAGAACCAAAGACATATAGTCTCCTAAAAAATATAGATATAATTTTTATAAGATGGAGTTAGATGGCATTGCTTCTTAAAAGAAACTGCTGAATTTAGAATTATGCCAAGAAAGTGACTAAAATGTCTGTGCCCTGTGATCCCGAGGTTCCACTTTATATGCCACAGAATTTTTATAGTAGTACTTTTTGTAGTAGCAAATAATTGGAAATAAAGATGCCCATTGATTGTGGAATGGCTAGAAAAATTGTGGAATTTATGAGTGTTACCATACTGTAAGAAATAACTGATGAATACAGTGAAAAACATGATAGAGGCTTCTGGGAACAGATGCAGAAGGAAGCAGCTGTCTCAGGAAAACAATATACACCACAACTACAACAGTGCAGTCAAAAGGAACAACAACAAAACTGCTGAATCTGAATGATTCAGAATTGTAGTGAGATACTTCCCCAGGCTTCTTCACAGAACTTAGGAACAATGGGCATGGAATACTAAATAGAACATCAAACTTTTTTATATGTAAAACAGTTTTTTCTTTCTTTTCTCTCCTTTTTTTGTTTATTATTATATACAATGTCTTTCTGGAAGGACTATGAAAGAGAAGGATTCAGTGAAAAGTGTAAATGAATTTGTTTTGGAAAAATAAACCTGAAATATAAAGTGATATCTGACTCTTTAAGGTCCTCTTTGTTTACCTTAATACAAGCAGAAATTTCTTTATACTTTAAGGAATTAATTTTAAAAACAAAAATCCATAGCTATATCCATTATAAAAGTATGACTTCACAATGTAAAAATGTAAAAGTTCGAATTATAGAAACAGATGAGAGTGAAAAAGTTAAATCCTAGAAGTCCTGGGAAGGTCCGTACTAGAAGAAATAGGTGACAGAAAGACAAAATGCAAGTTTAAACAGGACAAATGAGATGAAAGGAAGAAACAAAAGTGGCTAAAAATTTGTATTTCTTCAAAGAACTTAGAAGTGGCAACTGGGTACAGCTGCTGTGTGCATCATGGTATTTATAGGAGCTAATAGCAGATTAGTCTGTACCTTGATGAATAGCAGGAAAGCTTGCTTTAAAAGCCCAGAGGGAGCAGAACCAAGATGGCAGAGTGAAAGCAAGAACTAATCTGAACTCCTCCATAAATTTAAGTAACCTCTAAAAAGTGAATCTGAACGGATTTTAGAGTGACAGAATCCATTGGGAGATAGAGTGCAGCAGATTCCTAGTCCAGGAAAGTGCCTACGTAGGACTTGGCAGGGGGAACACAGAGCTCACAAGGGCTGTACCAGTGAGGACCAGAGAGCAGATCACAGTGGAACAAGAGCAACCTCCAGCCAGTGGATTCACTCACAGCAGAGGCAATTCACAGGCATCTCCCCACAGGACAGGGGGTCTGTCAGAGCTGGGTAAGAGAAAGCACAGGGCTGGGTGGCAACAGTAGGTTCTCCTGGGACTATCAGCCCACAGCCTGGATGTTTAAAAATCACCTACCTGAACTTCTGGGAGTCAAGATGGCAGAGTAAACCTTAGCTGCTCTAATCTCCCTCCCTGACCCTGAAAACCCAGAGATTATTGCCCCAGTGTAAAATCCTGAAATAGTGGAAGCACTGACAGGCTTGGGAGTTCTAGAGGAAGGGTGTGACTGAGGCTGTGCCAAGCCTGAAGTGAAGGGCAGAGGCATCCCAACAAGCCCCATCTCAGCTGACCAGCAGAAGATCCCAAAGTCCAGGGGGATGGAGCCAGCAAGCCCTAACAACAGAAGCCCAGGTGTGCCTTAGCACAATCAAGGAAATCTGGAGACACTAGCACTGCAGGTCACCAGCTGCTGAGCCTTCCTGAGCTGTAGCCCAGGGGCACAGAGCCAGAAACCTGAGGCGGCCAGACTATTCCTCTCCCACACCTTACTCTGTGAACCTCAGGGTAACCCAGGGGAAGCACTGAGAGTCCTGGCCTTGGCCTCAGTCTAGACATCCAGAGGCTACAGCACACAAAGTCAACAACCAGGCCCCAGGCTTCCACCTTTAGAAGTGTGGATCAGAGCCTTCTGTACCCCAGAAACAGAAATCCACTTTAAAAGCCAGCAAATAGGCACTCACAATGGGCTGGAAGCAGCTTGGAAAAGGAAGACCAAAGACCATTAAATCCTACTATTGTGAATGAGAAGAATCACTTTCAGGAGACACCATCGACTCCATATCCACACCTGAGACCACAGAAGGAAATATGAATTGGTCTCAAGCCCAAAAAGCGTTCTTGAAAGAGCTCAAGAAAGATTTTAAAAGCCAAATTAGAGAGGTAGAAGATAAATTGACCCATTCTTTTAAAATTACATTGGCCAATATGGAAAAAAAATCTCACTGAAGAAAACAAATCCTTAAAAAGTAAAATTTGTGAGGTTCAAAATCTAACTGGAGAAAATACTTCCCTAAAAATTAAATCTGAACAAAGTAATTCACTAAAAATTAGAATCAATCAAGTGGAAGCTAATGACTATGACACATCAAGAAATCAGTCAAACAAAACATAAAGATTGAAAAATTAAAAGAAAATGTGGGATATCTCATTGGAAAGACAACTGACCTGGAGAACAGATCTAAGAGAGATAGTCTAAGAATTATTGGTCTACTGGAAAGCCATGATGAAAAAAACAGCCTGGAAAACATCCTCTTAAAAATTATCAAAGAAAACTGTCCTAAGGGTAGAACCAGAGGGTAAAATAGTTATTGAAAGAATTCACTGACACCTCCTGAAAGAGATTCCAAATTGAAAACTGCCAAGAAATGTTGTAGCCAAATTCCAGAATTATCAGATCCAGGAGAAAATTTTGCAAGAAGCCAAAAAGAAACAATTCAGATATCGTGGAACTACAGTCAGGATCACAAAGGACCTAGCAGCTTCTACATTAAAAGACTGGGAGAATTGGAATATGATATTTCATAAGGCAAAAAGCTTGGACTGCAACCAAGGATCAACTATCCAACAAAACTGAGCACAATCTTTCAGGCAAGGAGATGGTCATTCAATGAAATAAGGGACTTCCAGACTTTCCTGATGAAAAAGCCAGCCCTCAATGGAAAATTTGATCTCCAAATACAAGACTCAAGAGAGACATAAAAAGGTAAGCAAGGAGAAAACACACACACACACACACACACACACACACACAACTTGTGATTCAGTAAGAACAAACTGTTTACATTCCTATATAGGAAGCTGATACCTATCAATATTGAGAATTGTATAATTATCGCAACATTTTAAAGAGATATACATAGGGGTTATCGGTATAAATTAACTAATCTGGTGATTAAAAAAAACCTTATTAAGGGATGGTAATGGGAGAAAAGGAAAGGAAGAGGCAGAAAAGAGTAAATTATGCCGCACAAAAAGGCATTAAAAACATACTGTAGTAGAGGGAAAGAACGGAGGGAGATGAACATTATATGAACTTTACTCTCATTGGTTTTGGTTCAAGGAGGGATTAACATAATTAGTTAAGTTTAGGATTCTAGTGAAAAGACACAAAAACTCATAGGAGAGGGAAAGGAGGGAGGGAGAGAAGCACTGTATGAAATTTACTCTCATTGATTTGGGTTCAAGGAGGGAATAACATACTTCATTAAGTATAAAAATCTATTTTTCCTCATAGGCAGTAGGAGGGGGAAAAGGGGGGTGCTGTTAGAAGGGAGGGAAGAAGTAGTAGTGGGGAAAGGTAGATAAAGGGAGGGGGTACATAGGGAGGGAATACTGAGCGAGGCAGTGGTCAAAAGGAAAACTCTTAAGGAGGAGAAGGGAAAAGAGAGAAATAAAAGCATAAACAGGGTAGGATGGAGAGAAAGACGTAGATAGTAATCATAACCGTGAATGTGAATGAAATGAACTCTCCCATAAAATGAAGGTGGATAGCAGAATGAATTAAAAACCATAATCCTACAATATGCTGTCTACAAGAAACACATTTGAATCAGGGGGATACACACGATAAAGATAAAAGGCTGGAGTAAAATATATTATGCTTCAGCTAAAGTAAAAAAAAAAGCAGGGGTAGCAATCCTTATCTCAGATAAAGCAAAAGCAAAAATAGATCTAATTAAAAGAGACAAGGAAGGAAACTATATCCTGCTAAAAGGCGTTATCAAGAATGAAGCAATATCATTAGTAAACATATATGCACCAAGGGTTATAGCATCCAAATGCCTAGAGGAAAAGTCAAGGGAGTTAGAGGAAGAAATAAATAACAAAACTATACTAGAGGGGGACCTCAATCTCCCCCTCTCTGAACTTGATAAATCCAACCTCAAAATAAATAAGAAAGAAGTTAAGGAGGCAAATAGAATTTTTGAAAGGGTAGATATGATAGACCTCTAGAGAAAATTGAATAGGGATAAAAAGGAATATACCTTCTCAGCAGTATATGGCACATACACAAAAATTGACCCTGTACTAGGGCATAAAAACCTCATAGTTCAGTGCAGAAAGCCAGAAATATTAAATGCATCCTTCTCAGATCAGGATACAATAAAAGTTATATGTAATAAAGGGCCATGGAAAGATAGACCAAAAACCAAATGGAAACTAAATAATTTAATCCTAAAGAATGAGTGGGTCAAACAAGAAATTATAGAATCAATCAGTAACTTCATTCAAGAGAATGGCAATAATGAGACAATATACCAAAACTTGTGGGATGTGGCAAAGGCAGTTCTTAGGGCAAGTTTTATATCTCTGAAAACATACATGAATAAAATAGAGAAAATGAAGGTCAATTAATTGGACATTCAACTGAAAAAGCTAGAAAAAGAACAAATTGAAAATCCCCAATTAAATATCAAATTAAAAATAATGAAAACCAAAGAGAGTAATAAAATTGAAATTAAGAAAACTATTGAATTAATAAATAAAACTAAGAGTTGGTTTTATGGGGGAAAAAACAATAAAATTGATAGACCTTTAGTCATTATGATTTTAAAAAAGAAAGAAGAAAACCAAATTATGAGTATCAAAAATGAAAAGGGTGAGTTTACCTCCAATGAAGAGGAAATTAAAACAATAATTAGGAATTATTTTGCCCATTTGTATGCATATAAATCTGATAATCTTAGTGAAATGGGTGAATAGTTAACAAAAATATAAGTTGCCCAGCTTAACTGAAAAGGAAGAAATCTACTTAAATAACCCCATTTCAGAAAAAGAAATTAAAGAAGCCATCAATGAACTCACTAGGAAAAAACCTCCAGGGCCAGATGGATTTACTAGCGAATTCTATCAAACATTTAAAGAACAATTGATTCTAGCACTTTACAAACTATTTGGGAAAATTGGAGAAGAAGAAGTGCTACCAAATTCTTTTTCTGACACAAATATGGTACTGATACCTAAATCAGGAAGAGACAAAATGGAGAAAGAAAATTATAGACCAATTTCCCTCATAAATATAGATGCAAAAATTTTAAATAAAATATTAGCAAAAAGACTACAGCAACTTATCACGAGAATAACATACTTTGATCAGGTATGATTTATTCCAGGAATGCAAGGATGGTTCAGTAATAGGAAAACTATCAGTATAATTGATCATATCAACAAAACTAGCAGAAACCATATGATTATCTCAATAGATGCAGAAAAGGCTTTTGACAAAATACAACACCCATTCCTTTTAAAAACACTAGAAAGTATAGGAATAAATGGAGTCTTCTTTAAAATAATGAGTAGCATCTATCTAAAACCATCAGCAAATATTATATGTAATGAGGATAAGCTAGAAGCATTTCCAATGAGATCAGAGGTGAAACAAGGATGTCCACTATCACTTCAGTACTAGAAATGTTAGCAGTAGCAATAAGAGAAGAAAAAGAAGTTGAAGGAATCAAATTAGGGAAAGAAGAGACTAAGCTATCACTCTTTGCAGATGATATGATGATATACTTAGAGAATCCTAGAGAATTAAGTAACAAACTATTTGAGATAATAAATAAATTTGGCAGAGTTGCAGGATATAATACCCACATAAATCCCTGGCATTCCTATATATTTCTAATGAAATCCAACAGCAAGAGATAGAAAGAGAAATCTCATTATAAAATATTTGGGAGTATACCTGCCAAAACAAACCCAGGACCTATATGAACAGAACTACAAAACACTTTTTACACAAATAAAGTCAGATCTAACTAATTGGAAAAACAATCAGTTGCTCATGCCTGGATTGAGCTAATATAATAAAAATGACAATTTTACCTAAATTAAACTACATATTTAGTGCCACACCAATCAATCTACCAAAAATTACTTTATAGAGCTACAAAAAATAGTAACAGAATTCATTTGGAAGAACAAAAGGTCCAGAATATCAAGGGAATTAATGAAAAGAAATGCTAGAGAAGGTGGCCTAGCCATACCAGATTTTAATCTGTATTATAAAGCAGCAGTCATCAAAATTACTTGGTACTGCCTGAGGAACAGAGTAGTAGATCAGTGGAATAGATTGGATACATGAGACACAGCAGTCAATGATTATAGTAATCTATTGTTTGATAAACCCAAAGACCCCAGTTTTGGGGATAAGAATTCACTATTTGATAAAAACTGCTAGGAAAACTGGAATATAGTATGGCAGAAACTGGGCATAGACCAATATCTAACACCATATACCAAAATCAAATCTAAATGGATACACAATCTAGGTATAAAGGCTGACACTGTAAGCAATCTGGGAAAGCAAGGAATAGTTTACTTGTCAGATATATGAAGAAGGGAAGACTTTATGATCAAACAAGAGTTAGAGAGCGTTATGAAATGAAAAATGGATAATTTTGATTACATTAAATTGAAAAGTTTCTGTACAACTGAAGCCAATGTAACCAAGATTAAGAGGGAAGTAGAAAATTGGGAAAGAATTTTTAAAAACCAGTGTCTCTGATAAGCCTCCTTTCCAAAATATGCAGAGAATTGAATCAAATCTATAAGAATACAAGTCATTCCCCAATTAATAAATGGTCAAAGGATATGAACAGGCAGTTTTCAGAGGAAGAAATTAAAGATATCTATAAGCATATAAAAAAATGCTGGAAATTACAATTGATTAGAGAAATGCAAATCAAAACAGCTCTGAGGTACAACATCCCACTGGTCAGATTGGCTTAGAGGACAAAATAGGAAAATGACAAATGCTGGAAAGGATGTGGAAAAATTGGAATACTAATGCATTGTTGGTGGAGTTGTGAACTTATTCAACCATTTTGGAGAGCAATGCAGAACTATGACCAAAAGGCTACAAATAAGTACATACCCTTTGACTCAGCAATACCACTTCTAGGGTTGTATCCCAAAGAGATCATAGAAGTGGGAAAAGGACCCATATGTACAAAAATATTTATAGCAACTCTTCTTGTGGTAGCAAGGAATTGGAAATCAAGGGGATGCCCATCAATTGGGGAATGACTAGACAAGTTGTGGTATATGAATGTAATGGAATACTATTGTGCTATAAGAAATGGGGAGGAGACAGTCTTCATATTCACCTGGAGAGACTTATATAAACAGACATCGAGTGAGAAGAGCAGAACCAGGAGAAATTTGTACACAATTACAGACACATCATATGTGTGACGACTAACTTTGATAGACTGGGCTCCTTTCAGCAATACAAGGTTATAAGAAAACTCTTAAAAGACTCATGATGGAAAGAGATATCCACACCCAGGGAAAGAACTACAGAGTCTGAATGCAGATTGAAGCAAACTACTTGTTCTCTCTCTTTTTCTTGTTTGGTTTCCTCTTTCTCATTGTTCATTCCATTGGTTATAATCCTTCTTTACAACCTGACTAATGTTTAATGTGAAGCTATTTGTAGATCCTATATTTGACTGCATGCTGCGATGGTAAGGGGGGAGGGGGAGAAAATTTGAAACTCAAGTGATTGTGGAACTGAATGTCGTAAACTAAAAATAAATAAAAACATTTTTTTAAAAAACCCAGAGGGACAGGGACGGAAGATTGAGGAGTCAGGAGTCAATAAGAGCAGCCAACATCTATCAGAGAGAAAGGACCAGATAAAAAGTGCCTGGGAATTTTGATCTTTTGAGCAGATTTTTTAGGGCACCAGAAGATTTGATAATAGCAGAGCAGTCATCTGAAAAGTAGAACTTGGAAGATGATGAAACTTGGAACAGCATATCCAAGGAACTTTCCTACAGAAAGCTTCCTTAGGATCCAGAGGTCAGTGAACGGATGGGAGAAACAGGTCATTTCAGCATATGTGGCAGTTGAGGAGAAATAATTAGCCAGCATTTAAGATTGATTGAGTATTTATGTGCCAGACTGTTGGCTACAGAAACAAGGCAGAAATGGTTTCTGCCCTCAGGAAGCTTTGTGGGAGGTTTCTCCCACATAGAGGTAAACATAAAAGTATACACACAGCAAACATAGGGAATGAAGAAAGCAACCAGACATAACCTCATGGACAGAGGGTTGACCTTGGAGTCTGATTTTGACATGCTGGGGCCCCTGGGCAAGTCATGGGGCTTGTCGGGGCCCAGGCCACTTTGTAAAATTAATAGCGATCTGAATTGGTAGAGAACCTCCCCATCCAGGAGTTCAGTGGACCCCAGGACTCATCTCAGAAAGCTGGGGGCTTAGGGTGGGGAGGCAGGAAAGGCCAATGTCTGGAGAAAGTGTGCTTGAGCTACATTTTGAATTCAAAGGCAGAGACTAGGAGAGAGTGCATTCCAGGCAGGGGAGATGGTCTTTTTAGAATTAATTTGTTTATTTACTTTTAGTTTACAAGATTCAGTTCCACAATCTCTTGAGTTTTGAATTTTCTCCCCTCCCTCCCTACCTGCCTCCCCTCCCCCTCGGCAGCATGCAATCAAGTATAGCATCTGCAAATACTTTCACATCGGACATTAGTCTGGTTGTATAGAAGGGTTGTAACTGATGGAATGAACAAGGGGAAAGAGGAAACAAAACCAAACATGGAAAAGAAAGAGAGCATGTAGTTTGCTTCAGTCTCCATTTAAACTCTGTTCTTTCTAGATCTTTCTCTGAATGGAGACATCTCCTTCCCTCCTGAGTAGGGGAGATGGTCTTAGAGGTAAAGAAAAGCAGTCAAACCAGTTTAACAGACAGGAATGCCATACAGGGGAGTTTATCCTTGATCTAAAGGCAATAGGACACCATGGAGTTTTTTCTGCAGAGAAATGACATGGTCAGATCTTTGCTTTAAGAATGTCACTTTGACAGCTGTGTGAAAGATGGACTGGAGAGAAGAAATATGAGGTAGAGATACCAAAGGCTATTGCAGTGATCTGTCCAACAAGGTAGATTGTGTGTTTTCCAGAGCCAATTGGTGAGTGCCTGAATCCAGGACACATAATTGGTTTCAGCTGGAGGAGTAGAAGAAATGCTGCTTTACTTTCCAGATTGTCAGGAAGAATGAGTTGTTTCTTGAAAGAATGAAATAAATGCTTTAAGAGGAAACCAAAGAAGTAGAAGTACACCCAGAAAACTGATAAGAATCCAAATCTGTGTCAGAATGCTGGAGAGTAGGAACATATAGGAAGGCTATGGAAGGGCCTCTGTACCATGGGAGCCAAGCTGGAACCTGAAGGAGAGTCTGACTGAGGAGTATCCACATGGTGTGACTAAAAGGAAAGACTTATTCTTGCCCACTAGAAGAGATGCTTTCCACTGGGTGCTCATAGAAATGTCCATCAAATCCAGGAAGAAGAATGTGGAGAATGCTTGAGTCCTCAGAAGACTTTACTTAGTAAGTTGTAGAATATGAATAATGTAGACTAGGGAATCTTGATACTACAAAGTAAATATCTCATCTAGGTATTAATGAGCCTTGATGAGATATGACTTATCTCCAGTAAGCCAGGAGAAGCTGTCTTTATCACCTGCTGCTTTGCTACTGGAACAGAAACCGTGCCCTAGAGGTTTTAACCATTTTCTCTCTGGAGCTTTGGCTGTGGCTGCCCCAGCCCGTCCTCATTGCTGACAGTTATACTGGGTCCACTGTTTCAAGTGGATCCCAGCTATGCTTCACTTCCATCCCTACTCCCCAGCCACGCCTTCTTCTCTTTTCTCTACAACTCTCTTCATGGGACCATGAGCAAGCAAATTGCTACCATTGTTCCTAGAAATATACCTTCCAGGTATGTCCTGTAGTGTTAGATACCCTCATATGGCCCCACTCACTGCCCAAATAACATATTAGACCAAAACGCGCTTCCCTGATCACCGCTTTCCCATGTACGTAGCCTCTTCCTACTACCTCTAACAGAAGAGGGGGAACCCCTAGAGGACAGGGACCATCTTTACTGTTGAGAAATGCAGTGGATATAAATAGAAAATAATCAATAAAATAGTTTTAAAGATGAATGTTTTCATTAAAAAGGATAAAATTTATAAAAAGGGCATCAGTAACATTCTGTAACAAGATGACAGGCGTTTGTAAATATCCAGAAACTGTAAGGGGGGAAAGTATAGGTGAGTGTATCAGCAATGCAGTATTCACAATGCCTACAGTAACTATAAATATGCTGATATAGTTATTAATCACAAAATGGAACAGGCTCTCTACATAAGAAATATAGATAGTGCATTCATTTAAATACCAGAAGACTGAGTCCCAAAACCAGAAAGTCAAAGCCAACCCAGTAGTGATGAAGTTGGCACATGTGGTCA
>CM053589.1:171828982-171892341 GCA_028646515.1 Pseudochirops corinnae | reverse complement strand
CCCGCCCCCCCCCCCCCCCCCCCCCCCCCCCCCCCCCCCCCCCCCCCCCCCCCCCCCCCCCCCCACTGACACATAGAGGACTCACAGAATGTTGATAGTGAGAGGGACCTTGTTAGCCAGGATCTCCCACCCGGGAAGTAGCCGAGGTTGAATTTGAACTAAGATCTGGGCCCTCGGCCCAGTGCTCCATCCACTGTGCCATCAAGCTGCCTTGATCCTGTCCCTTCATGTTAGGGCTTCCCCAGCTCCTTGCTCTTCCTTACTTTGGGTTCTCATTGCCCCTGCCCTTCATCAATACAAACATGATTTCCCACTTGCTGTGACCATCAGAATAATTTGCTCTCCCCGTCACACCAGCTCTGCTATGTCCAGCAGTAGTGTCAGACTATGGATAAATAGGAATGGGGGCTACCGCACCTTGCCTAAGAGTCCCTGCAGGCCACATATTGATGTAGTTTTAAAAATGTGATATCCATATTTCACTGTATTTTTATTTATTTTGTTAAGTATTTCCCAGTTACAGAGTAAAAAATCTGGTTTAGGCCACCCTGGGAGTGTTGTGGGCCCCATGGGACCTGCAGGTCACGTGTTTGGCACTTCTGCTGTATAACACACCCCATCAATTGCTGCCAAAACAATTAGGATCATGTATCTCCCCCACTCAGAAATCCTCAGCAGCTCTTCAAGGCCTATGTACAGAAACTCCCTAGCTTGGCCTTGGAGGCCCTCTCTGATCTAGCCCTGGCCTATGTTTCTTGCTTTATCTGTCTGCTACAAAATCATACTATTTTCTTTTCCATCTTGCCCCCCATTTTTAACATCATTTGAAAGACCCTTCTCACCCCCCACTCCAGCCTATCCAAATCCCACCTCTACTTCAGCATTGTATTCACATGGCCTCTCCTGGATGCCACACACACACACACACACACACACACACACACACACACACACACACACACATCATTTATTTATTCATCCTATTTCCAATTAGATTGAAAGGGACTGTGTCTTATTCCTCTTTTTCTCTCTCCTAACATTGGCATCTTACTTAGCTATGTAGAAGAGGCTGAGTAAATATTTGGTAATTACTCATTTCTCCCAATTGAATTCTGTCTCTTTCCCTCTCAGTCATAAGAAACTGCCCGAGGTTCATCACAAGACACAGAATTTCCTTATCTGTGTCTTTGGCCAGTAAGTAAGGGGAATTCAGCAGGGGGCAACGAGGTGATAAGAGAGTTAGAGTGCCTGGCCTGCGTTCAGGAAGACCTGAGAGTTCAAAACCAGTCTCAGACACTTCCTAGCCATCTGATGCTGAACAGATCACAGCCTCAGTTTCCTCAGCTGTGAAATGAGGGTGATGATAGCACCTGCCTCCTAGGCTGGTTGTGAGGATCAAAGGAGATCTTATTTGAAGTGGGTGGCACAGTGCCTGGCACAGGATTAGTGCTCTATGAATGTTAGCAAAGGGGATACAAAAGAAAGCCAAAGGCAGTCCTTGCCTTCAAGGACCTCACAATGTAATGGACTAATAATGTTAATTTATTAGTTTAATGTTTAATTTTTTAATTAATATTAATAATAATAGTCATAGTCTCTATTAAATGCAAAAATATTGCTCCCCGTAGGAAACATAAAATCTCTGTCATTAAGTTCTATTTAGGATCATAAGGTTTAGAGCTGGAAAGGAACTCAGCTGTCACCTAGCCCACCCCTCTGACTTCCGCACATCAGAGAAAAAGCCACAGTTCTGAAGGGGTGATGGTACTTATCCAAGACCTTCATATAGATTCATCTTTGGTTAGTCAATATGAAAAGATCCAGTCACAATTAGGGAAAAAACTGATCAGATCAATGATCACTTGCATTATCAGGGGAAAAACAAGTGTTTTTATTCAGCTCATGTTCATGTGGTGAATGTTACTGTTTTCTCCTTCTAAAAGTCTGTGTGTCCCTTTTCTCCAGACTGCAAATGCTACGACTTTGAGTTATCTAGTGACCGGGCTAAAACCAAACACTCTCTATGAGTTCTCTGTGATGGTGACTAAAGGTCGGAGATCAAGCACGTGGAGTATGACTGCTCACGGGACCACCTTTGAACTTGGTAAGGGTCCTATTGTTAATGCTCCCTCCTCCCCCTCTTCATCAAGTGAGACAAAGGACAAGGGCCACACTCCATCTGGTTCATCAGAAGTTGAATAATCAGTCAGTTAATTTTATCAGCGTCTCTTTAGAAGAGCAAAAATGATCATCTTGTCGCTCCTTTATTCATTACCTGAAACAAAAAGGTTAAATAATGTGCACTTGACCAAGAAGGAGCAGGTGCTGTCCTTGCAATAAAAGCAGACTCACTGGCTTAATGCCTTTCTCTTTCTGTCAGATCTTTTCTTGCAGGTGGATGGGAGGGCACCTCCCCAGGTGGAGTGACTTGGCTGTTTACCTCTGCCCTGCTGCTGATTAAGGCATCTTTTGACTTCTTGTAAGGTTTCACTTCAAGGTGTCCTTAGGGGCCTTTTTAATGGACTTGAGACAAATAGAAACTAACTCTATAAAGATATTGAAGAACAGGGCATTTTCATGGGCACTTCCATTTCCTGTTATTCCTTTGGTCATTTGTTAGGTGGTTGCCCCTCAAGCACTTTGGTGTTATTGTTCTTGGGCACGTGCTTTAACCAGGGGGGGATCCTTCTCTCCCTACTGGGATATTATTGACAGATTTGTTTTTTAAAAACAATGGCAAAATTTCACATTTGTTGCTTTCCATAAAAAAATTCATTAAGGCTTCTTCATGAGAAGAGGGAAGTATGATGAAATGAATTTATAAATTTGTTGAAGTTTGCATTTCTTTTCCTAAGGCTTAAGAAAGCCTGTTACCTGGAGTACAACCTAGTGGCAAATGGAAATGTTTGCATTGTTAGAAGTGTATTTAAATTTCATAGTCCTATTTCACACAAAGCAAATGCTTTTACAAAAGAGTGACTTATATTTGGAAAGGGAAGGTAAAGCATAATTCATTAACTTTCTAATTGCTCTTCCCCTGTAGCTGCACAGTCATTTAAATTTATGGTTTCTCTATTCCACCTAACAGAGTGTTTCACTAAAAGCAAAAGGAAAAGAAAAAACCTTAGGGACTCATGAGAGTCTTAACTCTTGTTATAGGGCCTGCATTAAGCTCAAGAGAACTTTTTGACGTATAAAACATCCTGACAAAGTAGTTAGAATTTAAGAGATAAGACTTTTGTACTAAGGTATTTTACCACTAGTTCCATAGCCGTGTCTGTCTCCTCAAACAGAGGCATTGTGTGACAGAGAGAGCCTTAGACCTGGGGCAGGAAGAAACCTGGTTTTCCATCATGCCTCTAAAGCATGGCGGCTGCATGGCTTCAGGACAGTCTCAGTTTCCTCACCTATAAAACAGATAGTATTGGCAGTACTTACCTGATAGAGTTCCTCAGAAGATTGAACAAGATCATGTTGGTAAAGCATTTGGTAAACCTTGAAGCACTGTATGGAGGTCAGCCACTCGGCCCATCCAAAAGCTATTTTAGAAGAGTAGAGCCAGCTTAGATGGTATGTCTGGAGTTTTCACAGTCATGAAATTTAGACATGGAAGAGGCCACAAAGATAATCTAATCCAACCTCCTTTTTTTTTTTTTTTTTTTTTAAATAGTTGGTGAATCTGGAGTCCAGAAAAGAAACTCCCTTTGCCCAGGGACACATAGAGAGTGAATGACAGCTGAAGTTTGAACCCATATCCCCTGATTCCACATAACAGCCCTATGGAGTGGGTAGTGCAAGTTGTCTCTTGTTCCCATTTTATAGCTGAAGAACCTGAGGTTCAAAAGGTGTTGGGATTTCCCCATCATCACATAGCTAGCATGGGGCAGATTCAGTTGTTTTTCAGTCGTGTCCAGCTCTGTGCCCCGTTTGGGGTTTTCTTGGCAGACACTGGAGGGGTTTGTCATTGCCTTCTCCAGCTCATTTTACAGATGAGGAACTGAGGTAGTAGGGTTAAGTGACTTGCTCAAGGACACAGAGCTAGCGGCACAGCTCGTGTGTGGTAGAACCAGGCCTCAGTTGGATTCCAAGTCTCTCTTCTTTCCAATATGCTCCCTGGCCTGACATAGTAACATGTTAGAGGAAGTTACTGGAAGATATTTATGTGAATCAACTGGATGTATTTTTCTTTCTAGTTCCCACTTCTCCACCCAAAGACGTAACAGTAGTGAGTAAAGAGGGAAAACCTAGGACCATAATAGTGAACTGGCAACCTCCTTCTGAAGCTAATGGCAAAGTTACAGGTATGGTGCTATTCTGAGCTTGGGGATGGGGTGAGGGGCTTAGCCGCAGGGATCTAGAGTTCAGTACTGACAAGGGGACAATCCCATTCACTCATCCCAATGATTCTAGCAGAGGCCTATTAAATTTTGTATTGCCACTTGGTAGGCATATAAAAAAGATCATGACAGTGAGTTAGGAATTTTCTTTGTGTGTGTATGTGTGTGTGTGTGTGTGTGTGTGTGTGTGTGTGTGATATATTTATATACACATATGTGTGTTATGTACAATTATGTAATACATTTTATATTTTATTTACAATATGCTTCACGAAATATTTCCCAATTACATGTTTAAAAAATTTTAACATTTATTTGTTAAAATGTTGAATTCCAAATTCTTTCCCTCCTCCCCAGCCTTGAAAAGGCAAGCAGTTCAGTACTGATAATGTATGTGAAGTCACACAGAACGTAATTAGATATTAGCCATGTTACAAAAAAAACACAGATAAAAAGAAAGATGAAGTTTTAAAAGTATGCTTCAATCTTCATTCAGCGTTTATCTTTTTTTTTCTTTCTGGAGGTGGATAGCATTTTTTATCATGAGTCTTTCTGAATTGTCTCAGAGCATTGTATTGATCAGAGTAGCTAAGTTTTTAGCAGTTAGTCATCTTTACAATATTGCTATTGCTGTGTACAGTGTTCTTCTGGTTCTGCTCCCTTCAGAAAGCCTCCTTTTTGCTTATATGCCTAAAACTGGCTCTGTATTCCTTGTGGAAAATAGGCTCTAGTGAGAGCTGGATTGATGAAAATGTGAAAGAAAATACTAGTCTTAAAACTCTTCAGAAAGATTACAATTGTTACACGTAGTTTGGTAGAGCTGCTCTGTGGTCTCAAACTTGGAGTGACCTAAAATGTAATAAGGCTTCTCATGTGAGAACATAACAACATAAAACAAAGTGATTCCATTTCTATACCGCTGTCAGGCTAAATTGTTTTCTCCATGAAAGCAAAGAAAAATTGGTTTGAGTACATATGTTTTCAGGAGATTCCTATAGCTCTCTGTATTCCCCCTGTCTTTCCTTTAGTTATTAATTGCCTGACACTTGAGGGAATCTCACTAACTTGTTTCTATCAAAGGAATGGGCCTAGGCCAGGGGGCGTTTGTGATGAAACAGTCTAGAGCTGTTCTCTCAAAAATGCTATATGGTATTCCAAAGAAGGCATAGAAAACGGATTGGGGGGCAGGGTACCAACACTTGATTGCAGAAGGGGAGGCAGCTTAGTAGAATGCAAAGTGGGCTGCATCGGAAGGAGAGGAAGGTCTCACCTTTCCTGAGCCAGCTTGAGTTCCTGGCACTGTCCAGCCTCCCCCCAAGGTCACCCCTGTGCAACTCCACACACTGCCTGGCATTGCCCTAGAAGATTCCATACTAAAGCTAAATCCTTCAGGACAATGACAATCTCCCAGAACTCGTTCCTCAGTGATTACAGTGTGCTCCCACCTTGTCATACCCTCCTCACTCCAGTAGTTCTGAACCCCCAGCTGTCCTTGCTCAGACCTCTTTCTCTGCCTTCCATCAACTACTCCATTATTCCCATAGCCCTCAACCCAGCCTCTCCCCAACAAAAAAGTCCCACTCTAAAGTTACCTGCCCTTCCTCTCTGCACTGTGAAATGCCTGCTTCATAGGCAACAAACTTGCTTTCATCTTAAACCTTTTTCCCTTTTTTCCATCTTCTTACACTCATTGAATCCTGGCTCCTTCCCAATGACCCACCTTCTCCAGCCTGGTTGCATTTCACTTTATACCCCACAACTCATTGGTCCTGTGGAGAGAATTCTAATACCCTTTGCTCCCCATTTCTCCTTCCAGGCTCTCCATCATTTCCCATGATCCACTCCTTCTACACAGAGATGACCATTAATCTGGCCATCACCCTCAGCTGTTCCACTTCCATGTTCATGAACTCTGACATTCTCATATCTGATCATACCTTGTGGTTGTCCACTGCTCCCTCCTACTTGCAATCCCTAATATTCTTCTTCAGCCACACCGTGACCTCTAATCCCTTAGTTCTTTCCCAGGCTATCACCCATTCCCTATCTGTACTCTTATCCTTTCCTCACCTTGACCTCTTAGAGAGCCAGCTCAGCTCCGCACTGTCCTCTCTTGCCCCCGTGCCCTTTTGCCATTTTTCCCCTGCCAAGCCTCAGCCTTGTATTCCTCTCACCATTTGTCACTTCTGCTCCTATTCACATGCTACTGAATGAAGCTGTAGAGGATCAACAAACCATGATCAACTACCTATTTTTGCTGCATAGTGTCAGCTGAGCCTCCTCTGCAGCAAGGCAATCTTCTTAGGCCTCTGTACTCAACAGCACAGATTTTCTAGTCTTGTCATCCTTCCTCAAAGCCCCCATAACTCCCCCTCCCTTTCCCTTCTCTGCTCATAGAAGACTCCTTGTTCTCCCCCTTTTCTCACCTCTCATCACTCAGATGCTTTCTGCCACTCCCTCCTCCATTGCCTCTGTCTCACGTGAACAGTGGCCCTTGTGCTCCCCAAGGCAAAGCCCTCTGGGTGCCCTGTCTTCATCCTCCCTCCTCTGGCAGACTGCCCTTTTAACCATTCCCGCTCAGTCAGCGTCAGTCTCTTCTTGTCTGCTGGCTGCTTCCCAGCTGCCTACAGACCTGCTCCGCCATCCCCAAAAGCCCTTCACCTTCACTCCATGCATCCCACTGGTTATCATCCTACATCTCCTCCCTTTTATGACTAATCTCCTTGAGGTCATCTAGAGCAGGTGCCTCTATTTCTGGCTCCTCCTTCTCTTCACTCTCTAACTTCTTTTCTCATCATTTAACTGAAACTGCTCTCTGGAGTTACTGACAGAGGGGAAGAGGGAAGAGGAGAGGAGGGAGCACCTCCTGTGTGCCAGGCACTGTGCCAAGCACTTCACAAATGTTATCCACATTTGACCCTTGCAATGTTCCTCTGAGGTCGGGCCTGTTATCCACATTTGACAGTTGTGGAAGCTGAGCCAGAGGCTAAGTGACAGCTCTTAAATGTCTGAGGCCAGATCTGAATTCAGATCTTCCTGACTGCAGTCCCAGTGCTCTATCCACTGCCATTCCCCCCTCGTCTTCCAGTGATCTCTTAATTGTCAAATCTAATGGCCTCTTCCCGGTTTCCCTCCGTCTTGACCTCTCTCCAGTCATTGACGCTGGACACTCTCTTCTCCCTAGGTTTTGTGATACTGCGCTCTCCTGGTCTGCTCCTACTTGTCTAACCACTCCTTCTCATTATCCCTTGCTGTATTCTTATCTAATCTTGACCTTCTCTTCTCCTTCACACTTTCACTTTATAGTATCAGTTCCAAGGTTTCCATTATCATCTTTATGCAAACAGTTCTCAGCTCTGCTTACCTAACCTCTCTGCTCATCTCCAGTCCCAACTGCCTATTTCGCATCTTGAACTGACTGTCCTGCAGATGTCTTAACTCTACATGTGCAAAACTGTACTCATTATCTTTCCCCCAAAATTCTCCCCTTTTCCTAACTTTCCTAATACTCTCAAAGGCACCACCATCCTCCCAGTCACCCAGATACCATCCTCAATGCCTCTCTCTTTCACCACCCAGGCCCAGTCATTTGTCAAGTCCCATCAATTCTGCATTTGTAACATCTTATATATGTCTCCTCTCCTCTTGTGCTACTGTCACCCTAATTCAGGTGCTAACCACCTCATGTCTAGACTTGCAGTTTTTCGCTGGTCACTCTCCTTGCCTCAAGTCTCTCCCCACTCAGCTGTCAAATTGTTCTTCCTAAAAATGCAGGTCTGGTGTGCTTGCTCTCTCTCTCTCTCTCTCTCTCTCTCTCTCTCTCTCTGTCTCTCTCTCTCTCTCTCTCTCTCTCTCTGTCTCTCTGTCTCTCTCTCTCTCTCTCTCTGTCTCTCTCTCTCTCTGTCTCTCTCTCTCTCTCTCACTTTCGCTCTCTCGCTCTCTCGCTCTCTTGCTGTCTCTTCCTCTTTCTCTCTCCTCTCTTTCCCCCTTTCTCTTTCCCTTTCCCTCTTTCCCCCTCTCTCCCTCCCTCCCTCCCTCTTTTCTCTTTCTCCTCCTCCTCTTCTCTATCTCTCTTTATCTATCTTTCATTCTCCTCTTTCTGTCTTTCTCACTGTTTCACACACACATGCATGCACACTTTTTCTCTCATATACAGACTGTGTATATCTCACACACACATATACACACACACACACATGCACACACACACACACACATCTACCCTATCCACTTAACTTCAGTGGCTTCCTGTTGCCTCCAGGATCAGATATAAAATCTTGTTTGGCTTTTAAAGTCCCTCACAGCCCAACTCCTTCCTACTACTCCAGTCTTCTTCCATTCCTCCCCTCTATGTTACAATCCAGTGATTCTGACCTCTGGGCTGTTCTTTGCACAAAACATTCCATTTCCAGACTCCACACATTTTTACTGCTGGTCCCTCATGCCTGGACTTCACTCCCTCTGGGTCTCTCCAGCTTCCTTCCAGTCTCAGCCAGAGTCTCGCCTTTCTTCAAGAAACCTTTCTTGATCTCCCTTAGTACTTACACCTTCCCTCTTGGATTACCTACAGCTGACCCGTGTATCATCTTGCCGTGTACAACTGTTTGGTGCTGTTCTTTTTATTCCTGGTGCTTAATACGGTTCCTGACATAGAATAGGTATTTTTAAATGCTTCTGGACTTGGATTTGAAGAACACAGCGTCAGATCTTACTTCTGCTTCTGATACCTTTGTGGCCTTAGGCAGTCACTCAGGCCGTCTCATTTTCTTCACCAGCAAAATGAACATGTTGGACTAAATGCCCTGCTCCAAATCCTATTTCATAAGCCCAAACCCATATGAAAATGCCTCCTCCCTCCATCCAGTAAGGGAACTAAGTGCCCAGCATTCAGAGACCTTGATGACAAATAAATGAATTAAAAGCGTTTATCAAGCCTAAGTCAGTGCCAGGCTCTAAGCTAAACTCTGGGATACAAACCCAGATACAAACAAAAAAAAGTGTGATTATTGCTGGAGTGGACCTTCTAATGGAGGGAGCCGTGGCTATATGGGAGTGGTAGCCAGGGAATGCAGGATCTGAGGAGTCATTAGGATAATGAGTTGATTGATTGGGTAAACAGTTGACACTTCCTTTCCAAATACAATGGCAACATGGTAGTATTAATTTAATTTCTAAGCAGTAATTAGGTAGAAGCCATGATGCAGATGTCAAGATGGGTACCTGGAGGGCATGTATAGTGTGGTATCAGGTCTGATGGGGTGATCTGGAGCCATTTAGATATAGTGGATTAGTTGCGTTGGCTCTCACTCTTAGATTAATATAGCTTCCTCTAAGAATTTCCGAAGATTGATAGAGTAACTCCCCCTGGGACTAAGAGAAACTTAATAAGAGTATGACTATATTCGCTTCATCCCAAATCTTGTTCCCATCTTGGTCTCATGTCACATTAATTGTGTGACATGGGAGACACTAGCACAGGACCACTCAGCATGGCGTGCCCACATCAGAGAAGGTACTATGCTCTGTGGGCAAGGCAGAATTGAAAAAACTCAAAGGAAACATAAGATATGCAAATTTGGAGTATCCAGCCCAGATGTTCACATGGACTATTTGTGCCTGACCTGTGCTAGAGCATTCCAAACTCGTGTTGGTCTGATCAGCCACATTCGGACACATTGAAACTTGACTCTAGCAGAGTGATGTCATTTTGGTCCTCTCAGAGAATGAGGACCAACAAACAAACAAGCAGTCCATGTCACGGTGTTGATCCATGTGGACCAACTTCTGACTTTTCTTTAGCATTCTTAATGTAACATAGTAATAGAGCCCTCATTCCACAGAACCACCTTTAAAAAACTAGGATTCCAGGGATTAGGATTAGACCCAGAAGGCCAGATCAGAGTTTAAGTTTACTATTTTCTCAAAATCTGCTTCTAATTACTCTGCATTTGCCATCATCATTAAAACCAAATGTCTAACTAGACCTTTGACCTACAAGAAACTGGCATTCTGATTTCTGAGACAAAGGGGACATCACAGAGCCAGAACTCTCTCCTTTACAGAGTAGACATAAAACAGCTCATTCCTCCACTCTGGTTGGTGGAATATATAGCATGTCCCATCGATTCCTTTTTAAAAGTGGTTCTTGACAGGGGAACTTGAGGCTATTAATTATTCTTCTCAGGAGCAGGAGCAGCCCCTGGGTTCCTGTGAGCTGAATGTTGGCTTTCTCTGGCTTTCTGCCATTTATAGCCAGAGTGGCATAAAGTGGTATTTTTTGTATTTTTTTTATTTGCATCTCCTGGTGTGGAAGTGGCTGTCCAGTGGCAGTCTTTTGTTTCCATTGTGCTTCATCAAATGCCCATTGTGATGCTGGAGCTCAGTGGAGCAGAAGGAAATCCCTGATAGAACAGGTACTAAAAGGCACGATTTCTGCATATTGCTGGAACACATGTGCTCGATGCCCTCTGGTGGAATGAGTAAAGAAACCTAGGAGCTCTGGGGAAGAAAGAAACCTTGGATCACTGACGAGATGTTGTGAATATTTCCTCCTTATTCATTTGGTGTTTTGCCATAATGCTTTTTAATGTCTTGGGCCCTTGCCAGATTTTAATGTGAATTTTCTACAAATTTTGGTTTTAAGGAAAATTGCATTGTTTCCTTTTTAAACAACAAAGCCTCAGTTTGGTATTTTATAGTGGAACTGGGTTTGACGTTGCTCTTCTTTCTCTTCCCTTGCTTCATCTGTCACCACCTCTTGTCCTCAGTTTATTGCTTGAGACATCAAAATTGCCTTTGAAATTACCTAGAAGATCAAGGGGCAGGGGCGGGGGGGGGCAGTGGCAGAGAAAACAAATTGAAGGATGGCAAAAAACCCTGGGCCCTCTTCTCTTCCTGTCCTTTACCTTACCCTCCATAAGATGTGAAGTAGGGAAATTCTCACCGGTTTTTAACTTGTTAAATGATTCTAATAATCATACTTGTCTGCTTTTCTACCTGAATAAATGCAAGTTTTGTAACTTTGTGTTTAAGACCTTCTGCAGTCTGTCTCCAACCTGCCATTCCCAGCCTTATTTCTCACTATCCTCTTTGCAATTTTATGTTTCAGCCAAACTGGACTAGTCATTCCCTGGTCCCTCCTTGCCTACATGCATTAGTCCAGACCTTCCTCACTCCAGTCTCAGCTTTGATGCCCTGTCCTCCAAAAGTCTTCCCTGATTCCCTTCCATTTTCCTCTTCCACTACTCATCTACCTCTGGGTGTTCCCTGCTTATAGTGTTCTAGCTTGCATTTTATCAGCTTGCTTTTTATTTATTTGTGAAAATGTCTTTTCTCCCTACTAGATTAAAAACTCGTTGAAGGCAAGGACTAAATCATTTTTGCATCTTAGTATTCTTAGTGCCTAGCAAATAGTATGCTTATTTTTAAGTTTACTTAATTAAATTGAATCTAGTTGAATATTTTATCCAATCCAGACATTCTTCTTTTAGTTCTCTCGAAATAGAGCTATATGGCTATTTGTTTAAAGGGAGACATTATATATATTTTTTAAATTATTGTATATCATCCTCACCTGTAAGAATATTTTCACAACATAAAAGATCCCTTGAGCTGGTGACTACATTTCTTATTTCATTTATTTTATTGTTAACTTTACAAATTCTTTTTGAGTAGATTCATGAGATTCCCTTTCAGTCATTAAGTTTGTTTCTTTTCTCTTTCTCTTAGATGTTTAAATTTGCATCTCTAGGTAGAGAGACAGTAGAAAGAGTATGGAACTTGAAGTCAGGAAAGACCTGAGTTAGAATCCTGTCTCTGACTCTTATGATCATGATCCCATCTCCTCACCTCTCTGGTCCTGTCTCATCGTCAGTAAAAATGAGGATGGCCACATCTGTAGTACTTAGCACACAGGATGCTTATAAGGATAAAATGAGATTGTGTAAGGTGCTTGGCATACATTGTTACACTGCTATACAAATGTCAGCTCTAATCATTAACCTAGAGAGAAAAATCACCCAAGATTTCTTCCCTCCCTAAATCCTTTGGGCAGGATACATCATTTACTACAGTACAGATGTGAATGCAGAGATTCATGACTGGGTTATTGAACCGGTGGTGGGAAACAGACTGACTCACCAGATCCAGGAGTTAACGCTAGATACACCGTACTACTTCAAAATCCAAGCCCGCAACTCCAAGGGCATGGGGCCGATGTCCGAAGCCGTCCAGTTCCGAACACCTAAAGGTAAAGTGTCCCAGCTCGTCCTTCACACATTCACATGGGCGCAGCAAGACCTGCTTCTTAATAAGAAAGTAAAGGGTCACACAGTTGGAGAAGATGGGGAGGAAATAGGACAGAAGGCAGAGTCAGTTTATTTTTTATTTCTCTCTCAGAAATAAGCATGTGAATCCCCTTATCCTGAGCCTCGTTTGACAGTTTATCTCACAATGACTCACCACCACTAGGTAACCCAGGCAGGCTTCCTTAAGTTCCGAGGTCCCAGTTTGATCTCAGGGCCCATCCTCTACATTCCCCTGAATCCAGGAAGCATTTGCTGAGGTTTACCAAACAAATTTGGGTCTTCTGGTGGCATGTTGGGGGATGGCTCCGTTTTAGCAAAGGCATGGCTATCGTTTGCCTCTGGGAACCAAGAAGCACTTGTTGGTGGGTCTATGAGGAGATAGGAAGGGGGGGAGGCCCCACAACAATGTGTAGGACCAGGGATGCACAACATGCACTTTGGGCTTTGCTTCTGCTTTGTCATGTGTCCTCCGTCTGTCCCACTTTCGCACTGGTGACTTTGCTCTTGTTTTTCTTCCCTGTGCTTGGCCTCGCAGCGGACTCTTCTGACAAAATGCCTAATGACCAAGGTAAACGAGCCAAGAGCCTCTCTGTCCTTTCTTGTCTTGTTGTCCTGTTGGTTGTTCTTTCCCAGATACAGCATGTTGGTAAAGGAACCATATACCTGCTCACCTAGAGCAAGATGAGTCTGTGACTGGGGCTCTTCAAGTGCCAAAGAAGCTGGAAATCCTATTGAGGAACCAAGTGTGGAGGATAAGCACTGATCTCTCCATTGAGGTCACTTGGAGGCATACTTCTGCAGAGGTTTGGCCCTTGGAGTTGGTGAGGCAGGAGCAGATGCCACCACCAGCATTCCCTTGTAATGTTCATTTGTGGATTTGTTACAGGAGTTTGCAAACTCAAATGAGGCCAAACCTTCTTTTTCTCACCTCTTGATACTCAGTACCCATATCACTTTAGGAAAACCATGCAACCTCCTGGGCCTCAGTTGACTTATCTGTAAAATGAGGGGTCTAGGATTAGTTGCCTCTGAGGTTCCTGTAGCTCTGTGTCTATGATTCCAATGATCCATAATCTCCCAGAATTTAAAAACTTGAGCCTCCTAAAGTTTACTTTGAATCTATAAAGCTCATCTTCTGCTGCTCCATTAGGACGTACTCACTTCTGAGCTGTGTTTCCTAGCTTCTTCACTTGAAACATCTGATAACTTTGAAAACAAGAGCAAGAATGTTTTGAAGGGAAACAGATAGTCTAGTCCCACCTTTCAGTAATCTTGGCATAATTAGCAAGACTTCTTCAGTGGAAGTACTTACAAGATGCCTGCATTTAAATCTATCCTTTTCTTACTATTTAGGTGTGTGTTTGTTTTTTAAAGTTAGTGGTTATTTATTATGAGAAAGCAAAAAAGTGAACTTTCACAGTTTAGCCTCTAAAATGCTTAAAGGAGAATAGATTAAGAAATAATATAAACATGTTTAGGCTTCTGTTAGAAATGAGAAGGACTCAGAGCTTAGGGTCTTAAAGAAATAAATTTACATTTCAGATTCTTTAAAATCTCTTCCAGGGAAGCAGATATCTTCCTTAGTCTTGGTAACAGAACAACAAATCTAGGGATGGGATAGAGGATGGAGGGAGAGAGTAAAACAAAAAGGGAATGAGTTTTCCAGTGTTAGGACACTTTCCTCCATTTCTCCACAACTTAAAAAAAAATTTTCATCTTTCTCTACATTCAAACTACAAAACTAGCTTTAATCTAATGGAAAACATTGAGATGTTCAGATTTATTCTACTAAGTGATTCAAAGATAGCCTTTTCCATCAATCCCAAGGCTGGATTTCTTTAACATGTTCCAGTTACCTTTCAGAAGGAGTTCTAACTTTTTACATTTCTTGTTGTTTAATTTTCTGTAAACCTGTTCTTTCTTACCTCTGAAGCCTGCTGCTTCCTGCCTGTGTGATGGAGGGAGGGAGAGATATGATGTTAATTTTCCTTCTAGGTTTATTATGCATGGAGAGCTCTTATCAGAGACACCTTTAACTTTACATTTTTATCAAGCCTCCTCCAAAGTATGTTAACACTACTATTGACTGATTTCTGAGACATTAGGTTAGTAATATCAGGAATGGTGGGTGGTAAGGTACTGAATGACAGCTTTTATAGTGTAACTGTTTAAAAATCGGGATTGGTCCATGAATTCGTTTCTAGTGATTTCCTTTGCTTTACTTGTTAGAATTTTTACGGCATGTTAAATGAATTTAAGGGACTACTTTGAAATTGGAGTGATATGGGAAAGGACCTTGTCCTTTTTTGACAAGCCCCATAGACTGCTCTTCCCAAGAAAAGGGGGTCACAGACACTAAGACACAAAACCAAGCTACAACCTTGCTTCTTTTTTACACTAAATAGCTTCTTTCCTTATAAGGACTGTCTCAGTCCCTGTGTAATCTTTATAGAGTGTTTGACAGTCATGTAAAATTTCTCCCAAACTGTACCAGAAAGTTTTGGATGCCAGAGTAATAGAGCTCCATGTGAGAGCCTTTCCACACATGGAAAACTGACATAATGCCCATTCCATAGAAAACAGACTCTTGCCGTCCATGTACAGCTCTGTACTCCCTGGTTCCTCAAGTGAAAAATAGCATTGACGCCCCTCAGACATCAGGCTGTGGAATGTGATGAATCCTCTCAATAAGTAATTCCTGCTTGATTTCTTCTTCAGCTTCAGGGGCTTCAGGAAAAGGAAGCAGGCTGCCCGACACAGGATCAGATTACAAGCCTCCTATAAGCGGTAAGACTTTCCGTGTCTCCCCCCACCCCCCCACTCCCCCACCCCCAGCTCAGATCAGTGGGTGAGAGAAGTGCTCTCTGGCATGAAGCTGCCTCTTCTAGGGCCTGTTCTCCATATATTTAGAAGTTCTGAACTTGGGCATGTTCGAAAAATTGATGACTTACTCCAACAAGAACAGAATATTAAGTTAAGATCCAAAATAGAAGGCCTGGGTTCTCATCCCAGTTTTCCCAATTGTGTGACCCTGGACTCGTGACTGAGAGCCAGGTCCTGGGATCTTTTGGTCCAGTATTCTTTACCAAGCTGTCTCCCAAAACATCACTTCTGTGTCTAAAATACGTTATCTACCGTGGTCATCCCAGTGCCCTCAGAAGCTAGGCAAGGAAAATCTTGTTCCCATCTTGTGGATGAGAGAACAGAGGCTTGAAGAAGTCCCATGACCTTCTCAAGTGCACACAGAAGTTATGGAGCTGGGACTCAGACTAGTGAGCCTCCTTTCTACTATAACGTACCCCTCCTGTCAGGTAGTATGTATTTAATATGCTTCTTTCTTAAGAGCTGGTGGTGTCTCAGTACTGTTCCCTGTAACATAATAATAAAACATTAAATACTCCTGAGTGAATATCCCTCCATTCCTTTGTCTCTCCTTTGACAGCAGGGCTTCTTAACCTGGCTCCCACTGACTGGCCCTTCTCCAAAGCAGTTCATGGATAGATTTCAAGGACTCTGTGAACTTCGTTGGGAAGAAAATAGATCTTTATCTTCACTAACCTCTCGTATTATAAATTTTAAGAAACAATATTATTTTGAAAAGGGGGTCCATAGGCTTCATCAGACTGCCAAAAGAGTCCATGGCCAGAAGCCCTGCTTTTGAGCCCCTCATAGTGGTCTGAGTCTGCCCTAGTCCCTGTTCTACACAGGTCAGTGTTACTGATCAGCTGAGATCAACTGAGGCATCAGCGGGCATGTGGCTAAGTAATGCCACTTTTCAAAAGAAATCTGTTGGCCAGTTAGAATGTTAATGATAGCATACATTCTGAGGCATTGAATCAAAACTGCTTAATTCAGGCCTTCTGCCCTCCAGGGGACCCACACTTTGATTAGTTTAAGACAACATGAATCTTTCATTGTTGAAATTAGGGGTTCCTCTTTGACAGGATAGAAGACAGCAAATTCCAGGAGATATCTCTAATAACATCATGCACACACTTTACCAGTTCTAATTGTAACATTCTGTGATCAAGCCCTGTAAGCATTCTGCATTTACTCTTAACCCAAGGCTCCTTGACTGATCAATTACAGTTGATGAATTGATCTCAGTGCCCAATCTGGTTCAATATAGGACCACTAGCTGCTCCCATGACCTTATTTCAGTTAAGAGGCTACCACTAAATTTAATCAATCAGCATGCTTTTAATCAATGTCTACTATGTGCCATGTTGTTGTTCAGTCATTCAGCTGTATGACCCTATAGACCGTTCTGCCCATGGGATTTTCTTGGCAGAAGTACTAGAGGGATTTTCCATTTCGTTCTCCAGTGGATTAAAGCAAACAGGTTAAGTGACTTGCCCAGAGTGACACAGCTAGTAAGAGTGAGGTCACATTTGAACTCATGTCTTTCTTGACTCCATGCCCAGCACTCTATCCACTGAGCTGTTTAGCTGCCAAGTATATGCCCTAGGCACCAGAAATATAAAGACAAAATTTAAGCTGTCCCTACCCTCTTGGAGTTTACATTCTATCAGGGGAAGCAATGTTCACATAAATAGATACATACAAAACATACAAGTTGGCTTTGTGAGGGAGGGTGTTAGCATTTGGGTTACCCAGGAAGGGCCTTGTGCACAATGTGGGTTATGTGAGATCTGGAGGAAAACAGGAATTCCAAGAGGTGGCAGGGAGAAGGCGAAGCATTCTCTGATGGGGAACATTCAACAGAGAGACAAAGACCAGGAATACGTAGTGAGAAGATGGAGGGTAAGGACAGCAGAATAGCCAGGTGGACTGGACTCCAGAGTATATAAGGGGACGAGGGTACAGTAAAGCTGGAGCAGAAAGTGGCAGCCATGTTGTGAAGGGATGCATGCTAGTGGAGAGTTTGTGTTTGATCCTGGAAGTCATAAGATACCACTAGAGGTGATGAAACAGGAGCATGACATGATTTGACATGTGCTTTAGGAAGCTCATTTCAGCCGGTGAACATAGAGTGGATTGGAAAGGGACAGACCAGAGGCAGAGAAAGCAAGGAGGAGGCTGTCAGGAGGCGATGAGGGCCCAGACTGGGATGTTGGCATCCATGGTAGGGAAGAGAAGGGGAAAGAGGCAAGAGATGGTGTAGAGCAGCAGTTCTCAACCTGTGAGTCGTGATGCCTTTGTGGGTAGAACGACCCTTTCATAGGGGTCACCTAAGACCATCGGAAAACACATAGTTCCAATGGTCTTAGGACCCGAGACACCGCTCCTCTGTCCATCTCCAGGCAGGTCCGCCCACATACAAGTATTAAAGGGTCACGGCATTAGGAAGGTTGAGAACAATTGGTGTAGAGGAAAGGGACAAGATTTAGCAGCTCATTTGAATAGGTGAGTTCAGGTAAAATAAAGAATTGAAGATGACCCCCAAGTTACAAACCTGAGGTGCTGGGAAGATGGTGACATCCTCAGCAGAAATAGGGAAGGTCAGAAGACAGATAGATTTAGGGAAAGAGGTAATGACCTCTGTTTAGGTGTGTTTCTCTGCCTATGGGACATTGCATTCAGATTGCCCAGTAGTGGTGATGTGGAACTGGGGAAGGGAGACTAGGGGTGGAGATACAGGTGTCCCAAAAGTCTTACTGTACTTTTAATAGAGTATAAATTTAAATGTAGTACAGATCTAAGAATAGATCTGTACTGAGATAATGTAACTCAGTGTATCAGAGGTCAGCAAGAAAGTGAACTAGAAAGAAAATAGGACGAAAAAACATACCTCAGGAAATAGACTTGGGGTACACTCAGAGTAAAGGGGAGGGCATGATATGGATGATGATCCATCAAAGGAGACAGAGCAGGAACGACTAGACAGACAGATGGAGGCACCAAGAAAAGAACTGTGTCCCCAAGGCTCAGAGAAGGAGGAGTATCCTGGGGGAGATCTCGGTGCAGAGAGGCCAGGAAAGATGGGGATCAGGGGGTAACTTTGGAGAGAACAGTTCCTCTCCTCTTCCCTCCCTTCTGCCATGACATGAGGCGCCTCTCAGTGGTCTTAACACTTCTGTAAGAAGGTTTTGGATCCCGCTCCCACAGCTACAGAATGAGCATAGACCCCTCACCTGCAACGTTAACCAGCTCAGTTCAGTGTTTATGACATATGTGATGGTGGATGTTGGAGGAGGACGTGGAGAGCATAGGGGGGAAAGCACTGACCAGTTGTGTGACCCTGGGCAGGGCACTTCTCCTGAGTCTGCCTCGGTTTCCTCAGCTGTGAAATGGGAGCAATAACAGCACCGACCTCCCCAAGTTGTCATGAGAATCAGATGAGGTCATAACTGTTTACAGTGCTTAGCACAGTGTCTGACACATAGTAGGTGCTTGCTTAATCAGTGCTTATTCCCCCCTCCCTCTGACAGAACAGAGGTGATGAAGGCGGGCTGATGATCACTCACGATGCATAAGGAGACAGTGTGAAAACACCCAGCCATCTCTGTTTTTTTTTTAATAGATCTTTGATTTATTAAAGTCATCTGAACCACATGAACTACATCCCCAGGTCCTAAAAGAACTGGGAGAGGTATTCCTGAGCCTTGGCCAATGATATTTGGAAAGGTTGTGGAGAATGGGAGAGGTACCACAAGATTGAGGACAAATATCCAGCTTTCAGAAAAATAACCACCATCATCATCATCCTAGGCACAATTGTTATAGCACCTGACTAAGGGCTTCCGGACTCCAGGCCATGAGCTGCTGCAAACCAGAGGCCAGAGAGCTTGACTCTGCGTCCAGGGAAGGTCTAGAAAGGATCATCCGAGACTTAACAAACAAGTCCTTGCTCAGAAGTACCAGATCACCAGAAACATCTGCCGTGCTGCTCACTTTCAGCCTGTCACATTATCCAAATTGCTCCACACTGACTGCCTTGCCCCTGCCCCCAGCTTGCTACCTTCCCCGCATTGGAATATAAACACCTTGAGAGTCAGGACCAGCTTGTTTTCTTATTCTCGAATCCCCTAGTGCTTAGGCTCAACACAAATTTGTGGCTAACACAGTAGGTGCTTTATAAATTCTCTACAAATGCAGACCTTGTAGAAAGAGAAGCAGTAGCTTTTGCCAAGAGCAGGGCATACCCAACTAACCCCATTTTCTGTTTTAACAGGATAACTAAACCAGTAGATGAAGAGAATGACTAGTTCCTTCCAGCTCTAAATTCTGAGGTCTTACAGGTGTTCGTGTGCTTTGCCCTGGGGAAAGTTCACCTTTCTGTGTTTTATGTTTCTGGCATGTATGTTGAATGAGCTGTTAGAAGTGGGTCTCACTCCTTGAAAGAAGGCGGGGTTTTAGCAAGCAGGTAAAAAAGCATCTTGGGTCTAGGATGATGTGAGTCAAGCTGTGGAGACCAGAGAGGACAGAATGAAAATAAGTGTTGTACATTAATTCAGTTCAGTTATTCAAACATTGTTAAGCACCTACTCTATGCAAAGCTCCATGCTAGGCAATGTGATTACAACGATAGGGATTAAAAATGGTCCTTTCCCTTGTAGAGTGTATGTCAGATTGGAGTAGAGGAGACACAGTATAAAAACAGTTAAGTAAATGAGAGAAAACTAAAAGGGAGGACAGACGCGAACGACAAGGGCACCCGTGAAAGCGCCCCAAAGCCTTGGAAGAAGCAGAGGATTCTGAGAGGCGAGGGAAGGCAGCCACTGAAGGCCTCAGGGCAGCCTGTGCAGAGGCAAGACGAGAATCTCATCATTTCATTAAAACTGCTCTATCCAAAGTTCTCACTGTTTTCTTAAAGGCCAAATGTACTCAGTTCTCATCTTTCTTGAACTCTGCGGTATTTGATCCTGTTGACCACCTTTTGTTCCTAGATACTCCTCTCTGGGTTTTCATGACACTTTCCTGTCCTGCTTCTCCCACCTCTCCCCCACCCCCGACTATCTGACCCCTCTTTTTTAGTCTGCTTTCCTGTTTCTTTGTCCCTCTGATTGTTGGCTTTGCCCTAGACCCTCTTCTGACTTTGCTCCTTATTTGCTCACTTGAGGATCTCATCAGCCCACCTATGCAAATGATTGTCACATCTCTGTATTTAGTGCTCTGTTTTTGTCCTGGGCTCCATCCCTGCATCATCAGATACCTTTTGGACATATTAAACTAGATATTCTCTAGGCATCTCACAGGCAGCCTATCCAAAACAGAATTCATTACCTTCTCCCTTCTTCCCAACTTTACTGTTGCTGCTGAAGGCAACACCACTGCCCAGCTCCCGCCCTGGAGTCATCCTTGGCTCCTGGACCACACTCACCCTATATATCCATATCCATTCTGTGGCCACGTCATTTGACCTGCACAAACAAGATCACTTGTGTCTATCCAGCTGCTTGATTGCATCCCCACAAAGCTTGTTTCCCTGGACTGTGGCTGAAAGAGCAGACTAGAAATAGGGCAGGTGGTCTGGAGCTCCAGAGGATGATAGGAGCAAAGGGTGCAGTGAGGGAAATGGATGATACAAAAAGAAGCCTTTGTGCAGTGGCCTTTTCTCAGTTCTCATCCTTTGTGGCTTCTCTACAGTCTTCAAGGGGGGGAAAGGGAACATCTCCTGTGAGCCGGACACTGTGCCAAGTGCTTTACAAATGTTATCTCAGTGGATCTTTACAACAGCTTTCTAAAATGGGAGTGTTTGATCCACATTTTATAGTTGAAGAAACTGGCAGACAGTGACATGACTTGCCCAGTGTCACAAGCCAGTGAGTGTCTGAGGTTGAATTTGGACTTAAGTGTTCCTGATTCCAGAGCCAGCCCTCTTATTCACTTTGCCACCTAGCTGCCTCTTGACACTGATTTTCCTTCTTTACTCCTGGATTCTCTCTTGTCTCTGGGTTTTCATGACACCACTCTGTCCTGGTCCTTCTGTCTGAGCATCCTTTTTTGGTCTCCTGTCTACTTCTTCATCCATACCATGCCCAGTAACTGGATGTTTCCTCCTCTCCTTGATCTACTCTGGCTCTGTCCCAGCTATTCAATACTTGATCTCTTAGGGAATCTCACCAGCTTCTATTTCTATGTAGGTGATTCCCAGATGCTAGTCGGATGCTACAGCTCCTGTGAGCTGTAGTCACATATCACCATGTGTCCCTTGGACAGTTTACACAGACATCCCATGGTAGTCTTATGCCCAGTATGTCCAAATCAGAACTCATCTCTCCCCCAGAACATCACTCTTCTTGTCACGGCCCTGCCAGCCTCCCAGTCCCTCAGGCTCACCCCACACAGCCAGACTGTTACAGCCTCTCTCCCTTGTGTCCTTGTCCATCACACAGCAACAGCCCTGGTTGAGGCCCCCATGACCTCGGTCACTTTGACCATCCATCACAGTAGCCTTCATAGTGCTGGTGTGTGTGACCATGTGTTCACCCTCCCTGGAACCTTCCCTAGACCTTCTGGCCTTTGAAATGTCTCCACTCTGCTCCTTCCTGCCTTTCTACTCTGCTTACACCTCTTACAGTCCTGCTAGGGAACACAACCCCCTCGTTTCCTGTCACCAGGCCTTTGCTCTACTTACTCTCTGTGTCTGGAATGATGTCATCTCACCTCCACCTCTTAGCTTCCTTGCAGTCCCATCTTCTGCAGGAGGCATTTCCCAATTTGTCTTCTTCATTGCAATGTGAGCTCCTTGAGGGAAGAGACGTTTTCTACCTTTCCTTTGTTCCTCAGCGCTTCACGTAGCGGCTGGATCATAGTAGAGACTTAATCAATGCCTATTGACTGACTGACAGTGGGCGGTGGAAATGCCACAAGAAGGTGCCCAGCATGTGTGGCACATTCATGGAAGGAGAGAGACGAGAGATGCCCAGGATGCAAAGGCACTTGGCCATCAGGACATTGAAGGGAGCATCCAGAGCAGCAAGGCCACACCCACCTCAGCATTAGAGAACTGAGTTTCTTTTGCATGAGCTCTCCTCATTCAGAGTCATGCTCTAACTGTGGCTTTCATCCCTCCAAGTCTCAGCAGTACCTGTGAGGTCAAGCATTTCTTTTGGCCTTAGGAGCGGTAGCTCATTTTGATTATTGCACAAATTTGAGGTGTTTGTGTATAACTATTTCATTTAACAAGGTTTTTTTAATAACCTTCCGAGTACATAGCTGGTACATAAAATACTATGTGAAGTCCTAAGAAATAAAATAATGAATTTCTGTGGTAGAGAACAAGGAAAGTGTCCTGGAGGGGGTTGCAGAGTTTCCTTGAAGTAATGGGTACTGTTCAACAGCAATTGGGAGCATGATGTCTTAGTCTTAGCAAATGGCATGAATAAAAGCATGCATGTGGAAGATGTCTGAATGTATTCGAGACATCAGTAATATAATTTGGTAGAAACATCACTTGTAAAGGTATACAACGTGACCTAATACTAAGGATGCTAACTTCTGGAGTGCCATGAATGACCAGGCTGCATGATTTAAGCAACCAATAGGGAGCCATTTGCCAGGACCTTGGAATGCTGCAGCTCTAAGAAGGGAAGGGAATCTGGAGGGGGAGCTAATGATGATAGTTCCACAGTACAGTCAGCACCTTAGGAGTTTCAGAAAGTAGCCATGGGGCATATGGATGTGATTTGAAGAGAATTGGAAGTCAGCCTAGGTGTGGTACCAGTTCAATAAGAGGCAATATTAGGTGCAGGACATCATTTTGGAAGTCCATGCAGTGCATTTAGGGACTAGGTCTGAGAGGAGAAAACTGGCCAGAGAGTGAGACTTGAGATGTTGAGCCTCTTGTATTTATTTGAGAAGAATCGGGCTGTTGAAAGTGAGAGCACATCCATCTTATGCCACTGGGCTTACCATGGAGCTCCCTCCCTTCTGCTTTATGTGTCCCCTCCTAGGAACAATAAGTGTTCAGATCAGATTTTGACCACTGCAGCTTATCCAGATCATGAGCAACTGAGCTTCCTCCTGTATTCTAACCCTGTCGGATTACGCTAAGGCAAACAAAGGAAGTTGGCTAAATTAGACCCTTGGAGTTTTGAGCATAGGCATAACATGGTGACATCTTTGCATGAAGACTGTTATTCTAGCAACAATACAAAGGGAGGCAAGGAAATGATGAGCCCATTGTACAGACTACAGTTGACTTGATAAAAGCTGTGTTTCTTAAAACAAAATCAGATGAAATTTTGATGATGTGTTTGGAGGAGGCCAGAAATTGGGCTGAGAGCAGAGGATAGCCATGGACAGTCTGTGTGTTTCATTGATATCCTTAGATGAGATAATGTTTGTAAAGCACTTAGCACAATGTGTGGCACCTAGTAGGTACTTAATAAATGCTTGTTTTCTTTCTTCAAGACATCCAGAGAATTGTAGGAGCAGTTCCAGCGTGTTGGATGGGTCTGTTGTTGGCTAACTTATGGTAGGAAATGGGCAGGCATGTGAGAGTTACAGTCTGCATTTGCTTTTTGGTCCAGTCCTATGATTTAATTGGTGGAGGGAGCTGTCCATGAGGAAGCTCTTCCTGCCGATGACAGTAAATAATTTTGCAGTTTAACATCTTAGTTGCCTGAGACACTGAGACAATCACTGAACTACATGTGTTTGAAACAGAACTTTACCCGTGTCTCCCTAACGCCAAAGCCAGCTCGGCGTCTGCTATCCTGCACTTCCTTTGCATAGCAAAAAGAGATGCCCACATTTTGCTTATTTGAGAATTGGGAGGAGGAGGAGGAAAAGTTTTTTTTAATTGGAATTTATGCTTATTAAAGGCAGCCTGGCATGTAGAAAAAGCACCAGCTCTAAAGTCAGAAGACCCGGGGTTAGACCCCAGAGTAAGCTTGCTTATGCTCTGAGTGACCGTGGGTGGTTTCTCTGAGCCTCCACTTCATCATCAGTAAAAGAGAAGGCCCTTGTGACCACAGGCACCTCAGGTATCCTCTGACTCCACATTCTGTGAAAGCTCTAAACTGGGAGTAGTATTTACAAAGCCACCCCAGGATTATTGTGAGGACCAAGTGAGAGCTCAGAACTGTGGAGGCTTTTTAACCATAAAGTAGTATATAGGTGCTATTGGCAGTTTATTATCATTGTGTTATTCAGGAAGTCAATGAAAATATGGTTTGATTTATGGTACAAGTTGTGTAAGATCCACCTGTGTGCTTTAAAATACCAGAGGTGAGTCTTTTATCTGTTCAAGTAGGACAGTGTAAGAAAACTTTTTAATAGGTTTTTCACTGTCTTTCAGTGTCCTGATTGTGTTCCAGGTTCTCCGATACATTGACCAACATGTTTTTTTCTCCTCCTTTTAGGCAGTAACAGTCCTCATGGAAGTCCCACCTCCTCTCTAGACAGTAACATGCTCTTGGTCATCATCGTCTCCATTGGTGTCCTCACCATTGTGGTGGTGGTGATCATTGCTGTGTTCTGCACTCGTCGCACTACCTCGCACCAGAAAAAGTGAGCATGCCCATCCTTGGCCAGCAAGGGAGTCTTTGTTGGAGCTGGGGAAGAGGGAGAAGGGAGGAAGGATCAGTATAGACAAGAATCAGGAGAACAGGAGGATAATGCATGAATAAATTGCAATCTGTTTTAAGATAAGGAATACCCATGTCATTGGGATCATCGGGGTGAGCGCCGTCAAAGTAGTTTGCCTTTAAGTTACTTCATTAGGTACGTGTGGAGGAGCAATAAAATTCATTCCAATGGATAGGTTAACTAGGAAATAGCAAATCAAGTAAGATTTTGTCCCTGAATAATTTGATAAGGAAAATTTTAAAATTCTTTTTAGAAATTTTAGGATCTGTAATTCGTTTCTGTGTACATATGCATAAAGTACACCAAATGTTTTTTAAAAAGTCATGTATGAGTATATAAGTATGTAACCTCTAGGATACAGTGAAACCTTACACATTTCACTTAGTAGAGGAAAGGCCAAAATAAACTAGTTTTAAAATATTTTTAAAATTTATTTATTTGCTTTTAGTTTACAACATTCAGTTCCACAAGCTTTTGAGATCCAAAGTTTCTGTCCCTTCTTCTCCTCCTCCCTCCCCTCTGTGCGGCACACAATCCGATATAGGTTCTACAAATACCTTCACATTAAACATCAGTCAGGTTGTAAAAGAAAGATTGTAACAATGGAATGAACAGTGAGAAAGAAGGAACAAAACAAAAAAGAGAGAGAGCAAGTAGTTTGCTTTGATCTGCATTCAGACTCCATAATTCTTTCTGTGGATGTTGACATCCCTTTCCATCATGAGTCTTTTGGAGTTGTCTTATAACCTTGCATTGCTGAGAGGAGCCTGGTCTATCAAAGTCAGTCATTACGGATATGATGTGTCTGTAACTGTACAAACTTCTTCTGGTTCTGCTCTCCTCACTCAGCATCAGTTTATATCAGACTCTCCAGATTATTATGAAGTCCATCTGCTCCTCATTTCTTATAGCACAATAGTATTCCATTACATTCATATACCACAACTTGTTTAGCCATTCCCCAATTGATGGACATCCCCTTGATTATCCAATTGCTTGCCAACACAAAAAGAGATGCTATAAATATTTTTGTATACATGGGTTCTTTTCCCGCTTGTATGATCCTCTGGGATACAGCCCAGAAGTGGTATTGCTCAGTCAAAGGGTATGCACATTTTTATAGCCTTTTGGGCGCAGTTCCAAATTGTTCTCCAGAATGGTTGGATCAGTTCACAGTTCCACCAACAGTGCTTAAAATATTTTTAAAGAAAGAGTTTTATTCCTTTCAAGTACACGTAACAAAACTCAGCAAACAAAATTTTTTTTCACAAATATTTGGAAGAACTGCTCGTGTTAACAAATAAAAGTTATATATAATTAGCATTAATTATAAATTATTGGCTGGATATTATGGTAAATGATGCTTCCGGTGGTTTACTGTGTAATTTTAGGACCTGAAGTAAGATTAGGAAGAGGAAATTTAAAAGGTGGGAGAGTGCTTATCAACAAGCACCATGAAATGTTTGGAGTGTTTCAGCAAAACAACCTGGTCATTTGGGTTCTTCATTTGGGTTCCTCTCTCAGAAGGAGATTGGTTCTATAGAGAACCTTTTTTTCAGTCACCTTCACTTTGGATTACAGTTATCTAACCTTACAACTATCAACCTAAGTCTTTGACTTCCCACCCAAGATCTTGATGTGCCTAAGCCCACTGCCTGGCATCCTCCTTAGTCGTTCTGTGTGTGCTACTTGAAAGTACCAGAAATGTTTAAAAACAGTTTCTTCTGAATGATTATTAGGACACCCCTGGCCCAGAGGACCTTTTCTGTGAGCCTGCGGGAAGAGTCAGTTATGTTGTCTTTAATGTGCTCAGTCAATGGGAATCGAGATTTTAAAGGATGTGCTTTCTGTTTTTAGAAGCCCCACAAATGGTTACTGGTAACTTCATGTAATTTTTTTTCTGAGTTATTATTTTGAATCTCATTGTGCTTTTTTTCTCTATGATTTTTGCCTCTGCACCTTTCTTTTTTCTTCCTAGTCTTAGAATCATTTTCCAAGAGAGAATACGCACCTCTTCTTGGTCTCCTTTGACATATATTCGGATGGCTGTCTCTCATTTTCTCCATCTTGTTAAAATCTTTAAAATTAAACTTCTTTCCACTTTAAGGCCTTTCTTCAGGAGATTATCTTCTACATTTGGTGACTGATTCATCTGTCCCTATAAATTTAACATTTATTGTAATTCCATTGCCAGTATTTAAAATCTTGAGCTCCATTTTTTACCTCAAACCTAAAATCAGATAGACATATCCACCATGCTTTAAAAAAAATAAACTGGGCATCATGCACACAACCTATAGCTTAGAAAGTACTTAGTAAAAGACTAAGTACTCTAGGTAGTGGTCAGAAGACAGTGACAGGCAGGGAGGGGGCGTTTCTACCTGTAATGTTGCCTCCCAAAGAAAAGAGCATTATTAAAGGCATTTTTAAACGCACCAAAGAAAACAGAAGGAGACACGTCAGCCAGACAGCTTTACAAATAATGTATTCAATTTGTGATACATAGTTTTTAAAAGTAAAGTGTACATAACAGAGGTTTGTAGTTTCACACATAATCTTATTTTTCTGTTCTACTTTATGTATGAAATTGGTGAAGGTTTTTATGTTAAGCTCATAGTTTTTAAAAAGACTAGGTAGCATAATATACACATTAGATGAATCTGCAGACCCAGCTCACTTGTGTCCCCTGTGTTAAAGAACAGCTTGCAAAATCTCCGTTAGAAGGGAATCCAGAGGCAGTCTACTCAAAACCATTACCAATTGCTCAAAGACTTTTAGCGAAGGTGTGCTGGTTATTTTCCAGAGCACCTGTTATTCCTCTTTTGGATAGCCCTGACAATTAGGGGGTTTTTTCTTACATCAAACTGAAATTTGCTTCTTTACATCCATTCCTCCTAAGTCTGCCTTCTGGAGCCAAGCAGAACAATTCTAATCCCCAACCAGTCGTATGGAAATGGTAGCCTGTAATCAGCTTACTGGCTTCCGGTGCCTAGGTCTGCTCTCTTTACCCTTTTGGAAAATAGAGGCATTTGCTCTTCACTAGTCCTGACGATGGCCAAGCAGGCTTATCTAACAATACAGTGTCCTTGGAAGCTGTTCCTCTGCATTTGGTGACTCGAAGTCCAGAACAGCTGTTTGCCTTCTTGTGGCCACCCCGATTACCTTGGGCTCTGACTCTCCAGGTGCCACTTAGGTTCAGCCTCTTCCAGTCCAGAGGTCGTCATTCTTGGCAGAGAAGTTAAGTAGTTCCGTCTTCTGTATTACCATCGCGTGTACATTCATACATAGTCTGATACCCCCTTTTGATTATCTTTTCCTTATTATCACTTAAAAAAGCCCTGTGCCTTTGGAGAGAAGTGGCCTGGATTGGAGTTGAGAAGACCCAAGTTCAGATTCTGCTGCAGACACTGGTCCTGTGACCCTGAGCAAATCTCTTAGCCTGCTTGTGCCTCACTTTCCTTATCTGTAGAGCAAGCAGGTTTGACTTGACATCCCCTGCGGTCCCTTCTTGCTCTGAGTCCATAGTCCCCATGATGCCTTTCATTTGACTTAAGCATTCTTCAGCAGCCTCACTCAGCACATTCTGAACCTTAGCACTGTGGACACTGCCATTCATGCTTGTTTAAAATGTTTCAGTGACGGATTTTGTTTTTTAAACTGCTGTCTCTTCTTAGCCCCTCCCCCCAACAGACACACACACACACACACACACACACACACACACACGTGCATGCACGCACGCCTGCTAGGCTAAGAAGCCAATATAGCCCCTAACGCTGACAGTGACAGTGTAGACAGCAGTCACTGTCACTGCAGGGCAAAGGTGGCCATCCTTAGCTCTCTGAGACCAGACTCCACATCCTGAGCCGTCTGAACCCTGCTGTCTCTCTGCATTGTTTTCCTTTACACTCTAGTGTTCACTGTGCACACTATTCTCCTGGTTCCACATCAGTTCACACCAGCCTTCCCAACTTCCTCTCACAGTGCATGAGCGCACTAGTCTTCCCTTCTCCCGCAACCTGGCCAGCCATTTCCCAATCATTGTGTCACACTTTGTTTCCGGTTTTTGCTCCTACAAAGAGCACTGCTATGAGTGTATTGGTAGATATGAAACTTTTGCTGCCTTGGGCCTCACTCCCAGAAGTGGAATTAGAGTATCAGAGGGTACAAGTTAATTTCCAGTTGTTTTATGTCATCGTTATGTGAGTTCACAGTTCCATCAGCAGTGTGTTTGTGTCTCCACTTCTTACAGCCATATGCTACTTTTGGATCTTTTCTCCTTTCACCTCCTTTTCTTCTGTCTGCTGAACATGGACTTTGAAAATATAAACTAGCCAATAAATTCACATCCTCCTTTTCCTTGTCATCCTAAGTGTTTCCTTGTGTGATTTTACAAGTTCATTCTTAATGCTTCCAATCCTCCCTGAGATAACTTCCCTTGTAAAATTTTAGGTCATTTCCACGTTCCTTTCCATTCTCTATACCCACCAAAACATTTTTCCATCTAACACAAATTCTGATCTGGAGTTTTCACTTCTCTCTATGATGTAAACTTTTCCACTCCAACAGCCAGTGCTTATTTGTTGCCTGTCTTAAATGATCAGATTTTGTGTTTACGCATTATATATAGGAATCTGATCTTTTTGTTGTTGACAGAAAAATGTTATAAGTTTTGATTGCTTGTCTAGTTATACTTTTATTTTTTTACCATAGGAAGCGAGCTGCCTGCAAATCTGTGAATGGCTCACATAAATACAAAGGAAATTCCAAAGATGTCAAACCTCCTGACCTTTGGATCCATCATGAAAGGCTGGAGTTAAAACCCATCGATAAGTCTCCAGACCCGAACCCAATCATGACTGATACCCCAATCCCACGTAACTCCCAAGACATTACCCCTGTTGATAATTCCATGGACAGCAATATCCATCAGAGACGAAATTCATATAGAGGTACTATTTTTTAGTGAAAGATTTTTTCCCTTATATGAACATTATAGATTTTTATTAAAATTGTCTTCAGCTCTTTATAGGTTTTTTTTTTGTTTTGGCAATGTTTGAAAAATTGATTTCATAAAATCTGTATGGTTAAAGAGCATTTCCATAGATGGTCTTGGGACTAACTTGTTATGAATGATGAGCCAGCAGGGAGTTAACTTCCCTGCTCACTTTGTTTAACAAGATTGATCTCACCCAAGTTGTACTGAAAGAAAAAGGTTATTCGATGTCTGTAACATGTTCTCATGTCTTCTCCCTGACTTCTCCTAAGAGTCAGCTAGAATGTTTTGACCCAAGAGTGATACTGTCTATGAAGGCCCTGTTTTCAAAATATCTTTTCAAAAAGTCTTTTCAAAGACCTTTGACCATATAGGGAGAGTCTTCTAGCCCATGGAGGAAAATATGGTGCTCCCCAGGGCTACTTGTTTTTCAGAGAGCACTATCTTGAGTTTCTCTCAATCCTTGACATTTTATTTCAGCATTATTTTGAGAGCCACTTTGTTCATCAGTGTAACTAACCAGTGTTTCTTGGTTCATCACTAAAATAATTTCTAATCAAACTTCAAAGTGGTACTGCTGAGCTGAGTACTAAGTTGTAACTAACTTTGATCTTTGGTGTTTAGGGCACGAATCAGAGGATAGTATGTCTACGCTGGCTGGAAGACGAGGAATGAGACCAAAAATGATGATGCCTTTTGATTCTCAGCCACCCCAGCGTAAGTTTAGAACATTCTATTAATTCATCAATTGTGTTGCTAGATTTGGAAAGAGCTACGTACCAGTGACTAACTTAATTTTGCCATAACATCAGTGTTCATTAATAAATTTAATTATGAGAGCTAAAGGCAAGAATGTTAACCACTTGCCACTTAAAGACCTGCCAAGAGTCTAAAGTTGATAGTGTTTTGTAAGCAAGCCTTGCTCACCTGGAATTTTTAAATCAAGGGTTTAAAAAACCACTGGGGTAGTCATCCTTTCTTATGTAGGGAGGGAGCCACAGCCTCAGAAGAATAGGCTGTCCACATTAAAAGCAGATCTGACTGGCCAGTCAAGAAGCACATGGTGGAGAAATATAGAAAGGGGATCAACATACATGAAAGCAAAGGTTGTTTTGTTTGTTTAGGTTTTTTTAAACAGTGTTTAGCCTTCCTAATATCTGTTCAATAACTGATTAGAATATTTTATTATTTTAGAGGCAGTAAAGTTCTTAATTTTGAGAAAAAATAACTTTTTTACTGTGGCATGGAATACCCATTCCAAAGGCATGGGGAAGCCATTTTAATTGAATAATCATGAATTATCCTTCTCCCAGTAATAAGAAAGTCATTCTCACCCTGTTCCTTCATAAGCTCAGCTCCTCCCATCTACATATAAATGTGTCTGATGCTAGACCCTAAAAACTTGTTAGCATGAATGAGTCTATGAATTAGCTATCAGTTTCCCTTCAAGAGAAGCCATCTACTAGAACCTACGAAAATGTTTTATGTAGAAGTGAAGAGAAGTAAATTGTCTTTGGCAGTCTAACATCTAGCCAGAGAAAGTACAAGGATTTGCCTTTCACTGGTACCCCACAACCATTGACATGTCCCTTTTTTCAGGTCATTCATTACATCTTCAGAAGTAATTTATCAAGAAATATCCGTTTCTTTTGGTTTTGATTCAAATGGTAATTCATTATTTATAAACACACACACACACACACACACCCCTAGTTTTTCCTTTAAAAAATAAAGCAGTGGAGGTCGGCTAGGGGGCGCAGTGAATAGAGCACTGGCCCTGGAGTCAGGAGGTTCCTGGGTTCAAATCCGGCCTCAGACACTCAACACACTTACTAGCCATGTGACCTTGGGCAAGTCACTGCAACCCAACTGCCCTTCCTCCCCCACTCCAAAAAGCAAAAAAAATTAAAAATAAAAGCAGTGATCATCCTTATTTCCAGATTTGTTCCTAATTTATTTATGTTGGGAACAGGTGGTCAACTTTATTCTTTCATTATTTGGGGAGAGATATAACATGCTTAAGTATAAAGTCTACTGATTTAATTCTTATGACTTTACTGTTGGGTAGAGGGAAAGAGTAGATATGAGTCATCTCTGTTGATTCAATAACCCTTACGGCAATAATCTAATTATTGTTTCTGTTGTCGTTGGGTTTTGAGAATCCTGCAGTGCCACGCTTCTTCTTAAACCAGGAAGCACTTGTTCTTCCTGGCCACTAGTGAAGTGGGGTCCTCTCAAAGGCTGACCTCAGGAGTCTGAGTACTGCTGAGTGCTAAAGAATTCAGTTGCCCTGGCTCCTCCAGAATAAAGCAGCTGTTACATGGAACGTGGTGTAACATGGCGGTTAGATAGGGGCTAAGATCACAAAAATGCCCCTTGAGAGAAGAGAGTTATCAAAAATGAGCTTTGCCTTGTGTGAGGTATCTTAATAACCATAAGACTTTGCACCTGAGCCTTCCAGTGAGAAGTCCATAGGATTATCCCTGTGTCTTCCTCTTGCTAATGCTTTGGAAGGGAAGCAGCATTTCTTTTGCCGCTGATGACAAATTCATGTGTCCTTGGGCCCAGCTCGCAAAGAAGAGATTTTCAGGGAGTGGCACTGCCTTCTGGCACCTCTGCTGCTCTGTCCGTATGACTTTTAGAGGCTTTCATTCTTTGGTGTACATCCTGATCCCTGAAATGTGTATTTAATTTAAAGGAAAAGCACAGGGTCCTGACTGAGCTGCAGTATGCAGTCTGAGTCTTCCTCTCAGATGGCCTTTTTAATTTTTCCCAAAACCTGTGATTTCATCAGTGCAAGGAACTCCTGGGTGATTGCTTCCAACAGTGCAGATCAGCACCCGCTCTTAAGGAGCTACCCAGGGCCCTGAAATCTGTCCAGGGTCACCCAGCAAGGACCATGGCAGAGGCAGGGCTGGAGCCAGCCCCACTAATCTGTGCTGCTTCTTTTAGATAGTTTGACTGGAGCAAATCCAGCATTGGGAATGTAGGGACCCCTGCCCTGTGGCAGGCAGCCAGACTCTTAGGTGAGGATTTGGGGGCAGGGCAGGGAGGAGCTAAGGATGGCCATCTAAACCTAAGGCCTAATGGACCAGATGCCTCAAAGCAGGGGTATAGGTTGCCCCCTCCACTCACTTACCCTCAGGCTACATATGCTACAATTCCTCTTCAAGGTTGCCCATGATGGCCATTTTAACTTGTTTTTACCTGAATAAGTATTAGAAATGGAGACCCAACAACTCCCTAAGTGCTGCCCTGAGGACAAGTCATTTTCTTAAGTCTGAGAAAGGTAATTAAGCTTAAATCACAGTGATCACAGAGTCCTTATACAAAGAAAAAAAAAAGGATGCTTTATATTTGTAGTTTAAATTCTGTGAAAAGAAAGAAAAAATGTGTTTACTGACCAAGTTGGTCATTTTATTCTTGGTCATTCCCTTCATATGGTTGTTGTTTAGCTGCCCATATTGAGAAAGTGAATTTTAAAATTTCATGGTGACTATTCTGTCTCTTGAGTATTTAGCTCCCTTTTACAGAGCCTGGTTCATATATAGAACAATCCTTTATTAAGAATTATATTCAGAGCAGCTAGGTGGCACAGTGAATAGAACACCGGCTCTGGAGTCAGGAGGACCTGAGTTCAAATTCGACCTCAGACACTTGACACACTTACTAGCTGTGTGACTTTCCGCAAATCACTTAACCCCAATTGCCCTCCAACAACAAAAAAAAAAAAGCCAAAAAAAAAAAAAAAGAATTATATTCACTTTCTCAAAAGTGTGTGAAATTCCTCTAAACTAGAAATTTCAATTCTTTATCCAAAGTAGCTAATTCATCACAAGCTCCCATAAGGCAAATGAGGAAAGATTCCAGTCAAACCTCAAAACAGTAATGTCATTAAATTAAACCTAGAGATTCTCATTTCTTCCTGTGAATTGCTGCTACCAAGGATTGCTTGTTTAGTTATTGGCAATAGAAGGAGCCCCCAGGTTACACTTCAGGTACTGCATTATACCATCTCATATATATTACAAACGGACACTATCCATTCATACATTCAGTGGATACTTAGCAAGTGTGCTGCTCTGCAGCCAGAAGACAGCAGAGTGGTTTAAGGATTTCGTGAAGGAAGGACTTCTATTTTCATAGACTTTGCAGCACATTAGAAACAGCTAAATTAGTATTTGTATTGCAAGTAGCTTTCAACAAAGGGAATATGTTGACATAAAAATAAATGCAAAACATTAAATGACTATCCCTTTTCATAGGACCTTGAATTGTTGCATTGCATTTGGGAGGGAAGTGGCTGGTTGTAATGTTGTGGTGATATATGTGTGTCTGTGCAGGTATGTTAAGCATTTTTCTGTCTTGTGTTCATCCACAGCCGTGATTAGTGCCCATCCCATCCATTCCCTCGATAACCCTCACCATCATTTCCACTCCAGCAGCCTCGCTTCTCCGACCCGCAGCCATCTCTACCTTCAGGGCAGCCCATGGCCCATTGGCACATCCTTGTCCCATTCAGACAGGGCTAATTCTACAGGTGAGAGACAAGTGTCAAGGCCCAGCAAGAATCCATCTGCAAAGAATTGGGGGAAATAAATGCTCGAGAATTTCAGAAGTCACAGTTTAGTCTCGGGTTTGGGAGCTTTCTTCACCCTTCGGTTGTAGCTGAGCAGAGTACATGCTAAGAGTGAAACCAGCATTTTCCTAAACTGATTCTTTTTGTTTCTAAAATTCACCTCCAGTCCTTCTCCCCTGTTTTGGGTGTTCATTGTAAGATATGTGATTTTAATCAGTAACCTCACTTTTATAAGGTCATAAGCTTGCATCTGCATTCAGTAATTTCCTCCATTGTTTACTTCTTTAAATCCATGAAAACTTGGAAGGAAAGAACATACTTAATAGTGACCTGATATTTACAGATTGGAGTTATTTTTCCTTTTAGACAATTGTAATGTTGGGTCAGTAGGATTAAGTAACAGTAAACTGTGTCTTCTTTGGAGTTCAGTTCTTGAAGTTGTTTTGCCATCTGTGAGAACACCGAGAATGCCAGACTTATCATGGGGGGGGAGGGGTAGACGGGCAGGCAGGCAGTGTTAGGCAGTGGCAGTGAGGACACTCTCCTCTGCACCTTTCATGTCTACACCTGTGTGGGGGGATAAGGCTCCTGTCTGGGCTGACTTGAAACTGGAGCCGTGCGGCCTGAAGGAGTTAGAAAGCCTCGCACAGCTTGGAAGTTAGCTGGCATGCATTTACTTAGTGCTTCCACATACCAGGCACCGCGCTGAACTCTAGGGATACACAGACAAAAGCAGAAGACAGCCTTCATCTACAGAGCACACTGTCTAATGAGGAGACAACATGAACACAAGTATTTATATAGAAGATACATGCAGAGTATTTAACAGAGAATAGTCCTGAAGAAAGCAGACAGTGGGTGAAAGGTCCCAGTGCTCCAGGAGTATCTTCCTTAGTAACTGGGCCTCCTTTATCCATGTGTCTGTGTGTCATGGCATCTCTTCATCTGAAACCCGCTTAGTATCAATCACAAGAATGTAAGGATACTAGAAAACAGGAAGAGAACTGAGTACATGAGAATCCACTTACGAAACAGAAAAATTAGAATAGTTTGCTTTCAAAGGACTCTTTACTTGAGAAAAGAATTTGCTTCATTAGCTTTTAAAGTGGCAGCTCTCTAATATAGTTAAATAGCAGACACAGTAGCTTTCAGAGGCAAAAGAGAGTAAATGTTGGGGTAGGAGCAGATGGAGATCAGTGAGAAAGCAAGAGAAAGCAGGCAAGAAGTAGACTTCGATGGACAAAAATCCATCCGACATACTTTTCACAATCACATTCTTCTTTCTGGAACTCATGCTTGTGCATCTATCAGTACAGTCATCTGTGCCTGATGTGCCAAGCTTATATAAGAGGAGATTTACTGAGTATTACTTTGCAGTCAGTTTTTCAAAGGATTTCTAGCCTTTTTTTAAGCTTAAACATCAGCATCATAAGGTCTTCTAAGAGGAGGGGGCCTCTAAGGCTGTCTGGTCCAGCCCGTACCTGGACAGAAGCCTGTTCTGCAGCTGACCCAGCAGGCATTCAGCCTGGCTTTGTTGGAGGGCGTCCGGGTGTATCAGCAAGCACCCTAGCATACCCAGGGCAGCTGCTAGCACACGTTCTTAGATCTGCTTTTCTAAAGGAAACCAACTCAAAATGGGTTAACAGTCTTACTTTAATCAGTCAGACATATATCATTTACCTAGTTCAGGGGAAAAAGTCAGCTCCCTGAACTTCAGAGAATACAAACACGAGTTACAAGCAGAACAAAGAAACAGATCAGCAGATGAGCTTCCAGCTGTCTGACCATTATATCCATGCCTATTCGGTTACCAGAGAGGGAGGCACCAACATCTGGGTTTTCAAAGCCAGGAGGCTCAACAGCTTCCCAGAGTCTCATCTGGCCAAATCATACAGCTCTTCTCAAAGTGAGCCCCAAAGCAAAACCTCACATCAGGGTATATATAGCCTTCTCTTAGATGGGAGACTGTCACAGCCCTCTTGACCCACTGCCCAATCACAAAGTAACAAGGTGTAGGCATTCCTGAAGAGCAAGCCTCCTGCCACAGGCTCCGCATGACCACATTCAGCTTATTAGGGGGCAGAGTATACTTTCAAATCAGCGAAAGTTCTCAGAGTCATTTAAGCCTATTGAAGGGCCTAGGGGCAGGGAAGATCTTCAGATTCCCATAACACCCTGGGGAGAGACGAGGAAGAAGAGGAGCCTGCCATCTCCCAGGAGTCCCCACTCAGTCTTAGGTGACTATTCTGATGTCACGCCTAAACTTGCTTCCTGGCCCTTTCCTCCCCTGGCTCCACACTTTGCCCTGAAGCTAAGCAGGACAAGGCCTGAGCCCTGCTGACCAGCAACCTGAACAGGCCTCTCACTGCAGTGAGTCTTTTCTGCTCTAACCTGAGCGTATCCTCACTTCATTAAATGGGGTGAATCTGAGGCCCTTCACCCTCACCTTGTCCATCTCTGAACTCTCCAGCATGTTATCTGTGTGCTTTTCAAGATCTGAAACAATGCCTCCACATATGATTGTATTATCCTAGTGTCTTGTTAGCTTTCTTAGGGGAAGGGAACAGGCACTTTTTAGGTGCCTCCTCTGGGCCAGGGAGCATGATGAATTCTCTGCAGACATCTCATTCTATTCTTATTACAGCCTTGGAAATAGGCACTATTATGACCTCACTTTTTACAGTTGAGGAAACTGAGGCAAACATAAGCTACTCAACCAGCTAAGAAGGGTCTGAGGCCTGATCTGCACTCCGGTCTTCCTGATGGCAGGCCCAGTGCTGTGCCTACTGTGCCACCCAGTGATCATACCCATGCCGTTAGTTCCGGAATTGTCCATCTCCCTAGGCCTCTGGTTCTTTTCCACTTAGTGCTGCCTTACCCCAGCTCCCCCATCTCTCTCTGTATGCCCCTGGGTTCTGAGGTGTAACTCTGAGCTGGTTTGGGGTTGCCTCTGCCTTGGAGGCGGGTGCATGGCATTTGTTTAATGTGTGTAGCTGTTAGTGCCTTTGCTTCTGTGAGTAGAGGACTGTCTATAATTAGTGCCAACGTGGCTCCACTAAAATACAGCATGAAGGGAAGCGGGTATGGTTTTCTAGTAGATGGGGTAACCACATCCATAAGAGTCTGATGGGCTGTATTCATGCCTTTCATACAAGTAGAGTCCAGCTCAGAGAGAAACAGGGGCCAGCAAACCGTGGACCATATGTTGACTTAGAAAACCACATTAATGTTATCCATGATTTATTGTATTTTTATTTATTTTGTTAAACTTTTCCCGATTGCATTTTAATCCCACTTGGGCTGTACTCAGGTGTTTGATATGTGTGCTCCACCTTCCCACGTTAGCGAGATAACTGCTGCTGCCCCCAGCAGGGCTGGACCCCAGGAAACAAGCAAGGTGTCCTTCAATGAGCCGGGGCCTCCTGTCACCTCTTGAACTAGTAAAGAAAACCTGGCACCAAGCCCCGTCCCTTTCCCCACCTCTCCCTAACTATTAGATTGACGTTCTGAATGACTTTTATCTGTTCTTTTACAACAATAATGGTAGCTAGTACTTATGTACCACTTTAAGGTTTACAAGCACATTATCTCATTTGATAAAACTCGGCTAGAATACTCAGTTTAAGCCTCGCCCTGAAATTTTGTAACGGAGATAAAATGGGAATATGTTGTCTAGGAAAAAGACCTTAATAGAGGTCTAAGCTAAGGAAACAGAGGAAAAGGACTATTGAGACCTTAGTGAAAATTCTGGCTCTGCCTCTTACTCTCTGTGTGACCCTAGGCCTCCATCTCCTCAGACAAAACAAAAGATAGAGTTGGCCTTCTAAGGCACCTCCCAGCTCTCAGTCTATGACCCTAAGACTTTATAATGATCCCCACTGAATTTTCTTGTCTGTCTGAATATCTGACTGTCCTTGCCAGCTTTTCTCTGTGTAATCCCGAGATTTTATGAACATGTTATCTGTGCCACTATCCAAGTCCCTAGGATAGGCCAGTGCATTCAGTAGCACAGAGTCAGACCAGCCCGTGATGTTTAATCAAAGGCCTTTATTTGGTTCATTTTAACTTAAACATTAAGAAGACACTTGAGGTTTAAAGGGCACCAAGGGTTGAAAGCACAGAAGGAGCAACAGGGACAGTGAGGGCAGGCTACAGCCCGAGTGCTGAGTAGGCCTTGAGGAGACATGATGGAAGGGGCATTCAGAGATTCGGAGATGGCCCTGGGAGTCACTGTGCCCCAGAGTCCCCCTGAAGACCAGAAGGCTCAGGGCATGTGGCTGCTATCTTCAGGTGTGCTACAGGGCTTGTCATATGGAAGGAGGATTAGATTAGGGAGAGCAAAGGGCAGATGGAGGAGCAATGAGAGTAGAATAGATCTCAAGAAAAGCTTTCTGACAGTCTGAGCTGCCCTGAAGTTGGATGGTCTGACTCCTAAGGCTCTGAGTTCCCCCGTACTAGCTATCTTCAAGCCAAAGGAGGGAGATTCTGGATTCCTATCCAAGTACAGACCAACCTCAGCAGCCTCACAGGGCCTTACCAGCTTTGTGGCTCCATCAGGGACTCTGGCCTAGTAGCATGGTGGTCTTGTCCAGATCTCTTAAAGGTCAGTGACTGTGGCCATGATTTCTCCCTCTGATCCCTCCCAACTCCTCAGTGAGGGCTGGGGACCCTGTAGGCACCTCACAAGTGCTTGGTGAGTAAAAGTGGATAGAATAAAGCACACAAATTATTGTCTAAGGCAGGGTATAAAATAATTGGGGAGAATTAAGAATCATTAACTTTTCCATATGAGGAATATGAATTATCAGCAACCTTCTTTGGGTAGGCTTTCCTACCTCTTTTTCCTCATTTGCTCATTTCAGAGTACTTCAGGGAAACTTCTGTTTTCTTTTCCAGTTTTGCATTCCCATGGTCCCTAAAGCAGAGACATTCACCAAGACTCTGTCCTCGGCCTCCCTACACTTTCTTTCTCATTCCTTGACCTTATCCCCTCCGTGGTGTTAGTGATCACCTTTGAACTACACTTGTCTAGTCAGGTACATGTCAGAGAAGTGACCTCCTTGACAGGATCCTAATGCAAATGGTTCCTGCATCTACCTGAAGCTCCTCTCTCTCCCTGAGCCAGAATCCCTCATTGCCGCTGCCTGCTGGACATCATGACCTGGGTGCCTCATCTTCATCTCATACTCAGCATGTCCAAAGCACCACCCACCTTGCCCTCTTTCCAGCTTCCTCCTCCCCACTGGTGACACCGTCCTACTTCCATACACATGATACATCCACCTCTTGGATCTGCCTTCTCCTTTGCCCTCCCCCTGCTGCTGCCCTATTTCAGGCTCTCCTGTCTCTTCCTGGTATGACTGCAGCAGCATCCTGATGGCCCAGATCTGATGGGGTCACTTCTTGACCATGGCTCCCCATAACCTGCTGAGAGTCTCTCATTCTGGACTCCACAGCCTGGCTCCAGACTGCCTTTCTGGCCTGTCACACCATCTATGACCGGATCCCTCCCTTGGTCCTGCCTTTCTCACCTCCTTGCTTTTGTACACTCACCCTGTCCGTGGTCCCCCCTTCCCCATCTCTTCTTCCACAAAACCTTCCTGATCTCCCAGCCCTGAGTGATCTTTCCTTTCATAAATGTTTCATTCCACCCCATCTGGACTTTTCTCGTGCACTCATTCTGCTATGATGTGTATCGTAGTTATTTATGGACTGGCTTCATGTGCCCCTCCTAGAATGAGCACAGGTGCCTTCAGGGGCCGTGTTCAATCTTCTCTCACTCCAGTGTGCTCAGTGTCTTTCCTGGTGCCTTGTAGGGCACAGAGATACTTAAGGAGTGTTTATTGATTTGAACTTATAAAATACTGGCTAAATAGAAAAAGCAATAGGGATGCATCTTCATGATGCTAGGATTTTTTTTAGAGCAGTTCATCCTTAGTGTCACCATTGTTGAAAATCAGTTCCCTTGGAAGAGGTGTCAGCCTGAATGGTCTGACTGACCCCTGCCTTAGAAGGGGTCTAAAACCTAAGCTTTAACACCCTCCTGGACTCAAGAACCGCTAACATTTCTCCTTTCTTTGGCATAGAATCAGTTCGGAACACCCCCAGCACCGACACCTTGCCAGCTTCCTCATCTCAGACATGCTGCGCTGATCATCCAGACCCAGAGGGGGCCGCCAGCTCCTCCTATTTGGCCAGCACCCAGGAAGAAGGCTCTGGCCCCAGCCTTCCCACAGCCCATGTCCGGCCCTCTCACCCACTGAAGAGCTTTGCTGTGCCGGCAGTGCCGTCCCCAGGTCCCCCCACCTATGACCCCACCTTACCGAGCACGCCATTACTGTCCCAGCAAGGTGAGTGGAGAGGGCGGAATGTCAGAGCTCAGAGGCAGTTCAGGCTGACCATATAGAGGAGGCCTCGTTTCCCTTCTCCCCTCTCCCAGCACATGGCACTTCAGGCTACACCCCCCCCCCACACACACACACACCCTCCTCGTAGGAGGTCTGTAGGGCTCCATCAGTATTATTTTCTGACCCCTTCTGGCCTCAGAATCCCCATCACTCCTGGTGTCTGTGCCTCAGAGAGCTCCCTTCTGAGCGATGGGAACCACCTGCCCCCCTGCTAAGTGCATGACTGGTGGCCTGCAGTCATTTGGGGGGCCATGGCTAAGCCCATTCTTGACAGTGCCCACTTTCCTTCTCAGCTCCTAACCATCACCTTCACTCGGTGAAGACGGCATCGATCGGGACGTTGGGGAGAAGCCGGCCTCCCATGCCAGTGATCGTTCCCAGTGCCCCCGACGTGCAGGAGACCACGAGGATGCTGGACGACTCAGAGAGCGTAAGTGGTCTTCATGCTCAGTGTCGTGGCCTCCATCAGTACTGACCAAGCCTCCCAAGAGCACTGCCTGCATACAAAGCATGCGAGCAGCTCATGGCTCTGGGTTGTCCTGGCTGAGCTTGGACCAAAGTGTCACAGCATTCCAGCAGTTGGCCTTTGGACACTCCCCATCCCGTCCTTTCTGTCTGCTCCTCTCCTTCTGGTCTTCACGTGGTCATCTTGTCATCCTCCTTCATTCTTGAGTCTGGCTTTGCACCCATTTGTGAACTGGGAGGAATGTGGCTGTGCCTGAGTTTGTACTTCACAGAATATGCAGGGAACAGGAGGACCTTAAGTGCTGGGTCTTGTGTTCTGTTTTGAGGTTCCTTCCTTTGACTGTTGGTATCTCAGCTGCTCTCAGCTCAGCATTCCTTAAGACAAGAGTGCGGAAGCACAGGACACCAAAGTGTGTGCCCTCAGGACTTTCTGGTAAAAGCAAATAGCTCCAGAGTGGCTTCCAACCCTTGAGCTTTGGGGCTGTGACTGTTGATGTTGTTGAAAATCCACAGCAGGCCAAGGAAATGCTGCTCACTTCTTCAGCCAGCCAGCAAGCATTTCTTGAAGCCCCTGCTATGTGCCAGGCTCTGCTCAGGGAGACAGAAATGAGACTGTCCCTCTCTCCAAAGCACTGATGTTCTGTGGGGGAGAGAGCATGAATGTGTATGAATATGTTCACAAAAAATACGAGGTCTTTTTGAGGAGGGGGAGCCCTGAGACCCGAAGAACAGGGAAGGCCTCCAACTGAGGCCAAAGTGAGGTAGGAATGCCTTCTAGCCACAACCCAGAGACAGGAGAGACAGGGTCCAGAGAGGGCCCTCAGGGAGGTGGACGAGACTGCTCCAGAGAGGACAGGACCTGACATGCCCAGCAAGAGTTTGTGTTTGATCTGAGAGAAAACAAGGCAGTGGCTGGAGTTTAAGTGGAGGGCCGTGATCAGCTCCTGGAAATGCTGACATGGGAAGGATGAATGGGAGGGGAGACTGGAGGCAGGTAGACCAGAAGCGTGACCATCCCCATCATCCAGGTACAGTGTGTGTACAACAGGTCAGGGAGGGTGAGGAGCCTGCACACACCTGGTGGCCTCCAAGAATGATGGGGCCTTTGGCAGAAATGAGTAAGCTTCAGGGGAAACCTAATGAGTTCAGTTTTGGAAATGTTCATTATGAGATGCCTGCAGGCCACGCTACAGGGGCAGAGCACTGGGCTTGGAGGAAGGAAGCCTCAGATCCAGCCTCTTAGTAGCTGGGTGACCCTGGGCAAGTCACTTTACCCTATTTGCCTCAGTTTCCTTATCTATAAGATGAGCTGGAGAAGGAAGTGGCCAACCCCTGCAGCATCTCTGCCAAGAAAACCCCAGGTGGGGTCATAAGGAGTCAGTCACGACTGGTACCACTCAACAACTGGCTGTGCTGCGGGAGATGGTGTGAGGCTGAAGCTCAGGAGAGAGACCGCAGGGATGGATACCCCTTCCTGGCCAGCCCTAGAGGAGAGGCTGAGGCAGTGGCTCAGGGAGGCAGGTCTTATTCATCTGTGCACCCGCCCAGCGGTGCCACTTGGCTTTTAGTTACTCCTACCTTAGAGGATCGTGAATGTCCAGCTGGAGGGGAGGGAGGGAGCTAGGGCAGAGAGGGGTTCAGTGACTCGGCCAGGGTCTCACCAGTGGTGAGGAGACACAGTCCTGCAGGATCAGGTCTCCACCACTGTTCAGAGCAGTAACAAACATCTTTTGGCCTCCAGCATTTCCCATTACTCTCCTGCAGGCCTCACCCCAGGTGGGGATCAGCTATGGGGGTGCAGCATTCAGAGACAGAAATATTTAAGAAGCTTTTGTTCTTGTCAATTGATAGAACTGACCAGACCAAAAAAACAAACAAATTTCCATTCAGCATAAATCTATGTACATCAATTATTGGGTTGGAATGTCACTGTCTCAACATCATTCCCAACAGAAATATTGACCCTTGAATATGATCCTAGGCCTACTCTGTCCATACTTACAAAGGAGTGAGTGCAGCTCCAGAATTCTATGAGGGATTTCACTGTCACTCAGCTGGTTTCTCTCTCTTGCTTCTGCCAAGGGGGCATCAGAGCAGTGGGAGGATTTGGGTTTTCTTTTAGTCCCTTGGGCAGAATGCCTAAGCTCATTTGATTCAGTTCGTTTTCATTAGTTAAGGGGGCCAGAAAATAATTTTGATTGTTTAACCTAAAAGTTTCTCTTATTTTGCCCTTAGTGGTGCAGAAGTGGACAGTTTATGATTATCAAAACAATTATATGAATCAGAGAAAAGGAAAGAAAAATGTGACCACACTAGCCAGGGCGGGCTGTCTGCTCTCCTCTCACCATCACTCTGCATACCCCAAAGACCCTAGAGCTGGTGTCCAGGTACCCCAAGGGTGTGCAAACCCAGTGGGTTTGTTGAGGAAAGGGGGGTTCGCCTTCCCAGGCCAGTGTAGGAGTCGCTTAGCTGGTGTGATTCTGATCCACAGGACTCTTCAGTGAGGAATTGGTTTTTGTTGCCTGTTTTCAGGGTCGTAACATCTTCCTGAATCTTCTTTACAAAATAGCCAGTACACGTGGACACCATCAATAAAAATTAATGGGGGGGGGGGGGGCGTCAGAGAGGGAGAATTCACACATCAGAGCAGCCAGTCTTGCCCTGGGGAGGAGGCTTGGTTAGCTTCTCTCTTCTGTCCCTCACGTCCAGTCCCTTGGTAAGCCCTTGTGTGTCCACCTTGGTGATAGATTTTTTTTCTCCATCCCTACTTTCCATCCATCTAGGTTTTAACCTAAACCCAAGTCTTGGCCACCATCACCTCTCACTGGGCCTGTTGTACCAGCTGCCTAATGACTGCCATCCTCCTTCCTGAAGCATGTGTCTGACTCTGTTACTTCCTGTTCAAGTAGCTCCCCTGATTCCTCTTGTCTCTAAGACAAAATGCAGCTCCATTGTTGGCCTTTAAAGACCTTCACAAGATGCCTCCAGACCATCTTTCCAGACTTACTGCATAGTACTCCATGGGCTGTTAAAACTGGCCTTCTTGCTGCTCTCCCATACGCCCCTGTTTGTAGACCTTTGAATATACATCTGCTCCCTCCACCCCTCTGTCTCATGGGATCCCTCGATTCCTTTAGGGTCATCACCTCTATAAGGGGTCCTCTACCCTGACTGTTCCCCTTCTTTGCCCCTGGAGGAGGCTTTGTATTTATTTTGCATAATTTGCTTATCTATGGACACGTGATTTCTCCCAATGAAATGCATGCTCTCTAAGGGCAGAGACCGTTGTTTGTGTTATTATTCCCCCAATATACAGGTAGTACCTGGTGAAAGTAGGTGCTTAATAGGTCCATTAATCTGTGTCCCCAGCACCTGGCACATTGTTGGGACTTTATACTGGCCTCCTGATTGATTGACCCGTGGTGCACTAACTCAATGACCTTTTCCACAGAGCTATGAACCGGATGAGCTGACCAAAGAGATGGCCCACCTGGAAGGCCTGATGAAGGATCTTAACGCCATCACAACGGCATGATCGCCTTCAGGGAGACGTGACTCCAAACCCCATCCCCTAAGTCTTGGGACTTGGCCTTGGAAAACAAGGAATTGTACAGAGCGAGAGGACAGCGCAGGCGAGCGTGGGGGTCGAGGCCAAAGCCGGCCAGTGCCGTTTCACAAGGTGACCGACCACCCGCGCCATCGTCGTGGATGAAGTCATGGTGAGGGCAGCTTGCGGCCCTCCACCTCTGACGCCGCATGGAGTGGGCGCCTTGCGCCACCACGGAGCGTCCTGGGGAAAGGCCATGGGTGGCGTCTGTGCTGAGATGCCCACCAGGTTTCATCTCAGTGCTGCAACCGCACCACCTTTATTGAGTGTTGGACATTGGCGTTTGTGTACAATTTTATTTGTCTCTTATTTTATTTTATCTTTTTTTTTTAAGGGAAAGCCTTTTATGTAATCCAAAAAAGAAAGAAAAATTAGAGTGTTGTTTTCCACAGCCTGGCCTGGCATCTGACTGCTTGTTTCTCTTGTGTATGGAAAGTCATTGACGGTGTGGCTTGTTCTAGGTTCTGAGTTTGTTTTTATTCTGACTAATCTGTCTTCTGCCAACAGTCAGTCCATCACTCGGGAGGGAGGGGGGCCAGTGGGAGGGATGTTGCATTGCTATTTGTAAGCTTTTTTATTATTATTATTTTTTTATTATAATTATTAAAGGCCTGACTTTCTCCTCTCATCACTGTGAGATTACAGATCTATTTGAATGAAATGTAATATTGAAAGATTTGTTTGTCACTTTTTGTGCAGTTTCAGTATTGGGGGAGGGTGGGATTAGGGTGGGTGGGAAGAAGAAGTGGAGGGAATGGAAGGGCCCATGGGAGGTCCCATGATTGTATCAGTTTTTGTCCTCTCTTCCAGGATCCTACAGAATTTGGAAGCAGAATTTGTCCTTCCTTGTCACATCACAGCCTCTATTGTTACTCATTTGCAGTCTCTATTGTTACTCATTTGCAGTCAGTTTCTTTTGAATTTGGTTAAGAGATGCTCTTCATGTGTGGCCAGCCTTTGGATTCAGGCAGCTTTGCCATGGTGGTCACACGTGCTTGGAGACTCTTCTTTCAGCCAAGAACTCCTCATCAGAAATTAGTTGAAGACCAAGGGGGCCACATTTCCAAGCTGGGGAAGTGAGCAGGAGTAAGATGATGCACTGGTAGTGTTTCTGGTGTTCTAGCAAAGCTTTACATACCTGCAGAATCTGATAGCAGATTTCTAGAAATGTCCTTCATCTCTAAATGGGAGGGTTAGAGCAGATGACCTCTGAGGCCCTGTCCAGCCCAGGCAGCGATGCTGATTTTCAGTCAGGGCAAGAAGAACCTGGAGCATAGGGCCTCTTCCTCTCATTCCAGGCTGCCAGTGACAACTAGAGGGTCGCTTAAGAAGCCAGATCTTACACGGACAGCAGAGCTTCAATCTGCACACTAATGCTGTTTGAGCTGGGGAGCAGGGGAGCAGCGGCAGTCAGGCCGGCCTGGGCAAGTCCTTCTCCCAAGTTCCCATTGACTCAGCATTTTGCCAGGATTCCCAGCTGGAGAAGAGTTGGGCTACAAAGTAAAGCCTTCCCCTAAACATCCTTGTCAGCTGTATGGCAATCTTTTGTTCCGAGGAAAACAAGTTGATGAAAGTTTTCTGTGAAGAATGTATTTGGAAAGCAAATACTGAGTGAAGTCTCACTTACTGAGTATCTGGAGTGAAGGGGTGGAGAGGAGAGGGAAAGGAGGGAGCCCTAGCAGCTTGGCCCACAAGCAGCACTGCCCTCTCTTCATCATCTCCTCCCCTTTCCCCCCGTTCCTCACCCTCACCCTCACCTGTGGGGCTCAGCAGCTGAGGCTTGTTTAACCAAGTAGGAATTAGGGCGGTGGGTGAGGAGATTTCTGTCCTGTAACTAACCCCGGGGCCTAAAGAGAAGGGCCAGCAATGGAGGTGGCCAGTGAGCATCCCACCCCCAGATCCACCTACTACCCAGTGGGACCCCAGAGCACTGCCACACCTGGCTACAGGCTAGCTTGGGTTTTAAATTTCCTTGTAAAAAGATTGTTTTTTCTCATTTTCTGGATTTTTTGTGCACGTTTCTGAACGACAAACTCTTTATTATGCTGAGCCAATGAAAAGTATAGCATTGGAACTCCCGCCTCTGGACCAGCCGGCCCCACAGTCCATTGCCAACATTCAAGAATATCAGTAAGCTAGAAGGTACCTTGGAAATAACAGGTCTCCCTCTTCACTCTAGGGAGGGCAGAGGGGGGCAGGGTGTTTACCTTGCAAAAATGTCTTACCTTTTGCCCAAAGAAATGTACACCCCGTATTCCAAGCTTGTGGCTCCCTGGGAATATTGCTGCACTGTTGTACGCCCCTTGGGACTGTTGATATGGCCGTGATATTGGGAGGGTCGGATTGGGGGGTATTTTTCGGTGATGGCTTATTTTTAAACAACTATTCAAAGTTGGGTTTTTTTAAAGGTTATATAAGAAAATGGGAGCATTTTATTCTGGTTAGTACCCACTGCATTACATTTTTTTCACCCTCTAATACATTTTCTTACATTATCCTGTGATTTTGGACCTGAAATATTGTGTATCTTCTAGGGCGATAGTCAAGCTGTGGGATGGCAGCTTTCTTCAGAACGGTTTGGAACGAACCTGTATATTGATTTATTAATCTGATGTAGGAGAAGCTGAAGGACTATGTAGAATTCTTCCTTTCTGTGCACTTTCTTCCTTTCTTTTTCTTTTTTTTTTTTGCTTTTCTGTTGTACATGCTGTATTCTCCATGGCTTTTTTAAAAAACAATTTCATGTTTATTATTTAGTATTGGAAATCCAATACACTTTTTTTACCCAATCAAATTCTAGTCTGGTCAGAAAGTTTGTTCTTTTTAAAATTTCTCTCATTCTTAAAGACAAAAAACTGGTGTGTCACTGTTAGTAGATAACCTATTTGTAACTGCTCTTGCTTCAGAATTTACCTGTAATTTTCATCATAGCCAAAGCTGAAAGAGACCCCTCAGGTCATCAAGTTCCAAACCTGCTTATTTTACAGATGAAGAGACAGACCAGAAAGAGTGTGACATACCTGAGGTCACACAGGTTGTCAGTGGCAAAGCCAGAGCCAACGCCAGGTCCATCCTGTGACCCCAAACCCCAGCGTTCTCCAGCAAGCCATACTCCCCCACCCTGCTGAAGTTTCCAAGTCATTGTAGGTTCGATGGTTAGAAAGAAAATTTCCTTGGGTAATTTTGCCAGCTGTCCTTCCCCCAAGCTTTAGAAAGGGAGCAGCCGAAGTCCCCTCTTGCTAGAGCAAACCGTGAACGCTCTCAATCTCCCTTTATGCAAGAGAAGTGAACCACCAGCAGGAAACAGCACTTTGGATTTAAGCTGTTTTTCGATGGGGATATTTTTCCAGAGGCCAAGGCTGTTCTTTTCTTTGGCCACCCCAGGAGAGAGAGTCATCTGAGTGGCAGATGTCTGATGCTGGCTTCATCAAGAGCCCCAAACCAGATATATCTGGCCATTTGTTAGAGGAGAGCGGACAGGCCTTTCTGTCCGAGAATCCTGGGTCAGAAAGATGGGAGCTATCTATGAAGGGTGTAAAGATGGAGCTGATCCTGCCCAGGTATGGGGACTGAGCAGGGAAGAATCTGACTCCTGACAAAGGAGAAAAGTTAAGTGAGTGCATAAAGACCTTTCTAGCTTGACTATCACCATTTGTCCGGCCAACTAAAGCCACAAGAGGGCAGCCTCGACCTTGTATCGGCAGCTGGCAGAGGCTGAGGGAGAGGGAGAGAGAGAGAGAGAGAGGTATTTTTAGAAATCATCAGAGACTTCCCTCTGTGCACCTGGCCCTGGGGTGTTTAGCTGGTCCCTCCTAAGCCCTGCTTTGAGCAGCCACACCCAGAGAGCTTACCTCTGCCATCTTGGCTTCATTTCTTGCCATTCTGATTATCTTTGCTTCTGGAAACAAGGGGCCCCTGAACCCAGAGCTAGCCTATTATCCCTTTTGAATTTAACCGTAGCCCAGACTGGCTGGTGACATTTCCCTGGGTTTTTTGAAATGGTGTAGTGGAAAGAGTTGGAATCAGAGGACCCAGGTTCCAATCTTGGCTGTATGACATAGATGACTTATGTGACCTGGGCAAGTCACAATCCCTCTGGGAACCCAGTTTACTCATCTGTCAAATGAAGAGGTAGAATTGGGTAATTTTGGGGTTCCTTCCTAGGTCAATACTCCTATCATTTCCTTTGGTTTCTAATAGTCAAAGATTGACCCTCTCCAGATTGGTTCTCCAGATGTCCATTTCCCAAGAATGTCCAAGTGCTTTCCAGAGCACCAGAGCTAGCTTTCCCCTGGAAGGAAATTGTGAGATGAGTGTGAATGAGGGAAGTTTTCCCTACAACAAGTTAAAACATGTGTTGGGAGGGTCAGAGTGGCATAAGTCTGAACACAATCCAAATGAGCATCATAATGTGAACCCTGGAGGGCAACTTAAAGTCTAGCACCCACAATGAAGAAGTTGACCAGGGATGGAAGTCCGTGTAAACATGCTCTGGGTAGGACTGCTACTATTCTGAGAAAGAAACCCCCAACTAGTAGCAGAAGACAAATTTAATCAAACACACACACACACACACACACACACACACACACACCCTGTTATTGGTGTTTTTATTACAGCCTTGCAGAGGCTGGGGCATCAGCATGGTTATTGTAGGCATCCTACAGGCTGGAGCAGGATGGAGATGGGCATAGGGCTGCTCCTGTGTCCTGTTCAGTCTGCCACGGGAGAATCCTGTAAACATTGGCAGGCTTTCCCCGAGTCTGACCAGGAGCCTACATTATTACTGCCACTGTTTGTCATTGTTGTTTTCAATGGAAAATGAAACCGCATCAGACATCCCTTTGTATTTTTTTTAAAGATACTAGAATTAAGAGGTTGTCATGATCAATATAGAATTCCATTTCCATTTGGAGCCTGAACTGTGAAGGATTTCTGTTTGACAATGAAGTCCTACTTCTTATGCTTCAGCATGGTATCTCTGAATCTCAGAATTATAAATGACCTCAGCAGCCATCTAGTATAGTACACCATGCCTTATCTGAACAAGAATCCCCTTTAGTGTATACCTGGCAAGTGGCAGACCCAGCCTGTACCTGAAAATCTCCGCCGAGAAGAAAATGACTTCTTGAGTCAGCCAACTCCACTTTGGGAGAACTCAACATGAGGAAGTTCTTCCTTTCTCCAAGCCTAAATGTGTTTCACAACTCCAAGAAAAATAAATCTAATTTCTCTTCCATGTTATAGTCTTTTAAATACTTGAAGGCACCTATCATTTCTCTTCAACAGAAGAAAACTTGGCATCTCAAAGGCTATACCAACAGACCTTAACCACTGAGTAGGTCCTATCATGCTGGAAAGATGATGAACTGTTTGTTAACCAAGGACCTACCTAGCTAAATTCAGAGGGTCCCCACTGACTAAGTACCCACATCAGTGAAAACAGGAGTTGAAATACCCTGTAAACACATGCATGAAGCAGAACTGATGTGACTGAAAGACCAGGCTGCAAGGACCTCTGCAAGGGCTCTCCCAAGCTCACTACCAAGGTAGTGCTTCCCCAAACTATTATTACAGTAGAAATACAGAGCCAGTGTGGTCCAGAGGATCTGAGTATTTCTACCTGTACAATTAATTTAGTCCTTGAAGATATTTGCATGTAAAGTAATACTGTGTTCATTATAGGGTTCAATGAAATAAATCCAAACAAAGGGAAATCATGCCTCACTGTGATCTACCCTTTCTTCCAGCACAGAAATCACCATATTGACAGGAAGAGCAATCTATTTAGATAGCAATCTGCTTAAACTTCCTTCCAAAGAGCCACACCAAAGACTATTTTTTAAAAATCATCAGCATGAGATTAGAGGAATTTTTTTAATGGGAAAGCTTAAGAAACTAAAGTTAAAGAATCTCATAGAGAAACACAGACCTTTTTTAAAAAAATCATTTTTTATAAATTCCCTTGGAGAGAAGGGTTTTGGAAATAACCTCCCAAAAAAGATTTCTTACCTATAAAGAAAATTGTGATATATCTGCTCCTAGAATCTTGTGGTCAGTGCTAACTGCTGAAATTTCAAGGTTTATGGCAACCTTTAGAGGACATTTAGAAAACAAGACAGTTCACAAGGAAATGGAAGAAGACTGATAACTGCAGAAGAACTGAAAAGATTGAAATTCTTTGGCCCAGGAAGGCAAATGCTCTGAAGGAACTTGATTGAAATTTGTAATATATTGGATTTCAATTCAAAATTTTTTATTAAGTGCCTACTCCATTCCAAACTCTAGGGATATGCAAAGAGGCAAAAGTGAGTCTGCCCTCAAGGTGCTCACAATCTAATGGGAGATACAACATGGAAACAAATGGATACAAGATAAATAAGAAATCATTGAAAGAAGGTACTGGAATTGAAGGGTTAGGGAAAGTCTTCTAGAAAAGGTGGGCTTTTAGTGGAGACTTAAAGGAAGCCATTGAGGTCAGTAGTTAGAGCAGAAGAGGGAAAGCCTTGCAGACATGGCGAACAGCCAGAGAGAATGCCCAGGGCTGAGATGGAGTGGCTTGTTGGTGGAACAGCTAGGAGGCTTCTGTCACCGGGGAGTAAGGGGTGAGGAGACCGAAAAAGTAGAAGGGGGCCAGGTTATGAAGGGTTTGTTCCTGGAAGCAATGGGAAGCCACTGGATAAAGCAAATAAAGTTATTTACCAAATCCCAAAATATCAGGATGGAGGTTGAGAGCAGGAAAGACCTCACTGTGACGCGTAGGAAAGACCTCGCTCTGACGCGTAGGAAAGACCTCGCTCTGACGCGTGTGCCTAAGAAAACTCGTGCGGACAACAACCTTGGTAAATTCATTACCCTAGAGAATTTAGACCTAGATGTGACCCTGGGAATCATGTTCTAGATGAGGAAAAAGGCCCAGGGACTAGAAAGGTCAAGAATCAAAGAGTTCTTCTGTCTCCAGATCCAAGGAGACTGCAAAAAGGGTTGTTGGTGGTAAAGGATAAGAGAATGTTGTTCAAAAAAGTTTTCATCAAATTGACGAATGACAGAAATCATGAATATCCTCTCACCAAAACATCCTTGGCTAAGCTTTCAAAGGGATGTCAGGAATACAGCCAGGCCCGACCACAACACATCCTAGAAAGCCACTGATACCCAGAGGAGTCTGAGTTGCCTGAACCACTAAGTTCAACCCAATGTGGCCATTCTTATGTACTTACAAGTAGGAGGAGAAAAAGTGAAATCTCAAAGATGTTCAGTTCCTCTGAGCAATCAAATGCCAGTAGGGAAAAAGTAGAGCAAGATCTATCTTGTGAGGCTGAGATAAGGACAGATGTACTCTGTGATTGAAAAGTATAAGATAGTGCATTTGGAGGGGAAATAATTTGAACTTCAATTACAAGATGAACAGCCTGATTCTTCATGTGTCTGGAGACAGAACTAAGAGGACATTATAATCATTTATGCCAATAGCCTTTTACAAGTGTAGGTAGGTGTCTTGCAACAGCCCTATAAGGGAAGTGATGGGAGTATTGGGATTCCCATTTTGCACAAGACTCAAGTTAAATGACTTAGGATCATAACCATAAGAGCTAGAAAACACATTGAAGTTACCTGTTGTAACTTCGTCATTTTTCAGGTACAGAAATCTGAGCAAGATCATCATGGGTTGAGCAGATCTAATATGTGAATGCCCCCAAATCCAGAACTCTGTTGTTATCACACTTGCCAACTGTTGTGTGTCCATGGATGGTGTTTTTCCCACCACACTCCACCGCCTCTATCAATCCAGCAAGCATTTATTAAATGCCTACTCTGTGCCAGGCACTATGAAAAGTACTATGAGATAGAGACAAAAATCAAAGTCCCTCCCTTCAGGGAACTTACAGTCTACCTCTCACCTATACTGTCAGTCAGCAATTCGTTGTCTAGAACCAATGTGTCCAAGCCCATACTCCACTCTGCTGCCTCTGGCTTTGAGGGGCTCACAGTCTGATGGGAGCAGGGGACAGGAGTGGTGAGGAACAAAGACGTAGGCATGTGAAACAGTGTCACTTATGGTTTTATATCTATCTACAGAGTTTAACATCGTACTTGGCACATAGTGAGTGCTTAATATAGAATTTTTTTTTAAATTGGTATTAATTGATCAGCTGTAACAAAATTCTGCAATCTGGAGTTCTGGCTACAAATGTCGTATCAGAGCTGGACCTGCAAGAGTGGACAGGAGCTGGGGAGAAAGGGAAGGTTGTTTTAGGGGGAAGAACAGCAGGAGCAGAAATATAGTGGTGGGAATGTGCCTGATGAACAGAGAGCAGTAAGAAGAATATCCTGGCTAGGGTGGAAGAACCATATGAATAGTAGGAAACAAAATCGGATATTAGTTTAATTCATAATTGTGATGTGGAGTTGTTTCAGTCATGTCCGACTCTCCATGACCCATTTTGGGGTTTTCTTGGCAAAGATACTGGAGTGGTTTGCCATTTCCTTCTCTAGCTTATTTTACAGATGAGGAAACTGAGGCAAACAGGGTTAAGTGACCTGCCCAAGGTCACATAGCTAGTAAATGTCTGAGGCCAGATTTGAACCCTGACTCCAGGGTAGGCACTTTATCTACTGCATCACCTAGCTGCTAACAGTGATACTATTAATTACTATTTATTTACTATTAATTATCAGCCTCACTCTCCTCAGAGTTAAGGAGTTGGTCCCCAGGCATCTGGGGACATCATCACTACTGTGGCACAGTCACCATTGGGTCACTCTCCAATGAATGAGCCTCCATCAGTCCAAAGAATGGGCAAAAGGGCAAGGGCTGCGCTTTGGGCTAGAGCCACCACCAAGAAGTGCTCAGGGACTAGACATCTGACAAGCTGAGTTCCTTGAGTCCAAGCTGGGCTTATGCCCAGAGATCTCTTTAGGAGTTTCCAGCCTATGATGGTAATGAGCTTATTTTTAACTCACACCCCAAGGACTGACCTGAAAAGGGCAAGTAAGAAAACAATGCCAAAGGGAGGGAGCAAAGTTAGTGGCCAAAGCCCCACAGGAGTGCAGCTGCCACTCCAGAGGTGCCCCCATTCCAGGCTAGCAGCTGACTCCAATATTCCATGGAATATGGAGCCCAGCCTGCCCCCACCACAAGCATCTGCTTTGGAGACATGCCTAACTCCAAGCCGCAGCTTCCAGCCCATCAAGTCCTCCGTGAGCCCTTTCACCTTCAGCTATGACTTACAGTGATGTGAGGACAGCCACTAAGGAGGCTTTGACATGCCTTCAGATTGGTGCAGGAAGCATAGGGCCATTGAGGCAAACGTGCTGTAAGGGAGATTATTGGGAGCCAGCCACTGGAAAGCAGATTGGCCCCAATAAGCAATAAGCAATTCATTGCTGGCAAATCATAGGCAGAGGTAGCCAAGTACCAAGTCTGAAGTGTCATTAGCCAGGGAAGTTTTCAGGACGGATTCAAGTCCCACACAGCCATAGTATGCCTATCCAACATACGAAGGAAACATGCATTCCACATTCCAGTGGAAGGGTTAGCTCCTTGAGGGCAGGAGCTGGTTTTTGTTTTTGTCTTTGTAAGCAGCTAGATGGTACCATGGAGGCAGCTAAGTGACTCAGTGGATAGAGGGCCAGCCCTGGAGTCAGGAAGACCTGAGTTCAAATCTGAACTCAGACATTTACTAACTGTGTAACCCTGGGCAAGTATTTAACCTCTGTTTGGCTTAATCTGCTGGAGAAGGAAATGGCAAACCACTCTGGTATCTTTGCCAAGAAAACCTCATAGACAGTACTGCCGTGCTATGGTCCATCATGCAGAGCTGGATGCCAATGAACAACAACAACAAAGAGGGTACCATGGATAGAGGGCAGGGCCTGGAGTCAGGAAGACCTGAGTTCAAATGTGACCTCAAACACTTCCTCGTTGTGTGACCCTGGGTAAGTCACTTAACCTGTGTCTGCCTCCATTTCCTCATCTGCAAAATGAAAATGATCATTATAATAGCCTACTTCCCAGGGTCATTTTGAGGACAAAATGAGCTAATATTTGTAACACAGTTTGTGGTGCTTAAAGCACGGTATGAATGTTAGCTATTTATAACTACTATTATCAGGAGGGAGCCAGATGTCTCTGAGCACCAGAAAATGGAAGAATTGAGAGGGAGCAGACATTCCAATTACCTGTGGAGCAGGCGTTCCAAGGAGCACAGTGGAAGAAGGGGTGGGCTGTTGTAGAGTGGGATGATGGTGGGGAGGGTGGCTTAGCAGTGATGGGCGGGGGAGAGAACAATTTTTGGACAGTGATAACCTGGGGTTCAGAAACCCTGGAATGGGGTGGGTGTGACAGGGTGAGAGTGTTAACCATGAAACAATGAGATCAGACCGGCTATCATCATCCCTAAAGATTCCTGCCTCCAGTCTATCCTCCCCCAATCTATTCTTCACACAGCTGCCAAAATAATCTTCTAAATGCATTGCTCTAATTGGGTTACTCCTCCACCCAGAAACCTTCTGTAACTCCCCATTGCCTGACGCATAAACTGATTCTTGTATCCAAGACCTTGCATCATCTGTTAACAAGCCTCCCTTTATAGGCTTGGACTCTATTGCTCCCCCTTCACATTTTCATATTTTCTGTCTTAGTGATACTGAACCTTTCTAATCCTACCCTTGCCCTGACCCTTCCATCTCCACGTCTTTGTTCACAACACACATACATACACACACACACACACACCCATGCTTGGAATGGCTCCATACCCCCATTTCTTTGTTAACATTCTTCCTTTCCTACAAGACCCAACTCAGGGGCGGTCTTTTCCAGCTCTCCCTTTTCCCAAGCCCTCTCCCACTTCCATCCCTTTTGCCCTTTTTAGATATCAGTGTGCCTTTAAAATCTTAATTCATAAACAAGTACCAAGAATCTCATTTTCCTGAACCTCTCATGCCTCTTGAGTCAATTTTATTTTTTAAATCTCTAAACATGGGGATATCTAATCTACCTCCCAAAGCTTCAGTCTCCCAGGGATGCTGGTGCTTGCATCCTTATATAGTTCCCACTTTGAAATAGCATACTGTAATGAGGGAGTTCAGCTTTTGTGAACTTGGGGGTAACTTGGAGTGCAAAAGTGAAATGTCAGGTGTGGCTTACTCTTCTTGACCCCATTGGGGATATTCTTAGCAAAGAGACTGCCATTTCCTTCTCCAGATCATTTTACAGATGAGGAAACTGAGGCAAACAGGGTTAAGTGACTTGCCTGTGGTCAAACTAGCTAGTAAGTGTAGAGGGCTAGATTTGAACTCAGATCTCCGTGACTCCAGGCCCAGTGTTCTATCTACTGAGCCACCCAGGTGCCCCTCTAAGGTGAAATATCCTGGGAGCTGAGGTGATAGGAAAGTGGGATGTACCAACTTTGGGAGGTTGTATAAGTCTCTCAGTCACCCCAGGTCTCTCCCCCCAAACAAAAGCCCATCCTGTTGACACGGTAGAAGTGAGAGTCCATGTAACACTGTTTCCCAAAGACTGAAGTTGAGGATGGTCCAAAGAGCAATGGAGAAGTAAATGGTGAATGTGAGCAGGATTTGACACTTTAGAAATGAGAAACTGTCCAGAAATAGGAGCCTGAAGAATGCCATCAGAGAAACAAGACCAAAAAATGATAGAGACTGCCGCAAGATCGAGGGCCGGCTGAGGGCCAAGCTTGTGTGTTCCTCCAGCATGTCCCTGGAAGGGCCCTTTCCTCTCAGGGGGACCCTCTGCAGAAAATGTGTACAGGGGCCCAGGAGGGGCCCACAGAGTGGGCAGGAAGGGATAGGCTGCAATCTGTATCAATCATACAACAAGCAGCTGCTCTGTTTCAGGCACTATGCTTGGAGCTGGGTCAACAAATGCACAATCTCTTTTCCCAAGGAGTCCACCTACAAGGAGTGCCTATACAGGTAGATAGAGAATAAATGCAAATAAATACAAGGTAAGTAGAGAGGATGCGCACTAGCATTTGGGGAGATAGGGACTATTCTGTGTGGAAGCAGGAGCCTGGGCTGTGTCTTGAGCGAAGAGGAGAATTCTCAGAGGCAGAGGTGATGAGGAAATGGGCATTGAAGGGAGACAAAGGGGCTGACCAGTGCAAAGGCACAGAGACCGAGATGAGTGCTGTATGAAGAATACAGGGGCCAGTTGGGATGGATCACAGAGTGTGGGGGTGGGTGGGATAAAGGCTAGAAAGACCAATTGGGACCAATTGTGAAGAGTAGTTTCTATTTCTGTTTCAGAGGCAATAGAAGTCACTGGAATTGGATAGATGAGAGATGGGGTCAGAGCTCCACTTAAGGAAAACCACTTCAGCAGCTTTGCTGGACTGGAATGGAGCAGGGAGAGACTTGAGGCAAGGAGATCAGTTGGTAGACTAATCTGGAGGTGGAGCCAAGATGGGGGAGCCACAAGGAGCAATCCAATGAGCTTCCCTCTTAGACCCAAGAATAAATTCCAAACAGATCTAGACTGAAACCTTACGGGGAAATCCACAAAAAAGTTACAGTGAGTCACTTTTCTAGCTCAGGTTGTCATAGAAAGATAGAGAGATTTGTGGTCATTGGAGAAGGGGTCTGGGCAGGAGCACAGGGTTGTATGGAACCCTCCAGTGGCCAAGGAGAGGCTGTGCACCAGGGCAACAGGATGTCCCAGACCCACACCTGGGCACTGTGATGGGAATGGGTGCCATCTGGCAGCTTTATCTCCCATTACCCAGTTCTAGATCATAGATCTAGGGTGGACTGAACAGGGGTCTGCATGCAAGGTATTATGGTGGGGTAAAGGAGCAGTGTTGCAGACACTATTGTGCCAAGCCAGGAGCAAGGTCCAAAGCACAGAGCAATTGTGTGGTTCTGACCCCAATAGCAGAAGAGGGTCACTTCCAGGATGGAACCTAGTCTGAAGCCTGCAGAGGAATCACCAGGGCAGTAATACTAGATCAAGGGGGAGCCTGCAATTCTATTTCTGTGAACCAGCAGAGCTTCCGAGGCTCACTGAAAGTGGTCAATTGTGGGTCAGACTCACACCCACGTCAGGCATTTGCAGAGCTCAGACAAGGGGTTAGCAATCAGACTTTGCCCTGAATCAGAACACTATGGGAACAATGGAAACTTACAGATCCCAGCCTGAGATATCAATAAGATCCTGGAATAACATAATACTCCCCCCCCCCCCCAAAAGCAATAATAGGACCATCCCAGATCTTCCCTCCAGAAATGCAAAGAGACCATCCCTAACATGAAGTCTGAAGTGAGGAAATAGACCAGAAGAATGAGAAAACAAAAAGAGAATCCCATCATAAAAACTATTAGGGTGGCAGAGATATTCAAGACACAAACCCAGAAGAAAATAATGACTCCAAAACATCTATAAGCAAAGTCCCAAAGAAAAACATGACGGGTACAGACTCAGCTAGAATTCCTAGGGGAAAAAAATGAAGTGAGAGATTTTCTTTAAAGAGCTAAAAATGTTTTTGTTAATGAAATGAGAGTATCGAAGGAAAAAATAGAGAAAGAAATGAGAACTGTGGAAGAAAGAATTGGAAAGGGAAATAGCTTGGCACAAGAGATACAAAACCCCACACAAGCAACAAACTTCCTGAAAATTAGAATGGACCAAATTAGAAGACCCCTGAGACAAGAAATATTAAAACAATTAAAAATTTTTTTTTGTCTTTTTGGAGGGGGAAGGTAGGGCAATTGGGCAATCAGTGACTTGCCCAAGGTCCCACAGCTAGTAAGTGTTAAGTGTCGGAGGCAGGATTTAAACTCAGGTTCTCCTGACTCCAGGGCCAGTGCTTTATTCCCTGCACCACCTAGCTGCCCCAAAACAATTTTAAAAGACTGGAAAAAATAGAATGTAAGGTAGTGTGATTAGAGAGAATAATAGTAAAATCATAAATCCTCTTGGAGTAGTGGGAGTCTTGTTTATAGTTTTTTAGCATTTCCTCAATGGGCAGTAGGAGGAAGGAAAGGGTCAAAATCCAGTAACTCTGAATGAGCTAAGGACGGGCAGGAGTGAATTCCAAGGTACACTGGCTGGATCTGACTTAGACAATACTGTAGGACAGGATGTGGGGCAGTAGGTGAGATAGCCGGAGTCCCAGGCCTAGAGCATCACAAGAGGTAAGCTAGGCCCTTAGCCAGAAGATTGGGTTTAAAAAAATTAGGTGGCATCCCATCTGGGGCAGTAGAATTTTTGTTTATATACATAAGCATGTGGTGCATTGGAAGGTATCCTGGACTTAGAATCAGAGCATCTGGGCTCTTGACTATGCCAAGTACTCTCTGGAGTGGGGAGAGACTTGCATTTCACCCAGAGACTCTGTAACTTTAAGTAAATGGATTCATTTCCCTGGACTTCAGTTTCCTCTTCTGTAAAATGGGCATCTCCCAGGGCCTTTCCAGTTCTAAATGGATGCTCTTAAGGAGCCTACCGGGATGTTCCTGAACCTCAACATTCTCTGAATTTAACAACTATGCTTTGGTGGCCCCTCCCCTCTCCCCATGGTGAGTTCTTCCCTCATTCTCTGGACTTTGCCCTGATGCCATGGCTGCCTCCCTCTCCACTTTCCACTTCCCTTTTGTGTGTCCTGTCTCCCCCACTGGGATGCCCTTGAAGACAGGGTCTGTCTCTTTTTACTTGAATTTGTATCCCCAGCTCTTAGACCAGGGCTTGGCACATGGTAAATGCTTAATAAGTGATTATTGACTTCTCTTCTTCCTGTGAATAAGCCCTGGAAAATATGCCCTTATTGTCTGGAGTCAGTTAGATGCAGAGAATGGAAGGGAGAGAGGGGACAGATGCCAGACTGGAACATCTTGTTGTAGGGCCAGTGGTAGGAAAAGGGAGGAAAGTGATTGGGAGTCAGGGACGTTGGTTCTTAGAAGCTGAGTATATGCAGGGATGCAGAGGATGGAATAACTGGGGACAGGATTCATGGTTAGGGAGGACTAAAACCAGAGAAAACCGCTGAGGCAGAAGACAGTCCTTCAGGTGGCTTCCAAGGGGTACCTAGCAAAGCTAAGCAAGGTCAGAGGCCCAAAGCCTGATCCTAACCCATCCTTGCCCCTGACCCTCCCAACACTCTGCAGGGTTCTTCCACCTACCATTCTTCTAGATCGCAACTGTCCATTGACTCATGGCCGTATTTTTCTAGTTATTGATGGGGTTATTAAACATGGTAGACACTATTTAAGAGCACTGGACTTAAGAGTCAGAAGGCCTGGGGCCAGCTCTAGGCTTTGGCACTTATTTCTCTGTGTGACTTTGGCTAAGTGGCTTGCCTGCTCTGAACCTCAGTTTAAGATGAGGAGGGCGGACTAGACTCCATCGCTAAAGTTCTGTGATTCTGCGGAATGGAAGGCCCCAAACACCAGGCCAGTGACCAGCCTGTCCCCCTCAAAGGCTACTGTCCTCAGGCGGGAGACAATGGACTTTGGCTGACTTCTCTGGGCCCAGTCGCTGAGCTTTGGGCCAGAGTCTCTCTATTCCACCTTCTCTTCTGCCTGCCCCTCCCTGGCAGTAGCCAGCACTTTCTAAGGGCAGGCCTGACCCAAAGAGAGTGCCTGAGGGGCTACCTCGAAAGGAGGGTTCCAGAGTTGTTCTCAGTCTAAGCTTGGGGAAGGGGGAGGTGTGGGATCCCCATGGCATCCCCACACCACAGCTTTCCCCCTACCCCCACCCTTATACATCAAGGCTCATCTCCAACGCTCGCTCTCCTTCTTTCTAAGCTACGAGGCTCTCCCTCCTCTGGGCCACAGGAGCGGCATAAAAGTGTGTCTTCCAAGAAGCAGGCATTGGCCTGACCCAGGCCACCAGGGGCAGTTGTCATGGGGACGCGTCTGTGTGGCAGGCAGCATAGCAACAGGACTCCTGGGCCTGGTTTCCATGGTAACAGCATCCACTGACTGCTCAGTGATGGGGAACGGCTGGGGAGCTAGAGAGGTCGCTAGAGGTAGGGGGGAGGGGAAGGAGGGCTTTCCCCTTTCAGAGATCATGGGTTTTTTTTCCCCTGGGAATATTGTTTTCATCCTTCTCTGAGGCCTCCTTTTCTCTTTTTGTTCCCACATTAAACCTGTGACTGAATCTCAGCTGGGAGAAATGGAGGGATGATGCATCAAGGATGCCCAGGAACACCAGTTCCCTGGGGTCCGAGCACCACAGGGTGGGATTCGGCATGAGTCAAAGGATATAAGGGAGTTTCCTCCATCCCCAAGCAGAAGCCCAGGCTCCCACATGCCCTCAGAGAATCTCTGAAAACAGCTGCTTTCCCTTTGCATTCAGAGAAAAAAAAAAACACCAGATAGAATCAGGGCTGCCCTTGGTGGTGATTTATTCTGATTTATACTCTTGAAGCAGGAGCAGCTCAGGCCAGATCACTAGGATAACTTCCTATAACAGCAGCTGTTGCCATGATGCTCAGAGATGGAAGGATAAAGGCAGGTTGGGGATAAGCCAGAGGCAGAGGGATGACAGGAATGAACCCCAGAAGGTCCCTCCATCCCCAAGGATGCCAGGACTGATATTAGCAAAAGAGGGCTCAGGACTTGCAGAGGCAATCTGTCAGAAGCCAAGACTCCCCCAAGAGGGGGCCTAAGCACAACCAAGACAGTGGGGTCTCTCCACTTCATTTATCTCCCCCTCCTTTGCATCACAGTGATTTGCACATATCCATTCATATTCCTCCCTTCCCCCAGCAGACTGTAAGGGCTGGGTTGTAGCTCCGTTATATCTCAGTGCCCAGCTTAGTGCCTTGCACATATTCAAATATTATGTTTAGTAAATACTGAAATGTTTTGCTGAATTAGGAGGATTCAATGATAACAGAACAGGCAACCTTGGGAGGAAAGGAGGGAGGGAGATTCCAGTCACTAGAGGTACTCAATCAGAGATGAGACATCCTCATGGAGAAGATTCCTGAATCACGGCAGCAGTAGCATGGTACAAGAGAGAAGGAGTCCTGTACTTTGAGTTAGAGGAGTTGGGTTCAAGTCCCCTCTCTACTTAACCTGTGTGACCTTGGGCAAGTCAACTAACCTCTCTGGATCTCAGTTTCCTCATCTGTAAAATGAAAGGATTAGACTAAATTACTTCTAGAATGCTGGACTTGGAGTCAGGAAGACACGAGTTTGAATCTTGCCTCAGACATTTACAAGCTATGTAACTCTGGGCAAGTCACAATGACTGTTTACTTCGGTGTCCTCATCTGTAACATGGGAATAATAGTATCCCTTATCCCGAAGCTGTTGTGAGAATAAAATGAAATAATGTTTGTAAAGCACTTTTCAAAGCTTAAAGCAATATGTAAGTTTGGCTAGATTGGGGGCCTTGCTTGGAAGGAAGGGAAGTGTACATATGGATGTGAATAAGGCAGAAGGGTTTTCTCGAAGAAATCACAGTCTCAACTCTCTGCTGTGCCATCCTCACTAATTTACACTCTACTTTCCCCTTTAATCCCACCCCCTCTTACCTGCCACTGTCCCCCAGCAAATACGATGGAGACTGACCAGAGCAAAAGACCACCTTACCCAGCAGCTCATCCTGAAATTAGGCAGCTGGGCACCACGGAGATAAGCACTTGGCTTGGAGTCAAAAGAGATCTGAGTTCAAACCCTGCCTCAGATACTTCAACAGATGTTTGACTCTGAGCATGTCACTTAATTTTTGTATGCTTCATTTTCCTCGTCTATAAAGTGGGGATAATAAAAATACCTACCTTCCAGGGCTATTACGAAGATCACATCAAATAATGATGTGATAATGTAAAGCACTTTGTAAAAGTGTGCAGTATAAAGGCTAGCCATCATCATCATCATCACCACCATCATCACCATCATCATTATCATCATCACCATCACCATTATCATTATAATCATCACCATCATCATCACCACCACCATCACCATCATCACCATCACCATCACCATCATCATCATCATCATCATCATCACCACTACCATCACCATCATCATCACCATCATCATCACCATCATCACCATCACCATCATCATCACCATCACTATCACCATCACCATCATCATCACCATCATCACCATCACCATCATCATCATCATCACTATCACCATCACCATCATCATCACCATCATCACCATCACCATCATCATCATCA
>CM053589.1:171804140-171828482 GCA_028646515.1 Pseudochirops corinnae | reverse complement strand
CACCACCACTATCACCACCATCACCATCATCACCATCATCATCACCATCATCACCATCACCATCATCACCATCACCATCATCATCACCATCACTATCACCATCACCATCATCACCATCATCACCACCACCACCATCATCATCATCACCACCACCACCATCATCATCATCATCACTATCACCATCATCATCATCACTATCACCACCATCATCATCACCATCATCATCACCATCATCATCATCACCATCATCATCACCATCATCATCATCATCATCACCACCATCATTATCTCCCTACTTGATGTAGGTCTCATCACCCTATGACTCTTCCTTTTTGTATCCTATCCATTTCAAAGGACATTCTCCTTGGCAGAGACAACAAGCAAAATAAGAGTGGAGTAGTTCTGCCTTCTCTCTGTTGCCTGTTATCATTGTCTCATCCACCTGAAGCAACAGCCCTTTCTCTTCCTTATTTCTACTCTTTCCTTCAATATTCCTTTAAAAAACTCAACAATAACAACAACAAAACTCCACCCTCTTTGTTGCCCTGAGCTTTCTTCAGCTGCTGGGTTCATCCTGAGTTTAACCCTTCCAGCCCTGCTCCAGCAGAGTCATGCCAGACTTTTGCAATGACCCATCCTTAATTCTCTGCCTGTACCTCTATTTTTTGTACATATCTTAAAAATCTAAGTCAGTGGCAAGTTTCCTGTGTATTCCTGTGCAGTATCTTCTGACAAGTACCCGGCCCCACCCCACCCCACTTTTCCTTCTCATCTGAAGGGTTTCTATTTGTGTCTTTAGAATGTTGTTCTCAAATGCTTCCCATCCCTGGGAGGAGAGGGCTGCCTTTTCCTGTAGAATTTGATATTTTCTAGCCTTTTTCATGAGCTCTCCCCAAACCCTGGATTCAGGTATGGTGATGTTCAGCCTTTCTCTCTTCCAGATTTTAAGATGGAGTAATCCTTTTCCCCCAGGTCCCATCATTTCCACCTCAATACCAGTTCCCTTACTGTTGGTGAGAATCGGGTCCAGAATAGAATTTCTCCTGATAGTTTCCTCCACCTTTTAAAGGATGAAATTATCATTAGTGTAAGTGGGGAAATTAGTAACTGCTCTGCTTTTGGCAGAGAGAAAGCTTCAGCCACTCTCCAGATAATTGACGTCTTCCATCATGGCTATGCATCTGCCTCTGTGCTAGGCTTGGGGTTAGTTTCCTGAACTTCTCAGATTGCTCTGATAGCAATATTTTGTTTGTGTCTGGCTTCAATAACCTTTACCCAAATGTGCTCCACCATGTGCTCCCCACTGCACCCCCACTTCCTAGGTTTCCTAAAGCGAATATGTCTTTTAAATATGCATTACTACTCACTAGCATAACTAGAAATATTTCCACTTCAGGAATTTTTTTGAAAACCAACTGTAATGTCAGAGTATGTTTGCACCAAGAAAGGGGATGCCCTTGCCCTTGCCCATTTGGGAGTTGAGGGAAAAGGCAATTGAGAAAGAAGGCTATCGTGGTGATGAGTGTCCACTCCATTGTGTAGCGGTGGGAGCAGTGTGGACTGTCAGAGAACTTCGAGGTGAGATATGGGAATGGCGGTCAGTCAGACGGTCAATAAGCATTTATTAGCACCTATGATGTGCCAGGCACTGTGTTAATTGCAGGAGATTAAAAGAAAGACAAAAACCAGTCCCTGCTCTCAAGGAGCACACAGTGACAACACACAATTACAAGCAAACAAGATATAAACAGGGTAAACTGGAGACAATCACCAGAGGTAAGGTGCTAGAATGAAGGAGGTGGGGAAAAGCTTCCTATAGAAGGCAAGATTTTAGCTGGGACCTGAAGGAAGCCAAGAGGCCAAGTTGAGGAGGGCGAGAATTCTAGACAAGTGGGACAGCCAGTGAGAATACCTGGAGACAGGAGATGGAGAGTCTCAAACCAAGAAAGAGCACTATCACTGGACTGCTGAGCATGCAGGGGTAAGGTAGTAAGAAGACTGCAAGTAGAGGCAGGTTATAAAGGACTTTGAATACCAGGAAAATTTTATATTTGATCCTAGAAGTAAAAGGCAATTACTGGAGTTTATTGAATGTGGGGGGGGAGGTAGGTGTGGGAGGTGTTTTGGGGGGAGAGGGGGTAGCTGTGACATGGTCAGACCTGCACTTTAGGAAAATCAGTTTGACAAATAAGTGCAGGATAGAATGGAATAGGGAGAGACTTAGGGTAGGAAGATCAGGCAATGGTCCACATGTGAGGTAAGTAGACCTCCACCTTCCTGCAGAGAAACCACTCCCTAGGATATTGATACCCTGGGACAAGTCTCATTTTCCTGGAGTGATTCTAGCTCTGCTAATTACCCCCATTACTTTCTATGTATGCCCTGTTCCTTTAGAATAAGTGATACCCTTCCCCAGTTGATAAATGGTCAAAGGCTATAAACAGGCAATTTTCAGAGGTAGAAATTAAAGATATCTATAAGCATATGAAAAAATGCTCTAAATCACTATTCATTCAAGAAATGCAAGCCAAAACAACTCTGAGGTACCACATCTCACCAGTCAGATTGGCTAAGATGACAAAACAAAATGACAAATGCTGGAGAAGATGTGGAAAAATTGAAACATTAATGCATCGTTGGTGGAATTGTGAACTGATTCAATCATGCTGGAGAGCAATCTGGAACTGTGCCCAAAAGGCTATGAATAATTTCATACTCTTTGACCCAGTAATATCACTTCTAGGGTTGTATCCCAAAGAGATTACTGAAGTGGGAGGAAGACCCATATGTACAAAAATATTTATTGCAGCTCTCTTTGTGGTGGCAAAAAACTGGAAATTAAGGGGATGCCCACCAATTGGGGAATGGCTAAACAAGTTGTGGTATATGAATGTAATGGAATACTATTGTGCTATAAGAAATGAGGAGCAGATGGGCTTCATATTTACCTGGAGAGGCTTATACAAACTGATGCTAAGTGAGAAGAGCAGAACTAGGAGAAATGTGCACACAATGACAGACACAACATATGTGACAACCAGTTTTGATAAACTGGACTCTTCTCAGCAACACAAGATTATAAGACATCTCTAAAAGACTCAGGATGGAAGATGTCTACATTCAGAGAAAGATCTAGAAAGAACAGAGTTTAAATGCAGACTGAAGCAAACTACATGCTCTCTTTCTCTTCCATGTTTGGATTTGTTTCTTCTTTCCCATTGATCACTCCATTGGTTACAGCCCTTCTATACAACCAGACTAATGTCCAATGGGAAAGTATTTGCAGATCCTGTACTTGATTGCCTGCTGCCATAGGGGGAGGGAGGGGTGAAAATTTGAAACTCAAGGGATTGTGGAACTGAATCTTGTAAACTGAAGTAAACAAACAAATCAATTTCATAAATTAAAAAAAAAGAAGTGATACCTGTCCAGTGCTACATTCCAGCCCTGAATCCCATCACAGTGACCTCAGCAATACCTCTGAGGTCAAGTTTGCTTCCTTGTGCCAGGACCTGGAATTCTCCTTGATCAGTTCCCATATCTTGTGCATTTTTGCAGCAAGATGTAAGGCCAAGGAGTCCACGGTGGCTGCCTCCTCTCCGGGATTTTGTTGCCCTGAACTGCCATCAGTCCAACACTGTACCTTACAGTATTAAGCCGGGTGGATACACCATCCTCAGCATTTGTGGTGCATTAAGGTTTGGGAAGTTCTTTACAGATGTTATCTCATTTGATCATCACCACCATGGGGGGAAGGGGTAGGTTCTATTATTATCCCCATTTTACAGATGAGAAAATTGAAGTAGATTGAAGTAGGGCAGATTAAGTCATTTGCCCAGGGTCACATAGCTAGTTAAGTGCCCAGGGCTAGATTTGAACTCAGGTCTTTCTGATTCCCAGTTCTAACTCTATCCACTATATCACCTTACTTCAGTGTTATTTATAGATATGCATGCAGGCAGTTTTCTCCCTCTCTGTTCCTTTCCACCTTAAAAGCCTTCTGATTAGATTTGTCAGTCTACCTGCAAGCAAATATATTGTTATCAGCCCTTACTCAGCCAGAGGTTCCTAACTTTGATGGAATCATGAATCCCTTTGGCAGTCTGATGAAAACTATGGGTGCCTTTGCAAAATGTTTTTGAAGGCATAAAATAAAACACATGGGACTATAAATGAAACTAGATGGTGAAGCAGATAGAGTGCCAGGTCTGGAGTCTAGAAGACCTGAGTTCAAATCCTGCCTCCTACACTTACTATGTGACTTTGAGCAAGTCACTTAACCCTGTTTGCCTCAGTTTCCTCATTTGTAAAATGAGTTAGAAAAGGGAATGACAAACCACTCCAGGATCTTTGCCAAGAAAACCCCAAATGGGGTCACAAAGAGTCAGACATGACTGAAACAACTGAACAACGATCATGGCTATTAAAAATATATACATTAAAAAAAAAACAAAACCCAGTTCACAGCAGTCAGGTTAAGAACTCCTTCCTTAAACTAACTTAGTTCATAGACAAGAATTGCCCCCAGAGGTTAGGCACGGACAAATTGTGTCCTGTATCACTAAAGGGCACACCCACACGGAGGGGATTTCAGATGCATTGAGACATTTGGGGATTTGTTAGTTAGGTGCCCTCCATTCCTGGCCAAGAGCTTGGAGGTACTTTAAGCCTTGTGCCGTTTCATCTCCTGTATTTGCTTCTCCCCGCTGCAGTGTTTGTCTTCAACTGGTCATGACTATAAAGACACCAACTGTGTGTCCCCACAGGTTGTTGGTTGCATGCCCAGACTTCCTAATCCTGAGGCATGGCATTTAGAGTTCTCCTGGTTGCCTCACCTGAATCATCTAAATCACTGGAAGTAGGTTACAGTTGAGCGCTGAGAGGGTCTTCAACACGTCCTGGATACTTAACTTGGGAAGCCTATGGCCAGGATTATGATTACAGCAGGACTGACAAATGGCTGCTTCAAATACCCCTCGGCAGGGAATTGCCGGCTACCATGCTCTGCTCTCTCTTTCCCTGGCACCTAGAAGACCAGCTGGTGCTTGCTTCAAAGAGGCAGTATCTCCCCCATCTGTGCCTAGCATGTGCTCACATCTACAGACATGTACATAGCTGTGTAAATATGTACATGTGTATTTACATGCGAGATGATATTTATAAATATAAAACAGCAAATTTTAAAGCATTATATAAAAGCTGTTATCTTAATTATCATCGTAGTCATAATTAACATAGAGCACCTACCACATGCCAGACACTGTGCTAAGTGCTTTACAAAAATTATCTCATTTGATTCACACAAGAACGCTGGGAGGCAGGCACTAGTATTATTATCTCCATTTTACAGATAAGGAAACTGAGGCAAACAGGGATTACATGACTTGCCCAGGGTCACACAGCTAGTTAGTGTCTGAGGCTGAATTTGAACTCAGATTCCCCTGACTGTCAACTCTAGCTGCCACCTAACTGCTCCCTTAATAATGGGACAATTAAATATAATAATAATCGTAATAACTCGGGGCTTAGCACAGTGTTGTTACTTTGTTGTTGTTGTTCATTCATTTCAGTTGTAGCTGATACTTTGTGACCCCATTGGGGTTTTCTCGGCAAAGACACTGGAGTACTTTGCTATTTCCTTCTTTTTTTGGTGGGGGGAAGAGGTTAAATGACTTGGCCAGGGTCACACAGCTAGTAAGTGTCTAAGGCTGGATTTGAACTCAGGTCTTCTTGACTTTAGGCCCTATACTCAAACTGTACCACTTAGCTGTCCTCAGTACTTAGTAAACAGTTATTGATTGGTTGGACACAGCAATCTTTTCTCCACTGTGTTAAGCCTTCTCTGGACATCCTCACCCTTACAACGTGGCACTAGAACAGAAGCCAGTATTTCAGATGTGAGCTGACCAAAACGGATGAGTCCATCATTTCCCCTCTCTGGATGCTGCTTCTCAATTCAGCTTAAACTTAGGCCTTTGTAGGTAGTCGTGGTGTATTGCCAATTTCTATCGAGCTAGTGATTCAATAAAAACTTTGTTTTTCCATGTGAAATGATGGCTAGTCATGTCTTGTACTTATACAGCTGATTTTTTGAACCCAAATGTATTAACTTCACATTTATATCTACTAAATTTCATCTCACCCAATTTGGCCCATAGTTTAACCTGCCAAGATCTATTTGCCTCTTGTCATCCAACCTGGCAGCCACACCCTCCCCCACCCCAGCTTTGTGGCATCAGCAAATATGACAAGACATACCAGCTAGGCCTTCATTCAAGTTATTGATAAAATGGCTGAATAACTCAGGGGCAAAGGCAGAGGCATGACCACTTCATCTTCCCAATCCACAGCTTATTCTCTTTTGTGGAGAAAACATAAGCAAAAGAAACAGTGAAGGTTCCTGTTTTCTCTACTGTTGGCTATTAGTGTCCTAGTGTTCCCATGCTGCAGGCCTCATTTTTATTTTGATTTTACTCTCAGTAAAAACCCTTTTGGTTGTTCCTTGCATCCTCAGTGACCTCAGCTTATTCTGACCTTTACTGTTCCCAAGAACCCCATAGGACTGTGCTATTCTTATATTCATTCTTAGTTACTTTCCCTGGCTTTCATGTTTGTCCTCAATATGTCTTTTTTTTTTAAATCTAAGTTTCTGGTGCATCAACATTTAAGGGAATTCCTCTTTTCTTCTTCATTAGAATCATGTCTGTTTAAGATCTGAGGCAATAATATAGCCATTTCCCAGAGAGATCAGTTATCTTCCCACACCACAGTATACTCATAACTCTAGAAAGAGTGATGGAGGACTTTGGTTGGCAAGATGGTTGATTACCTAATTCAGTCTCTTCATGTTGAAGAGGAGGAACTGAGGCCCAGGGAAGGAAAGGAAATGTGTTGAGCAGCCCAACAGAGCTCATAAGAAGGCAGATCCGGGAGAAGAACTCAGTAATCCCATTCCAAGACTTTTACTACCCCATTAGGGCACCAGACGACAGAAACCACTGGCTCTGATCTCTTTGCATATCTGTCTGTCTCTATCTATGTCTCTGCTTTTGTCTCTGTCTCTTTTATAGTCCCCCCCCCCCACCCCGGTTCAAAAAAGTTGATTCCCAGTCTCAAGTCAAATTTCACTTCTCTGTGACTGACCCTGAGGAATAACAACCTTTCTTGGTCATCCTTTTTGTAGACAGAGGAATGGAAATCAGGAATGGCTCCTGACTGAACTTTGTTTGTTTGAGGGCAGGAAACACATGTCTGCTGTGCCCCATGTAAGAGACAGTCAATTACTAATTAGCTAGAATTTCTTAAACCGCTATTTTATGTGCCAGGTACTCTGTCTGCCACTGGAGATACAAAAAAAGGTAAAAATTCTCAAGGTGTTCATAGTCTAATGCGAGAGACAGAAACTGGCCAGAGATGGAGAGCTGGAATCTTGGTTTGCCCAGTTGAGCTTAACTATGGGAGCGTACATTCATTCATTTATTGAACATTCAATAAGTATTTATTAAGTTTAAGTGATGGATAAATAATATATAACTACATACATATGTACATGTGGGTATACACATATAGCCACAAGACATTGCTTTAGAAAGTATAAAGATGAAAAAAAATCTCTACCTTTAAGAAGCTTCTATTTTCCAGGATGGATAGACATAACACATATATAAATAAACATAATATGAAGCAAAGAATGATGGGGACAAAGGAGGGCTCAAGGCTAAATGCTCAGTTTCTCTGATAAAGATCCCATTTCTCAATTCTATTCTATACTGAGTACGGAATTGAGTAAATTTATAAAAATAAGAGCCATTCCCGATTTGATAAATGGTCAAAGGATATGAACAGGCAGTTTTCAGAAGAAGAAATCTATAGTCTCTCTATAGTCATATGAAAAAATGATCTAAATCACCATGATTAGAGAAATACAAATTGTAACAACTCTGAGGTATCACCTCATACTGATAAGAAATAACAAGTGCTGGAGAGGATGGGGGAAAATTTGGACACTAATGTACTGTTGATGGAGTTGTGAACTGATCCAACCATTCTGGAGAAGAATTTGAAACTATCCCCAAAGGGCTATAAAACTGTGCATGTCTTTTCATCCAGCAACATGACTTCTAGGTCTGTATCCCAGAGAAATTAAGGAAAAGGAAAAAGACCCACATGTACAAAAATATTTGTAGCATCTCTTTCGTGTTGTCAATGAACTGGACATCAAAAGGATGCTTATCAATTGAGGAATGGCTGAACAAGGTGTAGCATATGATTGTGATGGGAGACTATTGTGCTACAAGAAAAACCTGGAAAGATTTATGAACTGAGGCAAAATGAAATGAGAAAAACTGGGAGATCATTGTGTGCATAACAGCAATGTTGTAACGATGATCAATTTTGAAAGATATAGTTAGTCTAATCAATACAATGATTCAAGATAATTCCAGAGGACTCATGATAAAAAAAAAATGCTATCCATCTCCAGAGAGAGAACTGAAGAACTCTGAGTGCAAATCAGAGTATAATTTTCTCACTTTTTTCTTGTTTTTTTAAAATATGACTACTATGAAAATATGTTTTGCATGATTTCACATGTATAATTGAGATCACATTGCTTTCTTCTCAGTAGGTGGGGAAGAGGGTGGGTGGCAGGGAGAGAATTTGGAATGCAAAATTTAAAAATAAATGAATGTTAAAATATATAATAAATTTTAATAAAGTTGTTTGGAGGGTAAAAGACTAAATGCTTTAGAAAATTTGGGCAAAAGAACATTTTTTCAGTGGGGGATGGGCAGAATAAGGGAAAATTACACAGAGAAGATGGCACTTGAGTCTCATATGGCTTAGTGGAGTCAGGAAGATCTGAGTTCAAATTTGGTCTCACACTAGCTGTGTGACTCTGGGCAAGTCACTTAACCCATTTGTCTCAATTTTCTTATCTGTTAAGTAGAGATAATAAAAGCACCTACATCCCAGGATTATTGTGAGTATAATTATAAAGTGCTCGGCACTGTGCCTGGCACGTAGTAAACGCTACATAAATGCCACTTGTGATTGTTATTGTTGTTATTATTAACACAGAAGAAGAATTGGGCTCAGAGCTCACCTGTATTACCGGCTATATGACCAGAGACAACTCACTTAATCTCCCTGGCTCTCTGTCATTAGTAAAATGGGGAGAAACAATGCCTTGCAGGGTTGTTATGAGGCTTAAATAGGAAGTACATTGAAAGCTTAGAAAGCCATATAAATGCCAAAGTATCATTCTGAGAGATGGAGATATGGAATATATCTCCTCATGGGAAGAGGACGTGTTTCCAAATGCCTGGTAGTGTGAGAAGCCATGTCAGATGCAGCTAGTGGTGAGTCTAGCTAGGGCAGACTGAAATAAGGCAGGCAAATAGCTTGGAGGCAATCTGTGGTGCGCCTGAAGTGCCAGGTTAAAGAGTTTATTCTAGAGATTGCTCAGAGCCATTTCTGTTTTGGAAGAAGGGATGATTCAGTCAGATGTGTGGATGAGAAAGGTTATTGGGGGCAGTAAGGGAGAGACTTAGCTGTACTAGGGTAATGACTTAATTACCACAGTATTGCTAAGAGGTGCTGGTAACCTCAACCGAGGATGGTGCCATTTTGGAAGTCATTACCATATTCAATATTAGGAAAACCATCAGTATTATTGATCATATCAATAATAAAACTAGCAGAAACCATATGATTATTTCAATAGATGCAGAAAAGGCTTTTGACAAAATACAACATCCATTCCTATTAAAAGCACTAGAAAGTATAGGCATAAATGGAAGTCATTACCATAGCACAGCCAAGGATGGCGCCATTTTGAAAGTTGTTACCATAGCACACCTAAGAGGGACTGGTAACCTCAACCAAAGATGGTATCATTTTGGAAGTCATTCCATAGCACAGCTAAGAGGTGCTGGTAAGCTCAACTATGGTGTCTATGTGAATGGAAGGACAGATGCCTAAGACATGCCCAGTGTACAAGATGTGGGGTGTGAGGGAGACAAGAGAGTCTCTCAAATAGGACTATGAGGTTTCCAATGTGGGTGATTGGAGGATAGTGGTGCCATGAGCAGAAATATGGAGGATAAAAGAAGGAACAGGTACAGGATGGAGTAAACAAGTATAAATTAAGTTCCTACTATATGCCAGTCACTTCATTAAGGCTTCAAAGAAGGGGAGTGGTTCTCCTCTCCAGTACCTTACAATCTAACTCTGAAGACAAGGTACAAATAACCATGTACTTTGAGACTGAATGAATTGGAAGTAACTTCAGAGGAAAAGAAATATGATTAAGGATGTCTAGGAAAGATAACCTGCAGAAAATGGGGCTTAGCTGAGATCAGAAGTCAGAGGGCCAGGAAGCATGGATGAGGAGGGGGAGAGTTCTGGGCATGGGGATGAGCGAAGGAAATTGCTTTTGTAGTCAGAAGATGGATGGTCCTATGGCCATGTGTGACATGCAGCAAGGAGGCCAGGGTCAATGGACTGCAGAGTATTTGTATGGAGTGGGGAACATAAGGCATAGGAAGACCGGAAAACTGATGAGGGGGCCAGGTTATGGAGGGCTTTAAAAACCCAAACAGAGGATTTAATATTTGATTCTGGAAGAGCCAATGGAATTCTTTTGAATAAGTAGATAACATGTTAGACCTACACTCCAGGAAGATTAAATTGACATCTGAGTGATGAATGATTTGGAATAGGGAGAGACCATATGAACCAGAAAGCCATTGCAATAGCTCAGACATGAACCTAGAGGGCCTGTGTCTGGGTGGGCAGAGATAATGAGTTCCATTCTGGAGATGTTGAGGCGGAGGTTCTGACAGGTCAGCCAGGTGGAGGTGTCTTAAAGATCCCTGGGGATGTGGAGCTAGAGCTGGGGGAAGATTAGAGCTGCATATAAAGATTTGGGAAGTATCTGCGGAAAGGTAACAGTTGGACTCATAGCAACCCCAAGAATGACCAAGGGAGAAGAGAATGGGGTTCAGCCTTGGAGAACACACTTAGGTGGTTAGAAAAGGATGAACCAGCAAAGCAGACTGAGAAGGGATGGTAAGACTGGGAAGAGAATCAGGGAGTGTCCTGGAAGATGGGGCAGTCCACAGCTGAAAAACTGCAGGAAAGTCTGAGAGGAAGCTGACTGGGAAAGCGTCTTTTGGTTTAGCAATTACGGGACCATTGGCTACGCTAGGAGAGCCCTTGTCTGTGGCTAGATCACTAGGCCCTATCCAGCGGCCAGTCACACTCTGTCGTACCAGGATAAGCAGGTGAGTCCTTGCTCTTTGAGCTCAGGGTCCCTACTCTCTAGGACTGAAGCCAACTTCCTGCTTGGCATTTAGAGCCCTCTGCAGCCTGGGGCCTCATGACTCTCCCCTGCCCCGTTCTACAGTCTGCATCTACTCACCCTCAACCCACCCACTTGCTGTCAAGAAAGGACCCCCAGGTGAGAGGCGGCTGCTGAAAGTTTTTGTTTTATTTAAATAAAATATACAATCCGGTGCATTCACCGTTTTTTCTGTTTTTAAAAGTGGAAGATTCCAAAATGGCCAGCTCTGCGGGGGGAAGGGACGGCGCCCGGGGTGTGGGTGGCTGGGGAAGGCGATGAAGATGGGGCGTCCAGGAGCTCCACAGCACCCCGCCCCCAGCGGAGCTTTTCCACCACAAGTCCTCCGTGAGCGGGAGCCACGATTGCTCCCTATGGAGTGCCAGGGGCCAGAGGTGGCCCGAGGCTCACCCCGAGCACCCCTACACCCACAGTCCCAGCAGAGGAGGGAGGAGGCTCACCGCGCTTTACTGGAGGTTCACTTAAAAGACCCACGCACGGACGAGTGCTCGTCCACACTGGCCTCTCCGGAGGCTTTCTCCCGCCCTCCCCATTAGGGGCACCCGCCCTGCTCGTAGACAGAGTACGCGGAAGCCTTTCTGAGCGGCATGATTTTGAGAGCACAGGGAATGCACCCTCTCTCCCTCCCACCCCACCCCAGAAAAACCCCACCTCCCCAAGCCGACAGATCCTGCGCCTGAAAACGCACCATTAGGACCTTTGATTCCTGGTGTCCGTTCTAAGAGCCTATCTATGGGGCTGCTCACAGTCACGCCGTCCCCACCCACATGGGAGTTGTGGGTGGGAGTGGGAGGGCTGCCTCACACCCAGGACCACCGAATCTGAGCTGGGAGGGAACTCATATGTGATTCCGGCCAACCTCGCACCACGCTCCCCACCATGTTTGTCCACTTGCCTCGAAGCCTTCCGCTAATTAGAAACTCTCGGTGCCACAAGGTGGACTGTGCCGTGGACGTGGGCCATGCTAAGCCTAGCCCCATTCTCTTTTGGCCTGCCATCTCCTTGGTGCCACTTCGGCCCAGGCGCAGCTCCCCTGGCTTTGCCCTCTGGGGCCAAGCAGGAGATAGCTAATCCCTCAGCCACCGGCCGGCGCTTCACTGACAGGAGGGCAGGGATCGCATCCCCCACAAAAACCTTTTTTTTTTTCCAGCTTGGAAAGGTCACTTGACAACACAGCAAACTAGCCAATCAGATCCTCTCCTTCTGGCACAGCAGGAGCGTGGCCCTGGGCCCTGGAATACCAGAGTAGGGCCCAGAGGGGAAGGCATTGCCAAAGACAGATCGTTATGAATCAGACTGTCTTAGGCTGGGCTGAGCCACTGTATGACTGATCTCCTAAAAATAAAAAAATTCTAAAAAGACCAGCTGGCCTCTCCTTCCCCACCCACCAGGCCAGCTGAGCGAATGGAGAATCCCACCCCCACCAATGCCCCCAGCTCAAGTGGGTTATCGTTGGGGACAGGGCTAAACGCCTTAAGAGAGAACCTGGGGGCCCCTTCCAGCCCGTTGTCGGGCGCTGTTTCTTCTTCCTTGTTCACTCTCCCTCCCCCTTCGTCTAGATCTCCTGCCAGGGCCCTCAGAACCCTGGGGATGCCCACATTTTAAATGAACGCTTTGCCGTGGGGGGGAAAGCCTAGTTTGCCAGCCCCTTCTCCAAACCTCCTCTTTCTAACTTCTGATAAGAAGCCAAGCTACTATAGCAGATTTTGATTTAGATGACTGGCTTTCTTCGGGGACAGCCTGACCTCTTGGGTCTAGAACTCTGTATTTCCCCCAGGTCATTCCTCCAGGTCATTCTTACTGGGAGTAACTCAGTCTCTCCCATCTCCCAGCCCATCACCCCAGTTCGGGGCTCCCATTCTTTCCTTCATAGTATTGACTAAAAGGTTCAAATTCCCTTACCAAGAATCCCTCTCAGTCTGTCTGAACCTCTTACAAGGTGAGGCTGAATAAGGAACTAAGATCTAGGGGGGAAAGGGGTCTCAGAAGCCATCTCTTTACTAAACGCTACCTCACAAACTCACCTTAGCATGGAATCCAGAGAGAGCAGTAAATGTCCCACCTAGCACTCTTGTTAGCTTCCCCCACAATCAAGCAATCAATCAAAAAAACCCATTTATTAAGCACCTACAGTCTCCCCACTGCTGCACCAAGGACAAGGGTCAGGGTCACCTGACCTGATTCCACAGGAATGGGAGGCAGGGTGAGGTGGCAGGAGTGCCCAAATCACCAGCACTCCAGGAAAAGTCTTGAGAAGTCATTTCTCTTTCTTGGGAGGACACAGGATGGGAGGCAGCATTACCAGAGTAGCCTCCCCCCTCTCCCCTCACCCCAGTTCTTCCCACTCCAAACCAGGGAAAGGGCTACAGTACTTTCATCATGTCCCCTACTCCAGAATCTACAATGGCTCTCCACTTTCTTTGGGACAGAGTGAGTCAAGAGACCTGAATTTTAGACCTGACCTGAATTCAGCCACTGGCTAGCTCTGCAAATGAATTTGGGCAAGTTATCTCCTCATCTGTAAAAAGAGGGGGATTGGACAGAATTCTTTCCAGATTTCCTTCTCATTCTAACATTCTAGGACCCAAGGTTTAGGTTAAAGTACAGATTCCTCAGGGTGGCATTCAAACCTCTCCAAAATCCGATCCCCCATCTCCATTCTTTCCTCAAGGGGTTCTCCAAAACTCACCAACTTCAGTCCATTTGGTTTTCTCATGGTTCCCTAATCGCACCATTGCCTTGGCTCACACCATTCTACCATATCCGGTATACCCCTCCTAGCCTCACTCTTCCTAGGCCAGCTGAAGCCCCCTCCCCACTTCTCCCTTGAAAGCCTCTGCTCGTCCTAGTCTACAATGATCTCTTCTCCCCTGTCCCTCCCACCCCCCCACCCTTCCCAATGTACTTACTGCTGCCACCCTTCATTTGGCCTTTGTCACCTACTGCCTTATTTTGGTATTGAGTTTTCTGTGTACCATTACTCACACTTGACTGTTTCCTGAGGACAGGGAGTGTCTTCCCCATAGTACCTAGCCCAAGGATAGGCAAATAGGTGATGTGCAGAATTGAAAGGAAGCTGTTGGAGGGGAGCCATATAGCCAGGGGAGACTGTGTCACTATCAGTCCATCCTTGGCCACCAGCCAAGTGACAGCAGGACACCACCCCACCACCACCAGCCCCAGATACATGCTCCTGAGATATGGACAGCCCAACCCTATGATACAACTCCCTGGGACTTAGGATGGTGACTGACATGGGGCAGGAGACACTCTGGGACCCTGACCCTTAAAGGGCCTGAGTGTGGAGTGGCCCACTTAGACCCTCCAGCTCTTTATCCATTTCTCCTTTCTCAGAGAGGGACTGTGCTTTTAGCTGGGAGGTTTCTGCCTCATTGAGGCAGTCAAGGGGCTGCTGGGGAGCAAGGCTAGACGCTGAAGTCCATCCATCTGGGAGCCCTGTCCCCAGGGAATAACAACCCCCCACTATAAAACTGGGGCACAGAGGGCCTTGAGAGAAGAATCCTAGAATATTGGAGCTGGGGAGACCCGTAGGGACCATCTAGTTCAACCCCCTTATTTGAGAGATAAGGAAACTGAGCCTCAGAAAGGGGAAAGAACTTACCCCGTCCCCCCCACCCAGGGAGTCACTGGCAGAGCTGGGATTGAGACCCAGATTTTCTGACTCCCCAGAGAGTGGACTTTTTTTATATGATGTGAGGGTGAGAAGGGGTTAGGGTTAGGTAGGGGGACCCTGCTGAGGTGTCAGTGGAGGTAACTCTACTCTATCCCAGCTGGAGAAGTCCCTGCCCTGAGGCTGAGAAGGGATGCTACCCTGGGGCCATCAGCTCTGGGGGAAGGAAGGGCTGTACAAAGCTGGGCATGGGGGCCAAGAGGCCCTATGTACACTATGGCCTGGGCTGCCAGGCACTGTTGGGTTAAAACTACAGCAAGTGTCTGTTTTTGTCAGTATCTACATGGCTATACAGGGTGCTATGTGGCTATACATATACACTTCATACATACATACATACATATACATATCTATAGCTCATTAGGTTCATGGTAGAAAATTGCTAGGCCGGCCAACTCTGACCCTAGCTCCAATTGGAACTTCCCCTCCCCAACTCCATCAGACCCTTCCCCATGGGAAGAGGGAGGGGGCTGAAGCTGGAGTTAAGGTTGGGCAGGGAATGGGACACTCTTCAGCCTCTGGAGCTCAGGTCCTTCTGATCAGGGGCCAAGGACGCCCACTAATCTAAAACAAGGAAGGAAGGGGTGCGCTTTCTCAAGGAAACCCTTTCCCTTGGCCACTCCCACCCCTGGCTGCATCTGGCTCCCCAGATGTCTGACCTCCCCTCCATCCCACGGCACTCCCTCTGGGGCTCTCAGCCCCTCCCTCCTCCCTTTTCTCAAGTGGTAAAAGAATCTATAAAAGCAAGTGACCCCCAAATCTACAGCTCTAGGAATGTCTGGTGCTTTCCTGTCCTGGGCTGTTTTGTGAGTGTGTGCGTGTGCGTGTGTGTGTGTGTGTGCACACGTGTGTGCATGTGCGTATGTGCATGTGTGAGTATGTGTGTGCGCGTGTGTGCACGTGTGTGTGAGTGTGCATGTGCGCGTGTGCATGTGTGTGTGCATGTGTGTGTGTGTGTGTGTGTGTGTAGGGGGAGTTCGTTAAGATTATTATTGTTATTATTTTGCTAATCACAGTTAAACCTGAAGAAAGAAAGAAGGGGAAAATAAAAGGGCAGGGGCCGAGGGAGAGCCCCAGTTCAGAGGTTAGAAGGCAGTTTGGAGCGGACGGGGGGCTCTGGGGCACCCACCAGCCCTGTGGGTTCTCGGCCCCGGGGGGCAGCAGTCAGGGAGGGCCCCCCAGTAGAGGCAGCTTCAGCCCCAAACAACGGTGGGGGTGGGGGCAAAGAACCTGAGGACGTCTGCCGAGGCAGGGTGACCCTCTGGGCCGGGCCTGTGCCAAAGGGCCTCCCGGGGGGTCCAAAACCCCCGCTCCCACCCCGGAGAGGTGGGAAGGCAGCCACGGACTCCCCTGAAGAGTGAGGGGAGCCCCGCAGCAGCGTCTGAGCCCCGTCCTGAGGGAGGGCTGGTTGAGAGGCTGAGATGAGCTTGAGGTCCTGTGTGAGGCGGCCTGGAGCGAGAGGTGGGGTGCCCCGGCGCTGGGGGATCTGTGGTGGGGGACTGGAGGCAGGGGGCAGAAGCAGGGAGCCATGGGAACCTGATGCCCGGGGTGGGGCACATTGAAAAGTTCTCCCTGGGCCTGGGCTCTGACTGGGAGGGCTGAGGCCTCTGGGTGTGAAGGCCATAGAGGACACCCCCCCGGATGCCCCCATGGCAAAGGGCAGCCTCTCTGGCTGCATTGGTGACGTCCCTAATGCACTTGGTGGGACAGAGGCTGGGGAAGAGGCTCCAGGGGGTTGAACCAGTTGACCTGGGCTAGAGGATGGGGAGCCTGAAGAGGCTGGAGGTGGCAAGAAATGTTCTAGGAGCCCCAGGCCTCCCGCAGCCCCAGCTAACGGCTGCACGTGGGTACCTGGAGGGGACCGGGTGCGACTGGGGAGTGGGGTGAGCAATGGGGAATCAGAGGAGGAGAGGGAGCCGCCGGAAGCCTTCTGGAAGTGGCCAAAGCCAGTGGTGGCCGGAGTGGTGGGCGCTGCTGAGGCGGTCTCAAGTGGGGAGCCACAGGCTCCTGGAGGCGGTGGTCCAGGACCAGCAGGCGGAGAGCTAGCTGAAGAGAAGGGGCCCAGCCCTGCCGGGGCTGAGAAACCAGCCAGTTGCTGGATGTGGAAAGAGGATGAGGAGGGTGTATCCAGCTGGGACGGAGTGCTAGCGGGGGAGCCCAGTGCAGATGGGATCAGGGAGTGGAGACGTTTCAGGTGCCTTGGAGTCTGTCCAGGACCCAGTGAGCCCAGCCCAGAGCTGGCACCAGTCGGGGGTCGGAAGATGGCGGCAGGGAGGCGGGGGTGGTGGGTGAGAGCAATGGCCACAGAGGTGGTAGCAGCAGCTGCCTGCAGGGGAGCCTGGATCAGAGGAGTCCAGATGACCGGAGTGGGCGTGGAGGCTGCCGCGGACTGGACGTGGTGTGCACAGTGTGCCATTTCTCGATCATGTTGCACAATCTGTTGGATGATCTCATTCTCCTGGTAATTAAAGACTCCTGAGTTGAGGTCGTGTTGGACTTTGTGCAGAAGGATGGAGTTTTTCTTACCTGGAGGGAACAGAAGGAGGGAAGGATGGACAATCACCATCAACCAATCAACAAACATAGGTTAAGCATGTACAAAGGCAAAAGTTACAAGCCTGCCCTTGGGAGTTTTCACTCAATTGGGTGAGACCCCACGGGTGTACATGGGCATACACAAAGGAAGCTGGGTGACTGGGGAGCAGAGGGGGAGAGAGCTGAGATTCAGAAGAGGCTAAGAAGAATCATGGACAAATGCTCTATGTTGGGAATTGGCAAACCAGGCTCTGGATGCCCTTCTAGCATGTGACCTGGAGCAAGTCCTTAACTCTGTCTGAGCCTTAGTTCTTGCCTCTATAAAACCAGGAGAGTTGACTCTACCATCCCCATCCACAACAGGGCTCCGCTGCCCCCACCACTCACCAATGCGATCCAATCGGTCCAAGGCAACGGTCTCAAATGCCCGACGCATCATGGGATACTCCTCCAGAACCTCATTGAAGTTGTCCACAGACAGGGAATACAAGCGGCAGTAGGTGTCAGCCCGGACACTGGCTGTGCGCCGCCCTCGGGTCAGCAGGCATATCTCTACGGGGTGGAGACAAGACAAGAAAATGGTGGAGACATGAGATATGGCCCTAGATAAGGAGAACTGAGGCAAAGACCTTGGGCTCAAAGGGGTGTATCCTTCAGCAGTTACAATTTGAGACAACCTTAAAATGAAGCCTTGGTTGAAGTTCTGGTTTTTAAGAACTTTGACCAGTGCAATGACCAACCAAATGACAATTGTTGGAGGGACTGAGGGAAAACAGGCACATCTGGGTATGGTTGGTGGAGTTGTGGACTGGTGCAGTTTTCCCGGAAGGCAATTTGTAACTATGCCTGGAAAGTTACCAAATGGCTCATCCCCTTTGACTCAGCAATACCACCACTATGTATATGTCCCAAAGGGATCAAAGAAAGAGGAAAAGGACCCGTATGTACAAAAATGTTTATATTTTCTCTTTTGGAACGGGCAAAGAACTAGAATCTAAGGGGTACCCATCAACTGGGTGCTGGTTGAACGAATTATACAAATTATATGAATTTGATGGAATATTACAGTGCTGTAAGAAATTATAAGGAGGATGGTTTCGGAGAAACCTGGGACGACTTTCAGGAACCTATGAAGGATAAAGTGAGTAGGACCAGAAAAACAATTTACGTAATGACAACAATATTGTAAAGACAAACAACTTCGAAAGACTCGAGAACAATGCGATGACCCACTAAGACTCCAGAGGACCCAGGCTGCCCTTCTCCTGACAGAGAGGGGACGCTAAGCTCAAGGTGCAGGATGTGACACACATTTTCAGCCATGGCCAATACAGGAATTTTTTTTGGCTTGACATATTTATTATGAGAGTTATGTTATTCAGTGGGTAATGAAGAGGTGGAAGGGAGAGAAAATTAATATTTGTTGATTGAAAAAATATAATTTAGTTAAATTATTTTTAAAATAGGAAGTGTTGGTATTAATCCTGTCTGACCCAGATGATCAGCACTGTCCCCCCTTCCATTTCTGCTCTCTGGCCCTGCCTTAATGTGACCCTTGTCACTCTGACTCTCCCCATCCTGGGCTGCAGCTGAGATCCCAGCTGCCTGTTTCTCCCCTCTCCACCCTGACTCCCAAGGGTTATCAGCCTTCAGCTCCATAGAGCACCTTCTGGTGGTCCAGAGAAGAGTATAAGGGGGTTGCTGCTCAAGCTCAGTCCTTGGCAGGCCCTACATTGGGGTGGGGGAGGCAAAGCCTCATCTTACCTCCAAAGTAGGAACCATCTGCCAGTTTGGTCTCTTTGTTACCCTTGGTGAGAACGCTGACCACACCATGCTGAATGAAGTACATCTTTTTGCCAATGGTGCCTTCTCGAATGATATAGTCACCCGGCTGGAAAACCTCGAAGCGCAGTTTCGTCAGCATTGACGTCACAAAATTGGGGTCTGCATTGGCAAACAGGGGCATCGAGGCCACCAGCTTCCGGCAGTTAAAGTTGATAATCTCCTATTCAGTGAGCCAGGGCAAAAGTGAGGAGAGAAGGGCCAGAATGGAGAAGAGTGGGACCGGGAAATCAAGGAAGAAGTACAGAGTGTGTCGGGTAACACCAGAAAGATGAGGTGGATGAAGATAAAAGGGGAGGGGAAAGAGGAAGAGGGGAAGGAAATCATTAGGGTCCAGCATGAAAGCAGAGACCGATGACATGAGGGCTTCCTGCCTTCCCCCCACCCCTGCCTGTGTAGGTGAGTGGGGCTCCCACTCACCTCCCGTAGGGGTTCACTCAGCTCGCCCAGGATGCTCTCCTCATCAAACATCTTGCCCTGGTAGCGGTGCTCGTAGTAGTCATGGATGCGCTGCCGCGTGTCAGGTGGGAGCTTGTGGAAGGACATGTACTGCTCCACTTGCTTGTACTGGGCAGGAGAGAAGAGGGGCAGAGGTCACAAGGTAGGCTAAGGGAAAGAAGGGACAGGGAGGCCTCTTCAGTCCTGCCTAGGCCTCAGTTTCCCTCATCTGTAAAATGCAGAGGCCAGATCAGATGACCCCTCAGATTCCTTTCCAGCTCTAAATCCATAATTGTACATCATATAGACTATAATCCCCTATTGGCTCTCTGAGCCTCAGTTTCCTCATCTGTAGAATGAGCGGGTTAACTCAGATGGCCTCAAAGCCCCCTCCCACTCCAGATTCTATGATCCAACTCACAAGTGCATGGGTTGCCTCATCAGGTAGTGAGCTCCCCGTCACTTGGGGTTTCCAAGTGAATCCTGGACGACCATTTGCCGAAGATATTTTCGAGGGGATTCTTGTTCAGAGATGGGTGGGCCAGGTGGCCTTGGGTCCCTTCTTCCTCCCTGACATGAAGCAATGATGGGCTCCCTCACTATAACCTGGTGCCCCATGTTGTGAAGCCAGCAGGTGCTCACTGAGCCTCCGCCTGGTGGTAGAGCCTGGAACTGTGCCTCATCCAGGCAGAGAGAGGCTGGCCCATCTGCAGGACAGACAGCTCAGAAAAGCACTGGCCTCAGGAAGGGTGCCCACAGGAAGAGGAGGCAGGGGGAGGGTGGGAGATGAGGCCAGGGAGAGGACGTGGGCAGGCCCTTCTCCATCTAGAGGTCACCAGAGGCAGCTCAGACCCTGACAAGAGGCCCTGGACATCATAACTGGACTCTATGGCTGAATTCATCGTATCTCAGAGTCTGACTCTGGGATTTAATAGGCATGGGCTTTTACCTCAAAGCACATCTAGTCCAGCCCCATCATTTTACAGATGAGGAAACTGAGGCCCAGTGAGTGACCTGTCCAAGGTCTCACAGCAGTAAGTAGCAAAGCCAGGGTAAGAGCTCAGACCGACTTCCTCCAAATTCAGAAAGTCAAAGTTCTTTCAATGCTCTCAACAATGAGCCTCAATTTCATCCTTATTCCACCCAGGGTCAATACATGCCTTCTGAAAACCCCCCTTCTTCCTCAGGGGCCACAGAAGAGAAAGTAGGGGGTGTTCTTGTTTAGACAAGGAGGATGTTAATGGGACAGGGCAGTAGTGCTGTGGCAGGAGTATGGAGTGTGGGTATGGAGTCCCCTCCTGAGTCCTCACCCTGAGACCTGAGTTCAAATCCCAACAAGGTCTTTCTATTTGTATGATTTTGAGCAAGTCACATCCTTTGTTTGAACTTTGTTTTCTTTATTTGTAAATCAAGAGGGCCAGTCTCCAGGATCCCTGAGGTCGCTTCTGACTCTGCGCCCTAGGTTCCTAATCCAATCAAGAGAATTAGAGCCCCCCGGGATTCGGGAATGAAAGGGTTTCAATGGTCGAGGGCCATCATATTCCATCCAAGAGCAGGGAAGCCTAGGCTAAGTAAAACATTAAGTGGGCATGGAAAAAGTGGAAACCCCACTGGGGAGTGGTTCTCTTTGGTCTCCTTCCAACTGAGGGCCCTGTCCCTTCACACATGCTCCCAAGGCAAAGCCCTGTAGATGCTCACAGGGCCATTGCACCCAGTAGACTCTGATCTCAACATCAGACCAGGTCATGAATGTATAATCAGGGTCTGTTAATCACAAGGTTGCTTAATTAAGTAATTCATTCATCCATTTGACAAACATTGAGTAAGCTAATGCGTCTGGCACTGACCGGAAACTGAAACAGTCCTTGCCTTCAGGGAGCTTAAGAACTAGGAGGGAAATAATGAAAATAAAATGATGAAATATATAATATATGAAATATAAAATAATAAAATAAAATAATGAAAATTTTAAAAATAATGAAAAATTAAAAATAATGAAAAATGAGGCAAAAGCAGAGTGATTTTCAGGGATTGGGGGTTGGGCAGGAGAGGGAGCATCAGGGATTCTAGACTGGTTCCCTGAAGGAGGTAGCATTGGAGCTGAGTCCAGGAGCTCTGAAGCAGACACAGGAGCCAGTTACACCAAAGAGGAATATGCTGTAAAGAGAGAACCAAACATGGCGGTGGCAAGGAATATGTCTGGGACAGTCACTTGGAGCCAGATTGTGAAGGGCTCTAAGGACAAAGCAGAGGAATTTGCATTTCGTCCTAGAAGTCTGTCCTGATGTAATACCCTCATTACTTCTTGCACGGTAGAATTAATTGTGATCATCATAATAGCAACGAGCATTTTTGTTACTGGCAGGAACATAGGCCATAAATTCAGAGTTGGAAGGGACTTTGGAGCTCATCTACTCCAACCCATTTGTTTTATAGCTGAAAATGAGGCCAAGACAAGAGAGGTGAGTTATCCAAGGTCACCTAATGGTGGGTGCCCAGTCCTGCCCTCCTCCCACCACACTGTAATGCTTTACCGAGAAGGCCAGCCATGAGTGTTACAAGGCTCTAATTACTGAGATAAAAATCCCCTGGCCATGTGACAGGGGCCTTGTCCCATCCAGCCTTCCATGTCCATTAGATGGGGAGTTGGTCCATGCTGGACAGAAGAAGAAGGAATTAGCGTCCTCTGTCTCAAAACTGGCTTTTCTCCTCTGGGTTTGTCTGTGAGAACATAGTACATGTATGCATGTGAACATGTGAACGTGAACGCTATATAGATGTGTGTGTGTGTGTGTGTGTGTGTGTGTGTTTGAGGGCTGTGCGTCTGTTTGTGTGTGAGGAAAGCAAGTGAGGCATATGAGGGAAGATATGTCCCCACGTGTGTGGGTATAAACACCCTCCCTCACAGACAGCTGGCACCAGACTGTTTGCACTCTCTAGATTCCTACTGCCATGTGTTCTTAGAGCTAAGAAGGCCAAGGTCATGGGTACGAGCCACATTTGGGGTAAATGATGTCATACAGAGAAAACCTGTAATGCTGTTGGCCAACCCTGGGCAGACCCCTGATCCTAGCCTCCAACTCTAGCAGCAAAGCAGTCTTCAGCCCAGTCACATATGAACCCTAAATTACCCAGACAGCTCTACTTCTAGTTCTCATCCTAGACTGACCCCTAACTAGGGTATGCTGGTAAATGTTTAACAATCAGATATGGAGGGGGAGGGAATGCACACACAACATACCCATAAGTGTTATTAACGTTGTCTTCATCTCTTTCTAAAGTCTAGACTATCAATGAAACAATGACCCAAGCCCTGATTGGCGGTATTTGCTGATTTCTGAGGTGTAAACTCTGTCACTGAAAATTTAACAATCAGCTCTGGGAGCCGACTCCAGCACATTCCTCCCCCTAACAGCGATCATAGACCAAACCTTGATCTCAACCCTCTCTGATGGTTCTCTAACCCAGTCACAGAAAGATCTTTAGACCTAATCCCATCCTGAGTCATAACTTTGCCCAGAGCCTGACTGACCCTTGATTCTTTCACAGACCAACTCCAATTCTGACCAAACAGCAACCTGTAATCCTGGCCGCAGATTGATCCCTAATACCAGTCACAGACTGACCTGTTGCCTGTGATTGTCAATGTGTTGTACCAGTTGGGAGACTGGTGGGTTAATAAGTTGTTTCTTTTATAAGACACTTTACTGAAGCTTAGTTAGGGCCCTCTCCCTGCCCTCTTCCATAATCCTAAAGGCTTGTATACTGTCAGGCAATACATACACCCATTTCACAGATAGGCAAAGTAGTGATGAAGCTGGATCTGAACTAAGAGGAAAAGGAGTGTGAGGGGGCAGAGAGCCTAGGCTTGTTGGTGCTTCTCTGGTCATTTCCCAGTCCTTGTGGTCAGATTGGGGCAAAGGAGCTGCCAATATGTAGTGCCCTGGGATCCCAGAACTGCACAAGTAGCTGCCCAGGGGGTTCAACCCAAGATGGCTTGGGGAAAAAATGGACAGTGAGAGGGTCGGTGCTGGGGAGTAGGTCCTAGGCTAAGTTGTATTGAGATAGCCAGTAGGTTTAGCATTGTGACAGGTACAGGTCAGGTCAGGTCAGGCAGGAGGGTATGAAAAAAGAAAAGAGAAGGAAACATGTCTGAAATGCTCTTCTTCCTCATCTCGCCCTCCTATGGAGCCTACTATGTGCCAAGCACCAGGAGGAAAAGAATCAGAGGCCTTCTGCTCCCTGAAAGCCAAGGTCTAGAGGGCCTATGGGATGACCCCATCCTCAGCCCACTGAAGGTCTACTGGACCTGATCAAGTTCTACTCTTTCAAGAAACCTTCCCTGACGAAAAGGTCCCATATGTGCAAAAATATTTATTGCAGCTCTCTTTGTGGTTGCAAAAAACTGGAAATATAGGGGATGCCCATCAATTGGGGAATGGCTGAACAAGCTATGGTATAGGAATGTAATGGA
>CM053589.1:171772082-171803640 GCA_028646515.1 Pseudochirops corinnae | reverse complement strand
ACTAATATATTATTTTTAGTGATACTTTTGTTTTTACATCATGTTTATTTCCAGAGACATCAACAAAAGCTGCTTCATAACAGATTTTTTAAAAAAAGGAGTTGTAGTAGACAGACACATCAATTTTGTTTCACAGCATATGCAATGTTCCATACTCATAGTCCTCCACTCTCTGCCATGAAAGGAAGTGCATTTTCTCCGTTTTTTTCTGAGGTCTAGCTTGATAAATTAGTCACTAGGCATTAAACACCTACTGTATCCCCAGGCATTGCAATAAGCACTAGGTTGGTAAGAAAAGAGACAAAAGGCAGGTCCTGTCCCATTAGATTTCTTATGGGGAGTAAAGTGTAAGAAGATTGGAAAGATAGAAGAGCTGGAGCAGGGAGGGGGAACACCCTAGGTGAGGTGAGGCTCAGCCCCTTAGAGTCACTGGGGCTCACAAGTTCCCCTTGACCCTTCCCTCTCCCTTTCCGTCATCTCTACATTCAATCAGCCATTAGGTCCTGGTTTTTTCTTCAGAACATATCTTGGATCCATTCCCCTTTCTACACCCATTCCCAGCATGCCACCATCCTAAAATAGCGTCACTTCCCCTACCTTCAATTTGTGGTCAGAGTTGGGGCTGGGTCAGTTTAGGGATGGGAATCAGGGCTCAATCTGTCTAATCCTGGGTCCCCTGCCTTCAGGCTCCCTTTACCCCTCCAATCCACATGATATAAGGTTAATCCATTCCACAGCACTTCCGTAATCCACTCTCCTAATCTCCTTCTGCCTTCAGAACAAAGCCCAAACTTCTTGGCTTGGAATTCTCAGTCCCCCACAACCTAGTTCCCCCTTTCCAGCATCATCTCAGACTCAGCTGATGTGGATCTCCACCATGTCCTTTTTATCTATGGGATCTGTTACCTTTGTCTCCTTTCCACAGTGAGAACCGACCCTCTTTACATTGGCTATTCCATAAATCTTTCATGCCTTCTCCCCTCCCCTCCCCTTACTCACACCCTGCCCATCCTTCCAGGCACAGCTCACTCCTCTCCTCCTCTGAGACCCTATAGTATAATCCTGTCTTCGACTGCCCTGCACTGCCCACTCTTTGCTGTGTGTGCACGTCAGTCTCCCAATTAGACCATGAGCTCCCTTAAGGTGACTTTCTCATAGCACCTGGGGCATTGAGGTTCAGTAAACACTTATTGAGGAACTGACTCCTCTCCCATCCCAGGAAGAGGTCAATTGACAGGTTACCCCAGATTTTCCCCAGAATGCCTGGGGTACCATGTACCAAGGAATCCTGCTGGTATTAGAAGTAAGTCAACACCACTTATGCCAAAAAGCAGTAGGGCATGACAGATCACATGGTCATCATTAGGAACACTAGTCTTGGATTCAGGACACCCAGGTTAAAGCCCCAGTCCCTGTTTACTAGCCTTCACCTCTCTGACTCTTGGGTTCTTTCCCCATCTGAAAAAACAGGGCTAATCCCCATCATCTCACAAGGTGGTGGTGAGAAAACCACTTTGTAGATTGTGAAACATTACTGGGAGGTGAGTGGTTAACATCATTGTCCTGTCAGCCACCCAAGGACCATCCCAGAGAGCCCTTGCTGAGCCCAGGAGCCCCTCTCAGACTTACCTTCTCCTGGTATTGGCGCCGTGAGGAGTCCAGTGACTGGATGAGGGCTGTAGCATGGCCGATGAACATGGCGTAGCAGGTGGCACCCACAATCATGCTAAGCATGGTGAGCCAGACATCTGACATGCCCATTGGTGCCTGCTTCCCATAACCTATACAGAGCATGTGGCTCATGGCCTTGAACAAGGCATAGGAGTACTGCTTTCCCCACGAGTCATTCTGGAGACAGACAGACAGACAGACAGATATTATCTTCTGCTCCTACAGAGCAAGGCATCTGGTTTAGGATTGAAATAACAGAGCCCAAACCAAAGGAAAGAGCATGGAAAACCTCCCAGGGAAGATTCATATGAATTGGTGCAGAGGGAAGGAAGAGCAATTCACACGTTAACCACTAGAACATAAAGAAAAACAGCTATGACAGGTTTTAGGACTTTGCTTTGTGGAGAGCAACCGAGGTTTCCACAGAATGAAAGGAGCTCGTGCCTCTTCGCTCTCTCCTCTCTGCAGAAAGCTGGCGGGTTACGGGTGCATTGCTTCTGAATCCTCCCATTACTTATTTTGGCCATTGTCTGATCAAGGCTACAATCTATATCTGCCTGCCCATCTTCAGAGCTGTCACTCATAGTTACCCCTCCCACCTCATGGTGGCGAGGGGCACAGCATCCCTGGATCTGCAATACCTGCTTAAAATCGTCTGGCCCTCCCTTTGTACCAGAGAAAAAGTCTGAATCATTATAGAATTAAGAGATAAAATATATTGATATTATACAATACTATACATTTATTTTAGGAACTTCTGAGTTTCTAAACTCTGCATCTTCTGCTGGCTTTCACATGTTGTCTGTGGCTTTCACAAAACTCCCTCAAAATTCCCATTTAATTTCTTATGCAATTTCAATATATTGAAACCACAATGGGGAATGTCATGATGGGCAAGGGATAATGGTACTGTGTTAATTATGGCCACTCTGTGCCTGTGTTCCCTAGGAAAATCTATTGGCTGAGACTAAACCCAGCTGGATTGAATATTTTCCCTTGTGAGTCAGGAGCACCCTGTCAGATGTGGCCAGCACGCTGATTTGTTTACTCCATGATAGCCAGATCAGGAGGGTTCTGTTAAGTGGAGAGGGGATGGGCAGGAGGGGGGAGGCAATGAAAAGGGGAAGAATTGACAATTACATTTTTAAAAATCAACAAAAACTTTTTAAAAAATCTCAAATTCTCAAATGCCACAGGAGCTAGTTATCTTTCAAAGGGTCAGGAGAAGGGATGGGATTGGGGGGGAGGGAGAGGGTTAAATGTCTCAAGGACCATGTGGTTTGCTGTGTAATAATGGCAACAAGCACTTTCTGTTCTGTCCCAGCCAATGAGCCCAGGCTGTTGGAGTGAGGTCATACGCCTGGTAAGAGGCGAAGCTCTGTCTGAGTTAGAAACATAAAATGGGGACAATCCCATGACTTCTTTTTGCACTTTGATTCCCCCAAATTGTCTATTTCCCAGCAGAGCTTCCATCTCAGACAAGAAGACCCGGCAGGAGCAAGGCTGACATCTGGGCCATTCTCTCTGTAAAGACAGCATCCAACCCAGCTCACTGGTTAGATTCCAAATGAAGGCTTCTGACCTTCTCTCCTCCCTTGGGGAGCTGGGGTTTGCCTAATCACTCTCTCCACTCAGAGCCTACCTCCCAGTCTAGGTATCTCTCACTGAACTTAATATCTGGAAACAAGATCTCAGCCTCAGTTTCCTCTTTTGCAAAATCAAGTGGACTGGTGGGGGGCTTAAATGATAGCCTGGGAATCATTACATCAAAAGTCCCCCTTCCTGGGGTGGCTAGGTGGCACAGTAAATAGAGCACTGGCCCTGAAGTCTGGAGGACCTGAGTTCAAATCCTGCCTCAGACACTTGACACACTTACTAGCCGTGTGACTTTGGGCAAGTCACTTAACCCCAATTGCCCTCCAAAAAAAAAAGTCCCCCTTGCAAATTTAACAGGGTTATATCAATATCTATAAGTAATCAATATCAATTAGATTATATGCCAGGAAATCGACCTCTTAAACACCCTTCTGCTAAATGAAATCCATTGAGTCTCATTGTTAGATCAGAGCCACAGCAACCACAGATTTTTAGAGCTGGAAAGGAGGGACTTCAAGATCACCTGGTCCATCCCTCTGTAGCCTCCCTGAAAACTGGCATTCGAGCCTCTGCCTGAACTCCTCACTTAACAACTCCTTAGGACATCCTGCTGCTTTTATGGACAGTTCCAGTTGTGAAGAGATTTTTACTTGAGCCAGAATCTGCCTCTCTCTGATTTCAATCAATTAATCCATCAACATACATTTAATAAGCACCTACTGTGTGTCAGACAGAGAAGGAAACAATTCTTACGTGTAAACTCACAATCTAGGAGCCTGGAAAATGGGTGGAGGGAACACAGCAAAGACATAAGTATACAGAATCAATGTAAAGGGAATAGATGGGAGATTAAGGTATTTAGGGAGGGAGATGACGAGCAGCTGTGTGGGAAGGAGACGAGGAATCATTAAAGGCTTCCCATAGAATGTGGTACTTGAGTTGTGTCTTGAAGAAGAGAGGGCTCTGTGAGGTGGAGATGAGTAGGGAGTACAGGAACCAGCCTTGAGTTAGGAAGACCTGAATTCAAATCCAGCCTCAGATACTTAGTAGTTATGATCCTGGGCAAGTCACTTAACTTCTGTCTGCCTCAGTTTCCTCAGCTTCAAGATGAGGATAAAAATAGTACCTACCTCTCAGAGTTGTTGTGAAGACCAAACAAGATATTGGCAAAGTGCTTAGCATGATGCCTAGCAGATAAAGAAGCTGAGTCAGGTGGAGGTTAAGGGATTTGCCCAGGGTCACACAGCTAGTTAAGTATCTAGGTAGGATTTGAACTCAGATATTCCTGGGTCCAGGTCCAGCATTTCACCCACTCTAACACCTAACTGCTATAAGTCTGTAAATGCTTAGCATGGTGCCTGGCACACAGTAGGTACTTAATAAATGCACGTTCTCTTTCTTCTAGGCACTTCCTGAAGCACTTGCTTGTCCTCTGAAGCTAAGCAAGGACATAAGACAGTTTCCATAACAGTTCTTCGAATACTTAAAAGGCAATGATTATGCAACTTGTCTCCCAGATTTGTCTCCTTTGGACTAAACGTTCACTTCCCTTCAGCTCATCCCTACAGGACATGATCTCCAGTCCCTCCACTATCCCAGTTACTACTCCTTTCTGGACATGGTTTCAATATTCCCTCTAACACTTGGTTTCTTGAACTGAACACAATGCTCCATACATTATCTGGCAGGGTTGCCACCTCTCACGTACTTGACCCTGTGCCTTCCTGCACTAATGCAGTCTAAGGTCATACTTCTTCTTCTAGCGGTCATATCTCATGATTGACTCCAATAAACCTGTGGTCCACTAGAACTCCTAGGTCTTTCTCACATGAACTCCTTTCTCAACACATTTCCCCCATCCTGTATACCCCTATTAAATTTCATATCATTATCTTTAGCCCATTCACTCTCCTAGCATGTCAAGATCTTTTTAGATACAAATTCTATCATGGAATGGTCTAGCTATTCCTTCTAGATTCCTGTCTTCTACACATTTACTAAGAATCCTCTCACCTAAATCATTTATTAAAATATTGGACAGAACTGGGGATGGAATACAGAGCCTTGAGGCACTGTGCTAGAGACTTCCCTCCAAGTGGATAATAATGCTTCAGTCAACAGTCTTTGGGTCTGGTCATTTAACCAGTTCTGATCTGCATTCAGTCCACACCTTCCCATCTTGTGCCCAGGAACATCATGATAAATCTAACAAAAGTCTTACTAAGGTACAGGTATACTCTATAGCAGTCCCTGAGTGGATACATATTGTCTTCAAAAGGCAATAATGTGATTTGCTCTTGCTCAATCTTTAGCACTTTTCTGGAATTAAAGTTAAGAATACTTTGAAATATCTACTACCACTACCAGGCAGTGAGGTGGTACAGTGGATAGAGCACTGGGCTTGGAATCAGGCAGACTCATCTTCCTGAATTCAAGTCTAGCCCCAGACACTCAATAGCTGTGATACCCTGGGCAAGTCACTTCACCCTGTTTGCCTCAGTTTCCTCATCTGGAAATAGCAAATCACTCGGTATCTTTGTCAAGAAAAATGCCAAAATGGGGTCACAGAAAGTCAGACACTGAAATGACTGAACAAGAAAAACTAGAACAATATGTGCCTTTTTCCAGTCTTCGGCCCCTCTCCTACTTCCCACAATTCCTCAACTCTCACTAATTCAGCACTAACATTTACAGATATTTTGGTATTCAAAGTTCGGACTAACTTTGTCCAGGGCTAAGGACCAGGTACTGTTTCTTCTCTTCCCCTTCCTTATCTCATACTTCAATTCCCTGAAAACCTTCAGTCTCCTCCCATCTTTACTAGGCAGAAAGTTATTCTCCTTGATAGAGAAAAGAGAACCAACATAAGACTTCATCATTCTACATTTTCTCTGTTGTCAGTAAGGAGGTGCTCTCTTGCCCCCAATTTTTCAAAAAATGACTTTCGTTATCTTTAGCATTTATGATAAGCATATTCTCATAATGGGTTTTAGCCTGGCAGTTTTCTCGTAGGACTTTGATTTTTTTCTGTATCCATCCTCCATCTGTCTGCCTCTCTTCCATTTCTGAGATTATCCTTTAAATATATGAGTTTCTGGATGAGCTTCCTGCACAGCTGTATGGGTCTTCCCTTTTTCCTCCTTATTAGAATCAGTTGTGTGACTGTATGATGGGAATGACATTCTTGGAAAACTCCCTTTCCTCTAGAGCCATTTTAGTTCAATGCAAATCAATGACCATTTACTGAGTGCCTACTATGGGTGAGTCACTTGGCTAGGCATTGGGAATGCAGCCACAAAAAAAAACCCAATGTAAAACAGTCCCTCTCCTCACGTAGCTTACATGCTACTGGATACAACGTGTAAACAGAGAACAGAAAGGCAGAGTAATGTCAGGATGCAGAGACCATTAATCACTAGGGGATGTAGGGAGGCCTCCAGGAGGAGATGGCACCTGAGCAAAGTCACGGAAGAGGCAAAGGATCCTGGGTGCTGACATTCTACCAGCCATGGCAGACTGACCAACTGACCTTTTATAGCCTCAGGTAATCGGGATCTGACCTCTCTTAGCTCTGAACTGTGAAATCCACTCTCTTAAAGTCTACGGTATGCAGGGTGCTCCCTCTGCTGTCAGTCACAGGCTCACTCTAACGTCCATCCCATGGCCACAGCCTCCCAAGTTTCCTGTCACATCTGTTTTACCAAGCCATTTGTCCTCATTGGTCACAATCACTTCAAGAACAGCAGTTCCCCACTTTGCTTTCTCCACCTTCTGAAGGATGAAATTATGAGCAAAGCAAGTCAGGAATGTATCAGCTGTATCTGCTTTACAGATATGGAAAAAGTCAAGGCACTGCTCCCTTCCCCCAGCCCCCTGGTCCCCTCACTGCACATACAATTTTATTTTGCCTTATAAGCTTTGTGATCTGTTAGGAACTCTTTATCCAATTCCTCCATTCGTCTGGAGGTGTGCAGGTGCCCTCACCATGACATGGCATCTGTTTATTTCTCCTGTGACCCTCACCAAAATGCTTTTTACCAGGTATTTCACCTCCAGGTCCTGTCACACCTTTCAGATTTATAGATTTCCATATAGGCAAATATCTAGTTGACATTCAATTAGAATTTGATTCAAGGGTTACCATGGCCAAAGAATTCGTCACCAAGCATCTGGCCCTATGGTGATGAGTCAGAGAAGGAGGACAGTCAACTGACATTATATGGTATTTTCCACAATCCCAAGTTTCTTCTTGGAGAAAGGGTCATCTTTTTAACATCAGTGGTCTTCCAGTGATGTTCCATGGCTACAAATCATGAAAGACGACAGTCTCTGAAGAATTAAAGTTGTATGTAATTCAGAGGTACATGGTGAGGTCAGACTCCAGGGTATTACTTAATGAAGAGTTCCTTAAGAAAAGTGGCATTCAGGATAGCATCAGAGAGATGTAGGAATGGAAAATAAGGTAGGCCAGTCATGCTATAAAGAGAAGTGGCTCTGTTAGTATCCAAGAGTAGCCTCCCGGCCCCCTACCCTCCTCAGGGCTCAGTTGGCAGCGCCAGTAAGCAAATCAAAGTTTGGATTGGGTTTGTTTCCAGGCATGTGTGATGGAGGAGTCTTTCCCCCAACTCCAGAGCATTTGCAATATTTCCTGCCTGGTTTCAATCCACCAGGGGGGGCTTCTTTTGGCCATATATCAGTGACTGAAGCTCTGGCTCAATGGAACAGCAAAGAGTCCTCTGGAGGTCCAAAGAGCCTGGGTGTCTGAGGATACAGGAAGCTTTTCTTATCTTTGGGCCCCTCACCATTAGAATGCAAGCTTTGAGGACAGAGGCCCCTCTTTTTATGTCTTTGTATCTAAGATGTCCAGCACATCACATGGTAGGTGCTTAATAAATGTTTACTGAATTTCAGTAGGTGCTTAATAAATGTTTACTGAATTTGAATGAATGAAGTATCTTGGTCATAGAGAGAACAGAGTGAAGGGGTACAGATAACTCCAACCCCATAACCAGCTACTGAAAGGTCATGTCTCTGGAGATAAATATATGAACCCTATCTCTTTGTATAATCAGGATGGAGCAGTGACATTCTTAGTATGATAATGCCACAGGCTGACGGAGATGAGCTGCCTCTCATGGACATAAACCATCTCCATATTTGATTGAAGGCAGCTTGGTTTAGGGAAAATAGCTCTGGAGTCAGAGATCCTGGATTCAAATCCTGCCTCTAATGGTTACTACATATGTGACCCTAGCCAAGTTCCTTATCCTTCCTGGATCTCACGTTCCTGACCTGTAAAATGAAGGGAGATGGCCTCTGAAGTTCCTTCCAGCTGCACATCCAGGTTTTTATTATTGGGCTTTCTACTTGATTGAAGGAGGGAGGGGCAAGATGTGCATCCATTTGATACATGGGGAAACTGAGGCCAGGAGAGGGTGGTAAGAAACCACTTTCTCAGGGCCATTTAAGTGGGTCTGAGTTTGACCTAAATGAAGGAGCCAGATCTCCTGGCAGCCAGAGCTGACCAGGCCCAGCCTTGGGGCTATGCCATCAGACAGACAGGTGGTGTAAGGCTGCCAGGGTGGGATGCTCCCAGTCCCAACCAGGCAGAGCCAGCTCCTGGTCTCCCAGGGCCAGCTGCTTCCTTTCTTAATTGCCAGAGCCTCGAGGGGATTCAGTGGAAATTCAATTCATATGTTTCTGATTCATTTACACTTAGCTCATCAAAAGGCTGTTTTGTAAGGAGACTGTTTGATGCTGAATATGCCTCCCGGTCTTTATCACCATCTTTCAAAGGTTTTTCTCCTCCCCCTTGGAACAGGGAATTTGCCTTTAGACCAAATCAGAGACTCTGGAAAGTGGAATTTAGAGAGTGGAATTTAATTTTCCCTATGGTGAAGCAAGGTTGGGAGTGGGGGGCACATTCATGTTTTCCCCATTTTATTCACACTTAGGAGTCAAGATCTGAAGCCCTCTAGGCTTAGGAGGGTAGAGGATATAGGTCAGATCCCCAGCCTCCAAGAATCCTGAAGGAAGGCTGTAGGTCTGGGAAATACTCACAATTTGTCTTTTTTTTTTTTCTCCAGTAGAATTTATATTAAGTGGTTTTGTCAAAGTGGTGTTTATCTGTACTAGGAAGCTGAGTGACTAAGCTCAGAACACTGGGCCAGAAACTCTCCCCCAGGTTCTAGTCCAGGTTCCACCAAAACCGACTCTAAATCTTAGAGAAACTATGTAACCTTTCTAAAGCCTCAGTTATCTCCCCTGTAAAATGGGGATAATAAGTATTTCAGCTCCCTCTATGACAAGGTCCCTCTGGAATCTACATACCCCTTCCCTTCTTGAAGTAATGTCTTTAAATGCTGAAAATAAAACACAAAGGATCACAAAGGAAACAGGTTGTTTTGAAAGTTACCAAAAAATATTTTAAAAAACAAGTTGATAGGAGCCCAGGTGAAGATTCCCTGCCCTAAGGGGTTCTGTGAGAATCAAATAAAATGTTGAATATGAAAGCATTGTGAAAAATATGAAATCTTTCCAATAGGATCAGAACAAGCAAGGAATAAACATGGCTTTGTCAGATCTGGGGATAGGATGCTTCCTTACTATGGCAACTGACATCCTTGCACTCAGCCTCAGGGTCCCAAGTCCTGCTTCTCATGGGACCCCTCCAAAGCAGACACCCCCTAAGGGTTCTTTCCTCCACTGGGCCTTTTGGGTTTGTCTCCTGGGAGGGCAGAGAATAAGCCACGCCCTCCATCATTACACTCACATTCTACTATTCTATGCCCTGCAGCTGCCTGAGGTGTCATAATTTCTAGTTATGGCTCTGCTCTGCCAGTGTATTATTATCAGTCTGGGATGTCAGGCCCCTGTATCTTGGGACTGGGGCTGTGAACCCAGGGGATGTCTGGTCTGGACCTTTTCTGCCAATATGAAAACCAAATGAAGATGTGGCCCTGTATGGGGCCAGATTAGGATCCTAGACTCCCCGGTGGGGAGATCCAGAGAAAGGAAGAACTGAAGTCCTAGAAGAGCATGTAATACTAAGAACTCTGGATTCTGAATGAGGAGATTGTGCTGCCATAGCCTTACTGGGTGACCAGGTTCCCATTCTTGCCCTACTTCAGCTTCTTCCTCTGTTAAATAAGGGGATTGGGCTGGCCGACCTTTAAGGCTGCTTTTCTTGCTTTAGAATCCTAGGATTCTGCTTTGGACTTGGAGGGCATAGTGAATTCAGCATTGAAGAGATGGGGTGCCACAATCGCACTGAACTAGGCAGGAGGAGGCAGGGCCAGTGCCAAAGCTCAGGAAGCACAATGATTGATAAGCCCAACAAATGTGCAAAGGAAGACCATCAGGGTGTTGAAAGGTCTTCAGTTCAGGTCCTATAAGGAGCAGGTGAAGGAACTGGGGGCTTTTATTTAGAAAAAAATTAGGCTAGAAGGGGGGTTGGGCTAAGTATTTTAAGGAATATGGAAGAAGGACTAGATTTAATCTGTTTGGCCCTAGGAGGAAGCACCCCAAAAGGCCATTTGCAGCTTGATATTGGGTAAAGCTACCCAACAATTACAGAAGTCCCCAAGTTAAAAGGGGGCAGGCTACACGTCACTCAATCCTCATTGAATGTCTTCAAACAAAGGCCAAGCCAAATGGCCATTACTGGGGACAGGGTAATGGAATAAACGTTTATTGATCGACTGGATGATTCATTGATTATAATGGGTTATTTTCCCCTCCCCATTAGGAAGTTGAGTATGATGATGGGTAGAATACCAAGACTCGGAGTCAGGAAAGCATGAGTTTGAATTATTACCTCGGCATTTCCCAGCTCTGTGACTCTAGGCAAGTAAGGACTTACCTTCTTAGGAAGAAACCAGTCTTAGTTTCTTCATCTGAAAAATTGGAACGATAATGGCACCTAACACAAAGTTGTGAGGATCCAGTGGGATAATATATGTAAAGCACTTTGCAAACCATACATTTTTGGATAAATACTAGATTTTTTTCAGGTATAGATGGGACTAGATGTCTCCTGAGATTTCTTCCAACTCTTAAAAAACCTTTGTGATCTAGTGATTCTGTGAGCCAGGTCACATCCCCAGGAAGAGGCCCCCAGCACATTCTCTTACTGGTGAAGGCCCTGGACTTACCACCATGCGATTGAGGGACACCCAGCAATCCCCAGGAAAGTCCTGCAGCATGGGCACCAGGAACTGGAGGCAGCCGTCCCAGTGACAAAGCAGAAGCATCATCCCAATGAGGTTCACGATCCGGACGACGGCGCTGGCCAGATCATAGGTCATGTGGAAGATCTGCCGGTGGAGCCACAAGAAGACAGTTAAAGAGCAGCCTGGGAAAAGCCTAGCCTCCCCTGGTCCAGAAAGCTCCCAAACCATCTCCAAGTGTATTGACTGTATATTTGCATGTGATTTGCATTTAATTTACATACATTCCACCACAGTAGAAAAAGTGTCTGCTTGGTCCCTGGGTTCTGCCTAGAGCCAAGGTTCTGGTCCCCTCTGAGCTCAGGTACTCCTCAAAGCCCTCCACACCCTCCCTCCATGTTCCCTCTTACCCTACTTTGTTCCATCTCCTGCTCCCTCACACTCTGACTGCCTTCTCATGCTGATTGATACCCCTTGAACATCTTCTCCCTCTCATAGCCTTAGGAAATCTCTATAACAGTGAATAAGGATTTTACTGAGCCTCACTGGGTGCCCAGCCTTACCCTGAGGAATGCTGTGGCTGGAAGGGAGAAGAAGAAACAGTCTCAGCCCACTGGGACTGCCCAATGTCACTAAGAAGACCAGAATCACCACCAAAATGCCCTCATTTACTGAGGCACAGGGAAGTTGAGCACCTTGCCCAAGGTGGTTTGAGAACTAGAGCAGAAACCAACAAATCCAATTTCCTCATTTAGCAGGTGAAAACATAGACCCATAAAGGTGGAAAGTTTTAGGGTTCCTAGATTCAGAGGCCAGCCAGGTTTCTATCTTTCCTTGTTTCCCCGGCATTTAACACAGTGCCTAGCCCTAGAACACAGTAGGTGCTTAAGAGTCCAACCCAGCCATTTTACAGGAGAGGGCTTTGTTAAGGAACTTGTCCCGGGATGCACAAGTCTGAAGGGCTGGATCTGATGCCTCCAACTCCAGTCAATGCCGGGCCACCTCTCCTGGAAGCCCAAAGATACCTGGCTCTTCCCCCTCCCCTGCCTCCAGGGAGCCAGTTCCCGTCTCCCCTACCCCCCATGGGCTCCAGGGCCAGTCACACAAGGACGTATATTTGTTAGCAGCTGTGGTTACTTCTCTAAAAATAACTCTTTGCCTTTGGGATGTTGTCAGAGGTGGCTGGGCGCTCTCCCAAGGCTAAATATACTGCAGCCTGGTTCTGCCCAGTGTGTGGATGGGGGAGGGGGAGCCAGGGAGGGGGACAGGGAGCAGAGGTGGCCAAGCAGCCAGGACCTGGGAGTTATGGTGTCCAATTAAGAGTCCCCAGCCAGGATTCAATTCAATTAGAATTTACTGAGCATCTACCATGCTCCAGGCGTTGTGCTAGGTCTGGGGATTCAAAGATGAAAACCCATAGGGTCCTGGTTTTTAAAGAGTTTACAAATGAACAAAGAAAATGAGACAGTTACACAGATAATTGAGACAAGATTAGTGAGATGAAAGGGAGCTGAGCTTGCAATGGCAGGACCTGAATTTGAATCCTGTCCCAGCCATTTAGTACCTCTGTGACTCTGGGCAAATCACTTCACTTTTCTGGGGATCAGTTTCCTCTTCTGTAAAGTGTGTGTGGGGGGGTGGAGTAGATGGCCTCTGAAACTCTTTCCTGGGCTGGAGATTCCATGCCCTGGGTTTGCCCCAGTTCTGCCCCTTCCTAGTGGGCTCAAAGGCAGAAGATCTAAGTGTGAGCCCTGCCAGTTCTACTCATTAGCTGCGTGACCTCTCCAAGCAACCCTTAAGGCCTTTCCAATTTCTGGGCCATACTTTCTTTCTAAGTACGCCCATCTCTTTTCTTTTTTTCTTTTTTGACTTTTTTTGGAGGGCAGTTGGAGTTAAGTGACTTGCCCAAAGTCACACGGCTAGTAAGTGTGGCAAGTGTCTGAGGCTGGATTTGAGCCGTGGTTTCTTTCTCTGTGAAATGGGAAGGCTGGAGAGTTCTTAATCCTCTTTCTGTCATAGACCCCTTTGGCATCTGATGAAGCCTATGGACCCCTTCTCAGAATAATATTTTTAAGTGAGTAAATGAAATGCTAAATTTCAGTCACAGGTAAAGAAAGATGCTATTTTTCCTATCCAACTTTATAGATCCTTTGAAATCTACCCTGGGAGCGCAGGGATCCCAGTCAAGAACCCCCCCGACCTAGATAGGCCCTTCTAGCTCTCAGGTTCCATCACTCCAGGCTGCTCAGAGTCCCTGTGCATAGGGGTACCTGGGGGCAAGGGGAAGATATGGATTATGCTTTTTCAACTTCTAAGGCTTTTCTCAATTTGTCTGCGAGTCACTGGTGAGCTCACAGGAGCACGAGTCCCTTGGGAATTGAGAATGAAAATTAAACCAAGTTCTTGTCTGTCAGAAGCTTTCAGTCTGGTTCAACACACAATTTAATTAGATATTTATTAAGTGCCTGCTGTGTGTCCAGGGTGGTGAGTTCTGTTGTCAGATGCAGGAGGGCCTGGGTTGAAAGTCCCTTTCCTTGCTATGTGACCATGGCCAGTCACTTACTGAACCCCAGGTAAGCCCTCTAAGGAGAAGAATAGGGACTGGACCTAAGGTTACATTGGTGTAGGGAAGTAATAGGTGTTTTGTGATCTACTTATAAATGGGCTTTGACCTGCCCTGGTGGAGAAAATTCCACACCAGAGAAGTCCCAAATTTTCCATAGGATCATAATTTCATAGATTTATAGCTGATAGGAACTTCATAGATTCCAAAGCCCCCAGTCCTTTTTCATAGATGAAGGAACTAATTAATGACCAAAGAAAGGAAGGGTCTTGCCCAACATCAGCCAGGCAGCCCCTGCCCTCAAGGAAGTCATGTTCCACTGGATTATGTCATAGGAATATAGAGTCAGAGCTGGAAGAGATATTAGAGACCATTGAGTACAACCCCCTCATTTTACAGATGGGGAAACTGAGGCACAAAGAGGTTATATGACTTGCAAAGATCACTTAACTAGTAAGTATCTGGGGTAGGACTTCATTGTAGGGATTCCTGACTCCAAACCCAGTCCCCTACCTACACCATGTTGTTACCTTTCAATGCCTTTCATGGAAAAACAATACACAGGGCAATGTGAGCCATGACCAGAAAACCAAGGCAAAACACCATATGCCCCCCTCCCCTCAATACCAGAGTCAGGACTAAATGACAGATAGATGTTGGGGTGGGTGGGGAGGCATGTAGAGATGGATGCAGTAATTGGGATAATTTCAAGAAAGAGCAAAGGGAGAAGAAGTGTGAAGAAACGTTCCTCCCCTTGGTTCTGGTGGGAATAAACAATTGTATGATATGATACGTAATATGTGAAAGCAGTCAAATCCTACTTTAACCTCCATGTTGATGTCCCCTCAAATGCTCTGGCACCCCATTTCAAAAACCTCCATACCCTTGACCTTTGTCTTCATTCTACCTCAGTCACACATTGGGAGAATAGTCATACTGCCGATACCATGTAGGAATAAGCAAGAGCTTAGGGATGAGCAAAGTGTCACCAACTAGAATCTTCTCAGGAAAATGTGGCTACACCAGGTCTGACTGCCTGTCTTGTCCCTACACCCTCTAGACTCTCCAGGCACTGCCATCAGATCTGTGAGTGCACCCTAAGATGGCCCTACCTTCTGCCCTGAAGCTGAACCCTGCTAGTTCTTTCCACAGACTTGAAGTTGAATGAGGGTTTTTGAATTTGTATCCCCAATCCTTAGCACCATCTACTCTCTCCTGGTTCTCTTCCTCCCTGTCCAACCTGTCCATTATTATGACCATCCAGTCCCAGCCCCTATGTTCAGCCATAACCCACTGATTTTTCTTTGACGCTCTCCTATGTTTGTACTCTTTCTTTTGGGTATCTAGCTAGCATCTATAAGTTCAAATTCCAGGTAGGCAACTTCTAAATTTATAGATCTCTTCAGTCCCTCTCTCTGAGTCCCAGAGAAATGAATTACTTAGGGTCATACACCTATCAGGTGTATCAGAGACCACAGCCCTAGACAGGATTATAGTAAGGAGAAAAGTGAAGGTAATGAAGGTTTGCCTACAGCTGCCATCTCATTTCTCAGCAGTGTGCTTTAGGACTATCAATTGGTCAGTTATGTAGAAGACAGTTTGGAGGCAAGAGAGGTTAGATGGGGACATCTCCACATAGTTGCCCCATAGTCATCACAAACTCAACAGCCCAAAACAGAACTATTACGTTTCCTCCTAAATCTCCTCTTCCTCCTCCTAATACTCCTATTTCTGTCTGGGACACCATCACCTTTGCCTTCACCTAGATTTGAAACTTAGGAATTGTCTTCAACACTGCCCTCACTACCCCCATGTTCAATTGGCCGCCAAGGCTCAGTCAGTCTATTTGCACAAATATCTCTTACATCCATCCACTCCTCTTGACTCACGTGGTCACCACCCTAGTCCAGGACCTCATTACTTCTCCTTTGGACTCCTGCAGTAGCCTCTAAATATAAAGCATCCAGTTTCACAGAAATCCCATTATCAGGGAGAACCCATACTCTAATGCAATGAATGAATCATAACTCCTGCTCGTGGAATCAAGGGCCATTCTCCTTTTCCTTAATTGATCTGCCCACATCCAACCTCTCTCCTCTCCAATTCATCTTTCCCATAGCTGCCAAACTGATAATCCTAGAAAGCTAGAGGGTACCGTGGCTAGAGAGCACTGGTCCTGGAATCGGGAAGAGCTAAGTTCGATTCAGAACTGGACAGTGGCTGTGTAATCCTGAACAAGTCACTTAACTTCTGTCTGCCTCCATTTCCTCAACAATGGGGGCTAAAAACAGCACCCAGGGCTACTGTGAGGATAAAATGAGGGAATATTTGTGAAATGCTTAACACAGTGCCTGGCACTTCATACATGTTTATTCTCTCACCTTCCCTCCCACACTGCTCAAGAAATGAGACCGTCTCGTGGCATGCACATTTTCCTTCTTAATATATAACAGTCTGGGTACTGTGGCCTCTGATACCCACTCGGTATGTGAAATTAGAAAACTCACTTCTCTTTCTGGGGCTCAGTTTAGCCCTCTGTAAAATGGGGTGACTGATTCCTTAGACCTTCTTTTTCAGTTCTCAGTCCTAGAGCTATGACCCTAATTATGTGGCGACGGTGTCTGGTTCCCCTTTATGCACTCCACACTCCATCCAAAATCATCTATTTCCTGTTTCTCAAACTCTGCATTACATCTCCTGTCTCCATGCCTTGGAACAGGGTGTCTCCTAGGTCTGGACAGTTTAGGAGACACCTCCTCAGCTCCACTTCTCATAATCCTTAGCTTCTTTCAAGTTTCAGCTTAAATATCAATTCCTATGAGAAGCCTCCCATGAATACACGCCATAGTCGTCCCCTCCAACCAGCCAGGAAATTTCTTGAGGCTAGAGTCTGTATTTTTCAAGTGTTTTTTCCTCTTTGGTGTGTGTCTAGTTCATATGGTGCCTTATAAAGAGTAGATCAATAATAAATGTTTGTGGAATAAATTTTGATTGGAAAAAAAATGTTAAGAAGACTCTTTGGAAAAATCTTAGCTTCAATCTTAGGTGAGCTATGGGGAAGGAAGGGTGTCGAACTCAGACCAGCAAGCAGTGTAGGGTAACTGGAGTAAGGGTCTGGGTATTGTCCAATCAAGGTTGAGTATAGCCTAGAAAAAGGAGGATTGAATCTGGTCTGTCTCCTTGCTTTAAAGGAGAGGAAGGAAGATAGGGGTGGGGCTGTAGGGAAATGAGACAGGAATTGTGACATGATTGTTTGGGAACCTGGAAAGAGAACTGACTGGGGAAGCGGAAAGATCTGAACTGTAGTTACAGCCTCCATCCCATTCTAGATGTGTGTTTGCCTATCTGTGCCTGTTTCCTTGATTGTAATATAAGGGGAGGGAGGTCTAAGGTCTCTCCTAACTCTAACTCTTGTACATGCAGGACAGGGATTGGGGTGGTTGAGAGACAGTTCAAGTCTTGGGGGAAGGGAAACAAGCATTTATTAAATGCTACTAAATGCAAGTTACTGTGCTAAGTACTTTACGAATATCCCAATTTTACAGCTGAGGAAACTGAGGCAGGCAGATGTTAAGTGACTTGCCCAGGGTCACACAGTAAGTGTGACCTCCCACGTTTACTATAGGTGACTTTGGGCAAGTCAGCCTAGAATCACTCAGTTTAGTAACAGTCAGGATTCGAACCTGTGTCTTATTTCAGATCCTAAGATCTTTCTACCACACTGCACTGTCTCTTCACCTTTCTAAACTTCAGTTTCCTCATCTGTAAAGTAATGATACAAGAACTTGTATAGTGCTAGATGCTGATAGGCTCCTAGTGAGGCAATTATGTGGCTCAGTGGATAGAGCACTGAGTCTGGGGTTAGGAAGACCTGAGTTCAAATCCAGCCTCAGACATTTATAAGTCGTGTGACCTTGACTGGGCAAGTCACTTGACTTCTGTCTGCCTCAGTTTTCTTAACTGTAAAATGGGTAGAATAATAATAGCACCTACCTCCCAGCTTGTTGTGAGGATCAAATGAGATGATCAGTGTAAAAAGGGCTTAGCACAGTGCCTGGCACAGAGCAGCCCCTAAAAATGCTTCTTCCCTTCCCTGGTGAGGGAAAGTGTTTTGTAAACCTGAAAGCATTAGGGAAATGAGAGCCATTAGTGAGGTTTTATTGTGTGACTTTCGTGATTAGTTGGTCACAAGAAATCCATCAGCCTCCAACAGCTTATTGAAAAGTCTGTTAGCCTAGCCTTGTGTGAAGCTGTGCTGGGAGGGGCTAGGCAGGAGAAAATAAATATTAATGCCTTCCCCTTCAAGAGCTGCTGGTCTAGAAGGGAAACAAAACCTCCCCACACAACACAATGAGAGGGCAAGGCCAGTAGCGTGTGATCCAGACTCAGGACATGAGAGGAGGTAAAGGTCACCGTAGCCTTCAAGTAGTCAGGTGTGGCTTCCTGGAGGAGAAGGAATGTAAGCTTGGACGAGAGGGAAATGGCAAACCGCTCCAGCATCTTTGCCAAGAGAACCCAAGTGGGGTCATGGAGAGTTGGACTGACTGAAACGACTGAAGAGCAACAGCAGTGCTCTGCATGGGGTCACAAACCAACAATGACATGGTTAGTTGAATGGAATTGAATTAGGCTCTGAACATTGGCAAGGATTTAGATTGGGATGTGTTCCTCTCACAACATATTCCACTTTCCAGCCAAACTGGGCTGCTCATCTTCCCTCATACATGTCCCATGGTTTTTCATCTCTACGCTTTTGCTTAACATGTTTCCCATGCCTGGAATCACACCCTTTCTCAATGTCTCTGCCTAAAGAATCATTACCCTTCTATTATCATGTCCCTCATAAGAACTTCCTGGATGGCCCCAGTCAGAAATGATCCTTCCTTCCTCAGCCATCACATAACACTATGTACCTTTTCTATGTACTTATCCTGTCCTATTTTTGTGATACGGTTATGCGTGTAGTTTCCCATGGAAACGAGGGTTCATCTTTTTAATGTCACAATTCTCCTGGTGTTGCTGTATGGCTCTGTAGAAGGTCACAGACTCCAAAGAGGTAAAAATGAATGTCACACACAGGGCAAGCAACAGAGAGGCCCAGAGTGGGTGTCAATAGGCTCCAACAAATAACCAAAAAGGAACTTCAAAGAACAGAAGTAAAAAATGTCCTCAAGAAAGTATATGGTAGGAAGAAAAAATGGGCTAGTGAAAGTAAGGGCTGACAGGAGGACAGCCAAGTGTTCCGCTGTATCCTCAAGAGGTCAGGAGAAAGTAATGATGGCCACCATATTGGGTGGATACCTGTGGAAGGCTTATGGGAGGACAAGGACGAGAGTCACACAGGATGGGCAGGCATGGATGGGTCGCTATCTGTACCACTGGTGGGAATGTCCAAGTCAATGGGATGAAAGTCTTTGAAACTTTTTTGAGGAAATTATACACATGACACATTCTTCTACTAGAGTATATGCTGCACAAGAACAAAGACTGTTTCTTGCATTTTTTATCTCTCCCAATCACTGTTGGTAATCATGGACTAGGAGTTAAGTTGTATGTGTAAAAAGAAAGATACCATATGCATAGCCCTACACTAGCATCAAGGGATACAAGAGCCCAGAATAAGGCCTTTAGAGTGCTAGGCAAGCCTTCTATGGAAGGCTTTATGTAAAGACATGAATAAGAATTATACAAGATGAGAACGTACGGATGGATTTGCAATCCATATTAATGGAGAAGGACTCATGTTGAGATCATGAAAACATCATTGATACCAAAGGATCTGCTCTGGCACCTAGCATCGAGTTGCAGGACATAATAGATGCCTAATAAATGTTTGTTGAATTGTCAAATTGAATTAGAGGGGATGGACATTCTGGAGTGGAGGGCAGAGGGATAGGGTAGCACATGTATGATGGTACAAACAGAAATGTCGTGGTTTAAGTGAGCCTGCTGGACGGAGCGAACAGTGAGGAGACAGGCCAGAGTGGACCACAGGCCTCAAGTGAGTTAATTCAACTCATCAAACATTAATTATTGCTTACCACAAGTAAGGCCCAGGGAATACAGAGACAAAAACAAAGCAATCCCTGTACTGGAGAAGCTTACGTTCACTGTTCGCTTACATTCACCACCTTCTACTGTGGGAGCATATGTTTTATTTGGGGGAGAAAAGACTACCTTCTACTGGTGGGGCAGGGGGGCTTATATTCTCCTGGGAGGAAGTTTACATTCACCGAGGGAGTTTAGATCTTACTGGGGACTGAGGTTCTTCTGGGGACTTTGTATAGGATCCAGGTATCCCATCCTGGTCATTGCTCTCTCTTGTCAACTTTGGTTAGGGCTAGAAGGGAGTAATAGATGTTTTTCCCCAAATATGTCTCCCCAGGGAGACAACTTTGACCAGTCTATCTATCAGATTGGGGGATGGGGAGAGAGCTGTAGCTGTGACCTGTGAGCCATAGAGATTCCTGGGTTAGGGACCCAGTCTCCTGAAGCAGGGCCCAGAACTGACTGCATCCACCGTCATTGGATCCAGTGTGTCTTTTCAGTTCCCTCACCTCCTGTGAGCAGGGCTATCCCCAATAGACATCTAACATGAGTTACCATGGTGACAGAGGATCATGAGTGAAGGAATAAGGCCCAGAGGGCTTGGTTCAAGGCCCTGGAAAATCCCAACTTTGCTTCTGGCCTGGAGGGACATAAAAGCTATCTCTCCTGAATTGAGGCATTTTCTTCCCTGATCCAAAAACCCACCCCCTGCCTAGCCCCCTTTAGAGGAAGAGAAGAATGGAGGGGATGAATCAGGGGAAGGACATACTGCCCTCTACTGTGAATGAAAGCACAAGCTTTGGCCTGGAGAATGAAGTGCCTGAAAGTAGCAGAAATGACTGGCCACTGCAGAGTTAAATCCCACCTTACTGGGGATGGGGTGGGGGGACAGAGGATAGATACTAGCTCAATTACTACCCTTTTATCTTATCTCCCAGTTCCCAAGGCCTGGGCTACTCCCATTTCCCTGATCTGAGAGCAATCATAGCTTACATATCTATAGAACCTTATACTTTACAAAGAGCTTTCCATATAACAACTGATATGTATGATTATTCTCATTTTACAGAAGAGAAAACTGAAGCTCAAAGGAGTTAAGTGATTTTTTACGTAGCTAAGAAATGTCAGAGCTGGGGCCTGAACTCAGGCGCCAATATTCTCTCCACTATACCCCAACCCTCCCTGACCCAAGCTGTCTTTCTGCAAGATATTGGAACAAGGATTAACTGCTGCCTGGAGGGAATGCCCTGGACATGATACATGAGGTCCAATCTCTCCAGAGGTCTAGAGACCACTCAGGTTAGGGGAAACTATAGAAATGATTACTGAGGTTATAGTCCTGGGTGAGCAGAAGGGTTTGGAATTTGCTTACAGTTTAGAAAACTTAGATAAGAGCCCATCTGTCTGTCTGGGCTTGTCTCCCAGGGTATGCTCTATCCTAGAAGGTGATGTGGTCACCCACTGCATCTTGGGCCATTGTCAGTCATCTTGACTTTTGTCCTGACACTGGATTTTGATAACTCAGAAAGGGAAAGTGAGGCTGATGACTTTGTGCAACTCTGCCTCACTTAAATCCAATTCACATGCAAGTCAAGACATCACCATTGATGTCTTTGGTCCTCAAAGAAAGGTAAAAACAGTCCCTTTGACCTCAAGGAACTCACAGGCTAATGGAGGAGATAACATGAAAATAGCCATGTATAAGCAAGATATCCATATATATGCATATATATGAGATAACTTGGAGGTAAGGTCAGAGAGAAGTCACTAACATTAAAATAGGCTTCAGCTTAAGATAAGGAATAACGTTCTAACAATTAAAATTATCCAAAAGTAGAATGAACTGCCATAGGAGGTAGTGAGTCTTCAAGAAGGATCTAGATCCTTTCTCAGAGATGGTGTCAGGAATTCCTTTTTCAGGTAAGGGTTTGGACTAGATGGCCTCTGAGATCCTTTCCAACATTATGTTATTCTACTTACTGAGTCAAGGAGAGCTCAGTTAATCAAATTCCAAAGCTAATATCCAAACTTTCCCTTCCTTGTAAATACTCCTAAAGTTTAGTGCAAGCTACTGGGAGAACACAGACAGAACAGAAAGTTTTTTACAAACACATGGGAAGTTAAGAATTTCCAGTTATACTAATGGGGAAGATACATAAAATCAGTATGGTGGAGAAGGTAGCTCAGGTTCTGAAAATATTTTGTCAGGTCCTCTTGCCCATCATCCCAGCCTTGAGAAGGAGAAGAAGAAGGAAGCAAGAAGGGTGAGAGTATCAACACAGCAACCTTCCACTAGAGGGTAGAACTCAACTTACTAGGAAGGTGTCAATCAAACTATCCATCCATCCATGTATCCATCCACCCATCCATGAAAGGTAATAATTAAGAGCTTACTCTGCATGGGGTATACAAATATAAAAAGCAAGAGAGTCACACCAAGAAGAAGACATCACATATATGATGATGCTGGTCAAGGAGGAATGTTTTGAGGTGGGAAGTTCCAAGGATGATATGTGGTCAATAGCGCAATAGACAGGCATATCCTTTCCATATGCAGTACTCCTTTCTAAGAATGGCAGTGTTGGTTTGATTATTGTCCATGGACCTAGCTCCATGCTAGGATCCAGAGCCAGAGGATCTGAGTTCAAGTGCTAGCTCTGCCACTTGCTACCTGTCTGACCTTGGGGCAAGTCACTTCCCTTTTGCAGGCTTCACATTCCTCATTTTTAAAGGGAGGAGGCCGTACCAGGTGAGTAAATGAGGTCTAAAGTCCCTTTGAGCCCTAACTTTTTGATCCCATGATCCTAGCCCATGCTAGGAGAGAGACAGGATAAAGAAGAGACAAAGTTTCTGTTCCCAGGCCTGGATCCTTACAGTGATAAGGATAAAGAAGTTCTTTGTGAACTTCAACTAGCTATGAGCAGCCTTATAGGTGCCCATGAGAGCTTAGGTTGGAACAACTTCAGATAAGGAGAAGAAAGTGATAGAGCCTCGGCTTCCCTAATAACCCTGAGACAGTCTAGAGAGCAAAAAAAAATACCTGGATAAGAATCCCGTGCCTGGGAGTCAGAAGAAAAGGATGTCCCACTGCAGAGCTCAAACATCTGGTCATGGGCCAGAGGCTCAAGTCACTGCTGCTCCTACTTTCTCCCTCTGACGCCTGCTCTAGGGAAAATACACATAAAGCAGAGACCCTGGTTCTTCACTGAGCCCATGGTACCTACATACCTTCCTTTCTAGGAAGGTAAGGAGAAGAAGGGAGAGGTGTTCTTAGCTAATAAGAGATCCCCAAATTCCACAAGACTCTTGAATCCATTCTCTTCTCTCTACTCACATGACTGCCACCCTAATTCAGGTCCTCATCAACTCTCTCCTCAATTATTCCAAATGTTTCCTAATTGTTCTCTTTGCCCAAGTCTGCCCTCACTCCAAACCACCCTCCCCACAGCTGCTGAAGGGATTTTTTGGAAGTCCAAGTATGACCATGTCAATCCTCTGCTTAAGAAATCCCAGCAGGTCCCCTGGCGCTAGGATCAAATACAAGCTCTTCATCTGGGCATTTAAAACCTGTTACGAGCTGACTCTAGCCCACTACTCTAGCCTTATTGCCCATTTCTCCCCTTTCCACACTGGACAGTTCAGATGAACTGACTTACTTATCATTCTCCCTCCATGCCTTTGGAGAGGATGGGTCATTAGCCTCCCCTCTGTATCTTGGCATATCCAGCTACCTTCAACCTTCATCTCCAGCATCAACTTATATACAAGGCTTTTCCTGACACCTGGCCCCACCCCCAGTTATTAGTGCTTTTCCCAAAATCCTTTGTATTAATTTTGTATGTGTGTTGTAGTTAGTTATCTGTGTCTATGAGGTTTCCCTCAACAGAATCCATAATCTTTAACAGCAAGGATGATTTCATTGGTGTTGGTAATCCTACTACCTAGCACAGTCTTAAGCACACAGTAGGCATTTAATACGTTCTTGTTGAATGAATGAATGAATGAACTTTGGCCTTTAGTTTCAAAATCCTTCCAGAGTTAGACCTTTCCCCAGAACTACTAGTGACAAGGAGAAAAACTGAATTTAAACAGTTCTCTGAGCCCACATTCCTTGCTCTTCTCTGCCTTCCTCCCTGGCTTCCTCTCTTTAACAGTATCCCTTCATGGGAAATTCATTCTAATCAGTAATTCAGGTTTTAAATAACTAACATCACCGCCATCCACAAATGTTTAACAACCAGCTCTGGTGGGAGGGGGAGGAATGTGAGAAGGACACACTTACATTTAATCAGTATTATTTACACTTTCTCCATCAGTTCCTTGAGTCTGGGCAATCGACAAAATAACGAAGTTCTGATTTGTAGCGTTTGCCCAAAGCAAGCTGGAGCTGATTCCAACATATCCCTGCCACCAGACAAGTCAAATGCTGCTCTCGCAGGCTGCAACACAGGAGTGGGGTAAGAACCAAATTAACTGGAATTGGGAAATATTTAACAAAATAAATAAAAATATGATAGAACATAGATAATGTTAATGTTTTCTAAGTCAAATGGAGCCCCAGAGAGTCTCTTTGATCATGACACCATGTAACCGCAACCACACACTGGCATGATAGCTGCTAGCAAGATTCTTAGATCTGCTTTACTAGGCAAGCTAGCTGTATAAGGGGTCAGCAGTCTTTTTTAATTATATTCACTAGTTCAAGGGAAAAGTCAGCACCCTGGACTTCAGAGAAAATACAAGCAGAGAAATAAAGACCAAGAGATAGGGTTCTGACTCCCTGGATCAAGACAGCCTTTACATCTGAGCAGTCCAGGAGCTCTGAACATATAACTACTCAGAATCTCAACCAGGGAATCACAAGATCCTTCTCATAAGTGAGCCCGCAAAGCAAAATACCAACTCAGAGTATATATACGCTTCTCAGAGCCAGAAGGTATTACAACCCTCCTGACTCAGTGCCTAATTAGAAATCAGCAAAAGATGTGAAAGCCTTCCTACAAGCAAGCATCCCCTAAGCAAGCTTTCCTTAATGGGCTCCATGTGAGGCCTATTAACGGGCAGGGAAGATCTTAAATCCCATTAACAATACATACCACTGCTTTAAGCAGTCCTGAGAATGCTTATGATGACTCTATTTACCTCTGCAGGGGTCATACCTGTCTGAAGATCTCCCAGAAAGAATCTGCATTTTCAGATTCAACAGCCCTTGGTTAGTATCAATTTTAAGAATGTAGATTGAGAAGAGGGAGGTAGACAGAGATAAATAAAAGGCATAAGGAAATGCTCTTCCTTGATGTTCATTCTTGGGGACATCTAGGTGGTGTAGTGGATAGAATATTGGGCCTGGAGTCAGGAAGATTCATCTTCCTGGGTTCAAATCCAGACTCTGACATTTAATAGCTGTGTGATCCTGGGCAAGTCATTTCATCCTATTTGCCTGAGCTCCTCATCTGCAAAATGAGTTGGAGAAGGAAATGATAACCCACTCCAACATCTTTGCCAAGAAAACTCCAAATGGGGTCACAAAGAGTTGAGCATGGCTGAAAAACAAATGAACAACAACATGTCTATCTCTAAGAAACAGATCCCAACCCTTAGCCTCACTCTCCAGCTATAGTAGTAAGTGTGAAAGGGGAGTTACTCTTACTGCTCCCATTTTTCAGATGAGGAAACTGAGTCCCAGACAGACTTTAATGACTTCCCCAAGGTCATATTAATACATTAAAAGCTGAGCAATCCCCATTATTTCATGGGGGATATTTTTGTTCAGTTGTCATGGCCAGGGCATGGCTCCATCTACGGTCTGGTTTAGGGGATCAGCCTGTGACCCAGTGAAAGTAGATAGACTGGCAGAAGGTCAATGTTGTGACTTGACTGCATCAAAACCCCTGGTTCCCAAGTTGTTCCCAAGATATCTGGACCAACATCCATTGACAAAATGACTTCCTCCTTCCTTAGCAATGATCCTACCATTAGACTAAACGCTCCATGAGGGTAGGGACTGTTTCATTTTTGTGTTGTATCCCCAATGCCTATTACAATGTCTTGCACACAATAAATATTTGCAGAATCTAATTTGACCTTCAGTCTTTCATGCCTCAGAGACCAGTCATATTAATGAGGTTTGAGCCCTTGTGATCTCTGTCCATGGTGCTATCCAGAGTGAAGAGCCTGGACATCCTTTCCTCTCCCCTTCTCCCCTCAGCCTGCCAAGTTACTGTCTGTTTGTGTAGAGATTTTGAGGAAAGGGAAATAAGTCATCAACTACAGGGTAGGTTCAGAGGACACTAGAGGATGGGAAGCTGGCTGGGTATGCTTGTGCCAACAGGCATATCATATACCTGCTCTGTGCCCATCAAACAACTGAATATGGCTGACTGAATGATTTGCCCTAGGCTGCTGAAGAGAAGTCCAAGGGATCAGTCTTGCAGGACAAAATGAAGCTTTGGAAGGGAGAAATCCTGGGCCCGCTCCAGAACTCTTCACTTAGTCCTTCTCTCTCTCCCTCATCCTTAAATTTTCCCGAGTCTCTGAGCTTCTCTACTGCCACAAAATCCCCTGGGCAGCTGAATGCCACAGGGGATAGAGCACTGGACTTGAAATCAGCTAGTCTTGAGTTTAATCTTGTCTCAGACATTGACTAGCTATATGGCCCTAAGTCATTTAACTTTCCTCAGTCTCAATTTCTCCATCTGTGAAATGGGTATAAAAATAACACCTACCTCATAAGACTGTTGGGAAGATAAGCTGAGATATAACATATGTACTTTGCAAACCTTAAAATCTTATCTAAGTGGTAGCTATCATCATCATCAGGCCGGGAGATTTCACAGTAATTCAATTAAAAAGCATTTATTAATTGTCCATTATTACATGTCTTATTCTGGGGACATGAAGACAGAAACAGAACAGTCCCTACCATTGGGAACTTTGCTCCAAAGATCAGTGTGGTGCAGGGAAAGAACGTTGGATTTGAAGTAGGAAGACCTGAGTTCAAATCTCAGCTTTGTCACTTACTATCTGTGCAACTGTGGATAAGTGAATTCCCTTCCTTGGCCTCGGTTTTCCCATCTGTAAAAATGAAGGGTTGCACTAGGTGATCTAGAGAGGCAATGTGATCATAGTGGAAAAGGCACTTGCTCTGGAATCAGATGGCTTGGATTCAAATTCTTCCCCCTAAACCTACTATCTGTATAACCTAGGGCAAGTCACAGACACTCTGTGTTTTCAGCTTTCTCATCTGTAAAATGGGGGTTTGGAGCAGGTGGTCTCGGAGGGCTAGATTCTCTGGAGAGTTAGGATCTGATGACCTGTAAGGTCCCCTCCACCTCAATGCCCCAAATCCCCCCTTATACTCAGCTGCCTTATTTCTGGCCAGGGTACTGCCATTCTTCTGGCCTCCCAGATTTATACCTAGGTGTTACCCTAGAATCCTCACTCTTCTTCACTCCACATCTCTAATCAGGAGCCAAATCTTGCCTTTTCAGTCTTCATAATATTCCTTGTATTTGGGCTCTTCCTTCACATGACCATCACATTAGCTCAGGCTCACCACCTTCTGCCTGTATTAGTTCAATCCTCTTAATCATCCTCCCTGCCTCAAGCCACTCCCCATGCCAACTCATGTTTATAAATCGAACCCACAACATGAGACTGTTTCCACCTCTTTGAGAGCAGACTGTGTTTGTACTACATATATCGAATCAAATGGAATCAAAACAGGAATAGATATCACCATTATGTGCCCAGTTCAGCAGTTCAGGACACAAAAGAAAATAGACCCTCTGAATTTGGAGATGGAGGTGAGGAGGGATTGGTAGGTGCTTTCCCGTCCTTTTGTTCCCCATAGCACCTAGTACAGGTCTGGGCATACAGCATGCTCCATAAAGACTAGTTCAATCAATCAACAAACATTTTAGCCTCCCTGTGTGCCAGGTATTATGCTAAGCACTGGGAGTACAGATAGGAAAAGCAGTCAGTCGGTTACCAAGCATTTGTTAAGCACTTACTGAATGTGAGGCACTGTGCTAAGCCCCTGCCTTCAGGGAGCTTATGTTCAGTTGGGGGAGACACCATGCCTACAACTCTGTGCATACAAGATACAAACAGAATAGATGTGAGGAACCTTGGAGGGGAGGGCTCTTGCAACTTAGGACCCTGGGAAAGAACTCCTGTAGAAGGCATCTTGACAGAAGTCAGGGATTACGAGGTGGAAGTAAGGGGGGAGGGCATTCCAGGCAGAGGACACCAGTCAGTGCAAAGGCAAAGAGGCTGGAGATGCAGCGTCCTGTGCCTGTAAGCTCTGGAGAGAGAGATGACTCTTGCTGTGCCACCCCAATTTTCTTTCTATTCTTTGGGCCTCCTGGTTTTCCTCTTACTCCATCTCCAGCTTGGCTTCTTTTCCCATGCAAGAAATATAGGGCTGGGAAGTACTCTAAGAGGGACATTGAGAGATCAGTTCTAGGGGCCTCATCAGTGGAGCTGGTGAAAGTTCTTTCAGCTTCCCTCCCTTTAGGACAAAAAAACATGGAGGAAATTGGTCAGGGCATTGAGCCCAGAGTCAGAAACCCTGGCTTGCAGTCCTGGCTCCCTCTGACTCTGACCTGTTGTATATGATCTTAGTGAAGTCATGTAACATTTTTGAATCTCATTTTGCCCTGTAAAATGACAGCCTCTGAGATTCCTTCCAGATCTGACAGTCCAAAATAAATTACTTTGCTCCATCTCTCCCTCTCTTTCCCCCTCCACATAGCTAATGTCTGGCCTTAGGATAATGCATCCCAGCTCCCCAGCACATCCCCATCATGCATTTGGAGGGGTTAATGTTCTAGAGGGAATGGAATGAGTGCTTCTCACTTAATTTAATCTCCCTTTAATTGGATCACAAACTTCAGGAACGAATCCATTCCTTAAGTGGTTCAGGCTGTCCCCACTCCATGCTCTTTCCCCTTCATGGTTAAGAGGGACTGGAGATGCAGGCAGTGGTGGTGAGAGGCACTGGTCTCTAAGCCCTGGGCACCCAAATATCATTCAGTTCCTCTTTCCTCTAGCTCTGGCAGAAACCCAAGTGGGTCATGCTAGTAGTACTTCTGCTATGTGACCTTGGGGAAGCTGTTTGACCATTTGGGGCCTCTGTTTGATGAGGAGAGTAGATCAGAATGTAAGCTCCTTGAGGGTAGCGGTTTTTTCCTCTTTTTGTCTTTGTAATTCTAGCACCTAGCACAAAGGCTGGCAGAGAGTAGACACTAAAGAGATGTTTGGTGATTGACAAAAAGAGCAAATATTGTCTTGTGCAGCACTACTAGGAGAATGGGACTCTAAATGATTGTAAATATCCTCCCCTCCCCCTCCATGTTAACAGAAACAAAGGGGAAGGATTCATGAGCCCCAGATCTAGAGAATTTCACCAGTCACCTCCAGCTCCTTTTCACTGACCTGTGGACTAGGTCCTGAACCTTACCCTAAGGCAGCAGGGACTCCCTCTCCCCTATACCACAATTGGGAAAGATGAAAGCTCAGAGATGAAATATATCTCTGAATGTTCTCAGTAGAATTTTTAATTGAAGTGAGATTTCCACCTCCCCCACCTTGCAAAGGTAAAACTAAGCATTGCATAATTATAATAACTAAATTGTCCTGAAGACAGATGAGAAAATGCGCTTTCCCTCCATTTTCTGCAGAGGCAGGGGACTATGGATGTCAGGCTTAGTTAATATGTTGGTTGGTTTTGAAGGACTATTTCTTCCTCTTTTATTCTTGATTATAAAAGATGTCTCTTTTTTGGAGGGGAGGAGTAATATATTCAGAAATGAAGGTTATATAAAAACCAAAGATATCAATTTTTTCATAGATGTTCCCAATTTCCCCAAGTTTTCATCAGTCACTTTGTAATGTTGTTTGAGTTGCCTTACACCCTTGACTCTGAGCTGAGCTGTGGGGGATTCAGATGGAAGAAATGTGGTCTTTATGAATCCAATAAGGGTGACAAGACATACACATGAAAATGGTTTAGGAATACTCCCCAGGCAACATGGGAAAGTCTGCAAATGAGCACTGCAGCTAACTGCAAAGACACAGAGGTATGCGATGATTACAGATCATGGCTCTTGAAAATTGGAAAGATGGTAGAGGCGATGGAGTCCAACCCAAACACAAAAGGAAGAGTCAACCATTGGTCATCTAGCCTCTGACTGAAGACCTCCAGGGAACGGGAAACCACCACCTCCTGTGTAAGCCATTCATTCTATATTGGAGAATTCTCATTGTTAAGAAGTTTTCCTGGTCATCCAGCCTAAATTTCCTCTTTGTGATTTCTGCCTTGATCCTGGTTCTTTTCTCTGAGGCCAAACAGAACAAGAGTCATCTCTCCTGCCTAGGACCACCCTTCAGACACTTAAAGACTGTCATCAGATTCCCTCCCGTCTTCTCTTTTTCAGCTCAACATTCCCAGCTCCTACAACTGATTTTCTTTCTTTTTAGTTTATTTTTTTTAACTTTTGTTTATTTTTAGTTTACATCATTCGTTTCCATGAGATTTTGATTTATAAATTTTCTCCCCATCTTTCTCCTACCCACCACCCCAAAACAGCGATCCCACTGTATACCCCCTCCCCAAATCTGCTCTCTCCCATATCCTCCATCACACCTCTGACTTTCCGGTAGGGCAAGATGGATCCCCCGACCCCAGTACCTGTATATTTCCCTCCTTCCTATTCCGCCCCCCACTTGTTCTATTCTCTACTTTGTCTCTGTCCCTTTACAAAAGTGTGTGCTTCTAACAACCCTCCCTCCCAACCTGCCCTCCCCTCCATCCTCTTCCCTCTCATCCCCTTCCCCCCTACTCCCATGGGCCGAGATACCCAATTTAGAGTATATCTCATTCCTTCCCTAAGCCAACTTCAATGAGAGTAAGGTTGACCCATTCCCTTTAGCCTTCCTGTTCTTCCCCTCCATTGTAACAATTATCCCTTGCCTCTTCTGTATGAGAGGATTAACCCCATTCTGTCTCTCCCTGTCTCTTCTCATACTATTCCTCTCCCACCTCTTGATTTCACCTTTTAAAATATTATCCCATCCTATTCACTTGATCCTGTGCCCTCTGTCTATGTACACATATATATGAACACTCACATAGGTATTCATATGCATATATGCCCTCCTATATAGACGTATGTGTATATATACATATAAATATATATACATTTATATTTCCTTCACCTATCCTCATACTGAGAAAAGTTTCATAAGTTACAATTATCATTTTTCCATGTTGGCCTGTAAATAGTTCAATTTTGACAAGTTCCTTATGATTTCTTTTCCTTATTCACCTTCTCATGCTTCTTGTATCTGAATGTCAAATTTTCTATTCAGTTCTGGTTTTTTCATCAAGAATGCTTGGAAGTCCTCCATCTCATTGAATGACCGTATATTTCCCTGGAACATTATACTCAGTTTTGCTGGGTAGGTGATTCTTGGTTTTAATCCTAGCTCCCTTGATCTCCAGAATATC
>CM053589.1:171755769-171771582 GCA_028646515.1 Pseudochirops corinnae | reverse complement strand
TTGCATCATTCTCATTTCTCTTCCCAATTTTTCCTCCACTTCTCTTATTTGGTTTTCAAAATCCTTCTTAAGCTCCTCTATGGCTTGTAACCAGTCCACATTTTTCTTGGAAGCTTTTGGTGCAGGAGTTCTGACTGTGTTGTCTTTCTCCCATTCCATGCTTTGATCCTTTTTGTCCCCAAAAAAGGAATCTAAAGTTGGACTGCTGGGCTTGCTTTGTTTCCTTTGCCTACTCATGTCGCCAGTCAATTACTTGACTTTTGGGCTCAGTAGTAGAACTCCGCTTTCAGAGGGGAGAGCTCTGTCCCAAATTGCTGGGGTTTTCACAGCTGCCAGAGCTATTAGGAGACCACCATCCCTGCAGTCCCTACCCACTTTGGCTCACTGAAAACGCACCTCAGGACCACCACCCAAGACCACAATGCCAATCCAGGCAGCTCAAGGCAAGAGCACTTAGACTCTGAATGATCTGTTGGCCCCCCTGCAATCTGCAGGCCAGGAGCTTCTGAAGCAGCCACATGGAAGCGGCTACAGGGCCCCATTTCAGCTGCTTCTAGCCCTGGGGCAGTTGGCTGGACTTGCTCCCCCAAATTTAGCCGAGTTTCACTGACCTTTCACTTAGTTCTTGTTTCTTATGGGTTGGTAATTCTGGAAAATGCCATAGCTGCTGGTGAACTGCTCTCCTGAAAGCTCCAGCCTCAGCTTGTTCTGGCTGCCCTAGGGCTCCAGCCGCAGGTTCATGTGGTGCTGGTCTGTGTTCCCAGCGCACTGTGATGAACCCCTTTCCATCTGCCTGCTGGGCTGTCTTTAGCAGGAGATGTGATTTTTCTGTAATATTGTGGGTTCTAGAGCTCTAAAATTTGTTTAGAGTCATATTTCATAGGTATTTGAGGTGGTTATGGGGGGGAGCTGTGGAGTTTTGTTGCTTCTATGCCACCATCTTGACTCCACCCCCATCCTACAACTGATTTTCAAGGAACATGGACCCAAGGTGTTTCACCTTCCAGGCTACCTCCCTCAGGATACCCACCACCTTGTCCATATCCTTAAACTGTGACTCAAAAACTGAACCCAATATTTCAAATGAGGTCTGATGAGGTCCAAGAATAGTAAGACTCTCTCTTCCTTATTCCTAGAAGCTTTGTCCTACTTAAGGCAATTCAAGATCTCATTAGCTATTTGGGTTGTTACATTGTACAAGTGACTTGCAGGTTATGAAAACCCCCAGATTCTTTCAGACAAACTATTGTCTATCTATGCCCTTCCCACCACCTTATACTTGTGAAGTTGATTTTTTGTGCCCATGTGCAAGACTTTACATTTATCCCCATCGAGTTTCATCATATTAGATTAAGTCCAATGCTCTATTTGGTCAAGGACTTTTTGGTTCCTGGCTTTATCATCCATTGTGTTAGCTGTTCCTCCCAGCTTTGTGTCATCTGCAGATATGATGAAAATGCCATCTATGTCTATCCAAGTCATTGGCTCCAAGTCATAAAAACGGGTCAAGCACAAAGCACAGATCCCTGAGGGACAGCATTAGACACCCCACCACCACCACCATCACCAACCACCACCACATTAAACATTTAAATTAAACATTTATGACATTGAACTATTGACAATTACTCCTTGAGTCTGGTCATTCATCCATTCTGAATCCATCTTTAATTATAACAGTTCCCTTCTCTCCATTATCTCCCACAAGAACAGTATGAGATACTTTTCAGCACTCAGGACAGTGCCTGGCACATAAGTAGATGCTTAATACATGTTTATCAAATTGAATTTAATTACCAAAAGCCTTCCTAAAGTCTAAGTTAAAAAATGTTGATGGCATTTCTCTCATCTGTTAGCTTAGTAATGCTGTCAAAAAGGAAAAGAGTAAATCTAGCATGACCTACTCGATGAAGCCATCGTGATTCTGTGGAATCACTGCTTCCCTTTCTAGATGTTGACCAACCATCCTTTTAATGATTCTTCCAGTATTTCCCCAGTAATTGAAGTCAAGCTCACTCTCCTATAGTTTACAAACTCTTTTCACTCTCCCTTTTTGAAAATTGAAGATAAAATGGCAAAAATGAAACAATCTCTGTCCTCAAGAAGCTTATATTCTAGATGGAGGAGGGCTTAATATCTCTGTCTTCCCTCTCCCCTCCCATACTTTGACCACTACGACTCCTCCACCACTCTCTCCAGCCTAGACTCCTCTATTTCTTCAGGAGAAGCCCTTTCCTTCACCAGCTCCTTCCATCCAAATGACTCCCAAAGAATCCAGATTAGAGTAACCCGTATCAGACCTTGTATACAGTGGCCACAAGTTTGGCAGCCTACATTTTTAAAGCCCAGTCTCAGCTCATACACCCATCTAGGTTCCTTCTCTCAACCATGCCTCAGCCTCTGAGTTCCTAATTCTCACTACAAAGAGGCCTGCAGACTGGCAAGCAACAATCTATAAACAGAGTCATTTGTAACTGCCTGAAGTTGGAGAGCTGCATCACCGAGTTTCTGCTGATGGGCCAGAAGGGACTGGTGATGATACAGAAATGAAGGAGCCCAGAGCAAAGCTCACTATGGGGGGCTCTTAGCACTTCCTTCTCCCCCACAGCCCACACACTCTGGCTCCTCTGGAGGGGCTCAATTTACACTGACCAATCCCAATACAAATTTGTGCCATGATGGTTTTGTAAGAGCTCTTAAGTCCAGTGTATATCCTGCCCATCCCAATAAGTGGAGCTTTTCTGGGGGCAGAAGACCCATCTTTCCCATTGGACTTGGCAGCTTCTCTAGGGTAAGGGCTATGTCTCCTCTTTCTCTGAGTCTATAGGACTAAGACAGAATAAGTTATTATGAACGTGAAAGGCAATGAGTCGGGATGAAGAGAGTTTTGGTGCTGGAGACAGAAGATATGAGTTCTAATCTGGCCTACAACATTTGGTCTCTGTGTGGTACTGAGCAAGTTATTTCAGCTCTGTGTTTTAGTTCCTCCCTCTATAAAATCGGGATGAAAATAATACTTGCATCAAGGCATAGTGGATAGAGAACTGGCCTTGGAATCAGGAGTGGCATTTCTGACATATATTGGCTGTTACAGGGGTGGGTTGGAGCCAGCTCAAAAGGAAAGCCGGTTGTTAAAATTTTAACAAGAGCATTTACACCTTGGAAATCAACAACTACAGATTAAATTAGGGCTTAATTTATTATCTTGTTGATTGCCTAGACTTAAGAAAGTGATTGGAAAAAATGTGAATGATGTAGATTAAACTTAAAAGTGTGTTTAACATACAGAGCTGGTTGTTAAACATTTGTGAGTATACCCTGGGTGACCCAAGGCAGTCACTTAATTATCTCAGTGCCTCAGGCAAAATTGCAGAGAAGATATGGTTCTGCTTTGGCAGAGGAAGTTCTTCCCCCTAGAGCTCTCTGCACTGGTGACACTGGGGCCCAGTTCCCCCCAAATACTCATCCTACTTTTCTCACAGGACCCTTAGAAGGATGATGCTTCCTCTGATTTTAAAGAGCTACAGAAATGGGAAGTGTTCCTATGTAAGCTTCTCTGTGCTGCTGTCCATCTGCACTTTCAGGTCCAATGTTCTTCTGTCACCATCCCTTTTCCAAATCCCCAGAATGCCATCTAACTCCTCCTCTGTCCCCCATACCCTCTCTGAGCTGACAATGCAAGAGGCGGGGGAACAACACAAAACTTCTTTTGAAGCCAGACTGATGGCCAGGAGGGAGGGAGAAAGGGTTCTGGTACTCCCAGGAGTCCTCTAAAGCCATCAAAGGCTAGGATGTAGAGATGTCAGACTGTTAGGCTCCTTTCACTCATTGCCAAGCCTGGCAAGCTGGAAATGCTTCCCTGGCCACTGTGAAGACAGCTGGGCACAGGCAGGAGGGCCATATGGGCACCAGCCACACAGTATTGCAGGTTGTAGGGACTTACCTGCAAGACAGCCTTGAGGTACACATATGTGCTTGTGCTGGGGAGGATGGGTGGGAGGGGGGTGGCTGCTAATTCTCCAGTGGAGCCCTGGAAATGGACCATGTTCTTCAATTCCAAACCCACCTAGACCCTGACATCCCTGAAGAAGGGTGCTCTCTCTGTCTCTCTGTCTCTCTTTCTCTGTCTGTCTCTGTCTGTCTGTCTCCCTCTCTCATTCTCCCTCTAATTCTAATTATCTCTTCCTCTAATTCTCTCTTTCTCTATCTCTCCTTTTTCTCCTTCCCTCTCCTCTTGATCCTTCATTCTCTGTTTCTATCCCTCTCTATAGCTCTGTCTCTGTCTCCCTGTCTCTGTCGCTGTCTCTGTCTCCCTGTCTCTCTCTCTCTCTCTCATTTCACTGACTGGAAATCAGTTTTTTTAAATCAAATCCAAATCTCCCCTTACCAAGTCTTTTGTATCTCCTGAAGGGTATGCATATGATCTAGTTCAGCCCCCTCCTCAGGTGAGAAGACTGAGGCTCAGAGAGGAAGAGAGACTTAACCAAGGTCACCCAAAGAGTAGAGGCAGAGAGGATGAATCCTACCTCTCCTGCATGTGACCTTAGGCAAGTAATGCCATCTCTCTGGGCCTCAGTTTACACAAGAAAAAGAAAGAGTTGGATTAGATGCCCTCTGAGATAAAGTTCCTTTGAGTTCCAGATCCATGATACCAAGAACCCAGGTCTCTTATCTCCTGGTCACATTCTGTGTTCTTTAAACTGCTATTGAGATCAATAGAGGTATTGCCAGACAGCGTGAGGACAGGACAATGTTCTTTCTCTCAATGTTTCCCCTTAGCATGGCTGATCTAGTTTATCCCCTGAGGGTCCTGAGCTCTGGTCCCTGTATCTCCCTCTCTCTAGGAAAGATCAGCCTGGCAGAGTCCCCCCACACTTTCCCTAGGATCTTGTCTCAGACATCTGGCCTACTTCTTCCAAGGTCCTTTCATCAGCTTTCCTACTCCTAGAGAGGCCTGCTGGGGCCTGATCACTCCGATATGAGCTAGGGAGATAGGGACCGCTGTGTCTAGCAAGAGGGGAGGGTCTGTGGCAGGGAGATTTTGAGGAAGCTCATAGCATTCTGAAAGCCCAGTAGCCTTGCTCCTGTATGATCTAATTAAAGGTGCCCTTGTGTGATAGCATCTGCAATGTGTATCTGCTGACTTCCAAGATGGGGAGGGGATGAACAACTCAGGGAGTCCAGGCAAATTCAGAGCCATCATTTACCAAGCTAGGGAAGGGGAGCCCACTCCAGGGATTTCCAGGGCAGCTGCTGTCCCCAGTGGTGGGGAAAAGGGACAGGCTGGAGAGCTCCAGTATAGCACCATGGGAAGGCATTTTAATGACTAATATTTCCTGACTAAGATGGTGACTCCTAGCACAGCAGGGACCCCCCCCATCCCCACCATCACCTCAACAAGACTCTGGGAGGACCTGGGCAAAGAAATAGAAGAAGGAAGGGAGCAGCCCTCCTGCCTCTCTCCCTAAGTTCCCTGTTGTTTTGGGTAGCTCAATGCCCACAAGGCACTAGCATTTTCCCCCTGGGTCCCCTGCACAGAGCCCTCATGCCACTGCTCTGGATGTGAGATCAGATAAATATAGAGCTTAGAGCTAGAAAAAATTTTAGTGCTCTTCAGTCTCATCCTCTCATTTTACAAGTGGGGAAACTGAGGCACAGAAGAATGAAATAATGAGTTCATGGTCATAGAGTTAGTTTTAGAACTAGGGTTTGAATCCTGGTCTTCAGACTACAAATTAATGCTCTTCCCACCATACCATGCTGTCTCTGTTGATTCAAATATTATAGCAGTCACAGAAGACTGTCTCTTACACACACACACACACACACACACACACACACACACCCCTCTGCCCAAGCAAAGCCAGAGAGCTCCATCACCCCCACCCCAGTGATTGATGAGCAAGGAGACCGGAGAGAAGAGACTTGAACACAAATTGTGTTCTTAGGGGGGAGGGGGTCTGGTATTTTGCTCTGGGACTCACTTATTGACAATGTAAATAATTCATTTTGTCTATTTCTGTCCTCTTTCAATGAGAGACGGTCATTAGAATGCAGCCATCTGTATGTCCTCTACAAGTGTTTTCAGGGCAAGCACCAGGTGCTACTGGTGAATGCTACACAATGCCTGGCCCTGAAAAGAAAGGAGCTGAAAAATAGGGACACCAATGATTTCCCCAAGAACCCTTTTTAAAAAGACTCTTCCCCAATCAAAATCTCCAAGTCCAACCTTGCTCTGGAGCACTGGCCACAGGTCCTGACCTGTCTATTGGCCATCTCTCCTAGAATGCCCTTTTACCTCTTCATACCTAACAAGCCTAAAACTGATGCAAGGGGGAGGCACAGGGGATGGGCACCATGTCTGCTTTAAGGAACTAGTTCCCCATGAAGACGGCACACACACACACACACACACACACACACACACACACACACACACACGTTTTGGGCAATCTAGTTTTAGAAGGACGATAACAATCTTACTGTGTAGGGGGGCTGGGCAGGAAGATGTGGAGAGAAAAATGGACAAAATGGCCCTTGGGAAGCCTGCAGCCAGCATCCAGGAGGAGGTAGACATACGAGGTAGACATACCCAACTGGAGGCTAGAGGATGAAAAAGGAAGCAGCTGGGGATCCTGATTCTGGTCACTCACTATTCCATTGAGCAGTCAAATGCTTCTGGCTTTCTGCTCACTTGTCTCCAATCAATTGACTGTCTCCAATCAGTCCTGCACTTGACAACCATATTAACCTTCCTGATACAGTTTCATCTTCATTCCTCACTCAAGGACCTACAGTGGCTCCCCTTTGCCTACTATACTGAAGTCTTAAAAATGCTCAGGCTGACATTTAACCCCCTCACAATCTGGCATCATCTTTCCATGCAAATTTTTTTCTTCAACCCAAAAACTGTCCTTGACTCTGTTCAAGCTGGTGTCTTCACTGCCTCCCCCACATATCAGACACATCCTGAGCTTTTGTCCATCCCTCTCTGCCCTCCTCTCTGCCTCTCTAAATAGGTCATTCAAGACTCAGCTCCTAGCCCACATCACACGTGGAAACCTTTCCAGCCCACCCTGATCACTCCCTTCTTCAAACTGTCCTCACCTTGATAAACTGAAACATACAACTTGGTGCTTGGTTCTTCCCCATTTCATGTATAGTTGTCTGAGTGTAGGGAGCTTGTCTCATTGTTCTCTTGCTTTTATCCCAGACCTGAATATAGTTTTGTTGCTCAGTCATTTCAGTCCTGTCTGACTCTCCATGACCTCATTCAGGGTTTTCTTGGCAAAGATACTGGAGTGGTTTGTCATTTCCTTCTCCAGTTCATTTTAAAGATGAGGAAACTGAGGCAAACAGGCTTAAGTGACTTGCCCAGAGTCACACTGCCATTAAGTGTCTGAGGCCAGATTTGAACTCATGTCATCCTGACTCCGGGGCCAGTACTTTATCTATTGTACCAAGTACTGAACACACAATAAGGACTATGCAAAACAACTATGTGGAAGGAGGCCAGGGATTCTAGGATGTGGAGGTGCAAAGGGAGTGCATCCCAGGCAAGGGAGAGAGTTAGGAGAGAAGAGATAGCTTGTGCAAAAACACAGTGGCAGGAAATGGGACCCTAAGTTCAGAGAATAGCAAGTAGGCCCGTTTGGCTGGAATTCAGAGGACAAGAAAGGGGAATAATATGTAATTGACCTAGAAAGGTAGGCTGGAACCAGATTTTAAATACCAACCTAAGGGACTTGGAGTATTACCTAGGGGCAATTGGGAGCCCCAGAAGGCTCTTAAGCAAGAGAAAGAGACATTCTCACTCATGCTCAGGGGAGACTATTTTGGGCAGCTGTGTAGACTGGAGAAAGGAGATGGGCAACTAGGCAGCACAATGGCTAGGGCACAGGGGTGGCTCGGTGGCAGAGTGAATAGAGCATCAGTCCTGGAATCAGGAAGACCTGAGTTTAAGTCTGGCCTCAGACACTTAACACAAAAAAAACTAGCCATGTGACCTTGGGCAAGTCACTTAACCCCAATTGCCCTACCTTCCCCCCTCCAAAAAGCAAAAACAAACCAAAAAACAAAACAAAATAAAACCCAATGGCTAGGGAACTAAACCTGGAGTCAGAAAAAGACTTGAATTCAAATCCAGCCTCCTATACTTACTAGCTATGTGACCCTAGGCAAGTCATTTAACCTGTTTGCCTTAGTTTCCTCAACAGTAAAATGGGAATGATATAGCACCTATTTCACAAGGTTATTGTGAGAATCACACAGGATGACATTTGTAAAGCACTTACCACTGTACCTGATGAATAGTAGGTACTTAAGAAATGCTGATTCCCTTCCCTAGTTAAGAGGCTATTGCAAGGATCCAAATAGGAGGTGGCCGGGGGCCAGGTAAGTAAAGAGAAAGGACAGAGAAAGAGAGAAGTGCTGGTGGTAAAATGGAAAAGATTTGGAAACTCATTGGATACAGGGGCTGAGGGAGGGGAAGAGTCCAGGATGATGCCAAGGTTGCAAATCAGGGTGACTGGAAAGTCAGCAGTGCCCTTGAGGGCGACAGAGGAGGGTCACGGGACACAAAGATGGTAAACTGGACACTTTCCTCAGTCTCTACTAATTTTGAGCTCCTCACTCCCCATGGGGATTTGTGTACCAGTATAGGTCAATTGCAGCAAATCCATAGAACAAAAAAGGAAAGAATCCTGAGGAGGTAAAAATCTTTACATATCGACAAAGGAAAGTGAAGCAGACTAAGGCCAAATGAGTTGCCAAGGATCACTCAAGTGAGTGTCTGAAAAGAGATTTAACTTATGTCTCCTAGACTCCTAGTCCAGTGCTCTATCTACAGTGACACCTGAGGTCAATCCTGGTTCTATAGAGGAGCAAGGTCAGTAAAGCCTAAGTCTAATAACTGAGGAAGAAGATGAGACAACTTTACAGGAAGTGTGAAGACAGAAGTAGAGAGAGTTTACCAACAGGACCAAAAAAATAAGTGATGGCCACATATTAGGGGAAAGGGCTAAATACTAAAGATTTCAAGATGAAGAAAATTCAATAAAAATTCAGAGCACAAGCAGACAAACTAACAGGGAAGATCCTAAAGCTAAAAGGATGAGTACTAAATCCTCAAAGAGATCAGAAATCTCTCTTAACAAATATTATGAAACAAAGGAACAGTGAACCAATATCTGAAAAAAACACAGAATTCTGCAGAATGCCAGGAGAGCATCAAAAAAACAAGAAATTTCAGAATGATTCAAAATAGAAATAAATTCACAAGAGAAGAAATTAGGAATAAATATATGTCAAAACTTATGATCATCAAAACAGGAATTTAAAAACTCAATTAGAAATCAGGGGAAAAAAGAACTGATGGCACAGAGAGACTTTCTCCCCAGATGCAAAAGAGATTAACAAATCTGGATTATAAAAGTACTAAGTGGAGGAAAATCTGGAAGAAAAAAAAAAGGGAATAAAAACATCATATTCATACAAGCCAAAGGCATTGACCTTGAAGACTGAATGTGTAAAGATCAGTCACTCAATCAATATTTATTAAGCTTCTACAATATGTCAGCCACTATACTAAGCACTGGGGATACAAAAAGAGGCCAAAAAAACCCCAAAACATTGCCTGCCTTCAAAGAGCTCACAGTTTAATGTGGGAAACAAGCAAACACATACAACAAACAAGTTATCTATGGGATAAATAGGAAATAGTCAAAGGAGGGAAGGCACTAGAATTAAGAGGGGTTGAGAAAGACTTCCTGTAAAAGATGAGATTTGAGTGGGGAGGTAGAGATGAAGAAGGAGAACATTCTAGGCCTGGGGGACAGCCAGGGAAAATACCCAGAGAGGAGTGATGGAAGGTCTTCTTTGTGGGATAGCCAGGAGGTCAGTGTAGCTAGCTGGTAGTAAGGTGTAGGAAGACTGGAAAGGTGGGAGGGGGGTAAGCTATGGAAGGCTTTGAATGTCAAAAAGAGCATTCTGTATTTGATCCTGGAGGCCATGGGAAACCAGCGAAGTTTATTGAGTAAGCAGATGACATGATCAGACCCGCATTTTAGGAGATTCATTAGTGGCTGAATGGAGGATGGATTGGACTGCAGAAGAGACTTGAGGCAAGCAGAACCACCCCACTCCCCCTAATCAGGCCATTATAGTAACCCAGGTGTGAGGTAATGATGGTCTGCCTTGGAGGGGTGTCAGTGTCAGAGAAGAGAAAGAGATATATTTAAGAGATATTACAAAAGTGAAATCAGCAGGTCTTGGTAACAGATTGGATAGGGGTGGTGAGAGAGAGGAGTCCAGGATATGGAGAAAGGGAGTGAGAGAAAGTGAGGCTCCCAGATTATGAGGCTCCAGGATGGCTCCCAGGTTATGAGCCTGAGGGACTAGACCACAGCCTAGGAGAAAACTGGAAACATAAGAAGAGACTGGGTTTTGAGAAGCTTTGAATGCTGAACAAAAGTTTATATGTGCTCTTGGAGCTTAAGAGAAAGCTACAAGAGCTCCCTGAGTCAGGAAGTGACATGATCAGGTGTATGCTTTGGAAAAATTACATTGGGAACTGATGGGCGGGAGTGTGGAGAGGCTTGAAGAAAGGATACCAGTTGGATGGTTATTACAGCAATTGACATGAGAGGTGATAGAGGCCAGAACCAAGATGGTTACTGAATATGGAGAAAGAAGGACACATGTAAGAGATGTTGTGAAGGAGCTTTGGAAGTAGACTGGATTTGTAAGGTTAATGAGAGTAAGGAGTCAAGTAAGAAAATGTCTCTAGCCTAGATCACTGGTGGAATTGTGGTGCCCTGAATAATCATAGGGAAATTTATAAGAGGAAGTTTTATGGGGAAAGATAAAGAATCCTGCTATGGACTCATTAAATTTGAGATGCTTATGAGACATCTAAATAGAGATGTGCAAAAAGCAGTTGATTATGAGGGACTGGAACTCAGGAGAGAGACTAGATAGTACGGATTTGCAGAGATAGTGAAGAGAAGAGGTCCCAGTGCAGAACCTTTGGGGGGATCCCGATAGTAAGTGGGATTGACCTGGATGAAGAACCAGCAAAGTAAGCTGAAGAATAGTCTGAGTGGTGGGTGAACCATAAGAGAAGAGGTTCATAAAAACCTAGAGAGGACAGATTTTCCAGGAGGAAAATGGTGATCAACCATGTCCAATATTGCAAAGAGATTAAGAAGGATCAGGTTTGATAAAAGGCCATTAGATTTGTCAGTGAGAGGAAAAGAAATAAAGGCACTGGAATGTGGACAGCTTTCTGAAGAAATTAAGCCATTACAAGAAAGGAGATAGGATAACAGCTGGAGGTGGAGGGGAGCAACAGGACCTAATGAAGGTTAAGGATACGGGAGATACTGCCATGTTTGTAGAAGGCAGAAAAAGAGACAAAGGGTAAGGATATATTGAAAATAAGAAACAGAATGGGGATGGTGAAGGTGCAATTTGGTGGAGAAGTCAGGAGGACTGGGATCAAAGGTACGCACAGAGGTATTGGCTTTGATAAGGATAAGTGCCATCTCTTTATTAAGACTGAAGTGAAGTGGTATGGGGGAAGGTGTTTGAAGGATATGGGATAGGAGACGAGAAGGGAGACTCAATATTTCTTCAGTGACCTTAACTGGGAAGGTATGGGCAAAGGGTACCAAAGGAAAGACTTGAGAAGAGATAAGAAGGTTTGGAACAACAAATCAATGAATATTTCTCTTGCAGCAGTGAGGGCCCAGTTTAGATGGCTAACACAACTTTGTAGTGGACCCAGTAAGCAGAGTTTCATATTCTTCTCTTGGCCAATTCATCAGGAATAGGAGAGAAGGAGTCAGATGGTGGGATAATCTAAGGTTGAGGTTTCGATTACATTGTAATCAAATTATGTGAAACACAAGATCATTTTAATTACATGAAAATAAAAAGCTTTTGCACAAGTGAAGTTAATAGCACTAGTATAAGAAGAAAATAGCCCACTTGGGGGAAAAAAATCTTTGTATCATACATCTCTGATCAGGGTCTGATATCCAAGAAATGAACCAAAATATATTCTTTAATAGATAAGTGGTCAGAGAATATGGGCAGTTCTCAATAGAAGAAAGGTACCCGATTAACAACTATATGGAGTGCTTCAAATCATTCATTCAAAAAATGCTAATCCAAACAGCCCTGAGGTTTCACTTCCCACTCAGAAAATAGGCACGTACTCACGTGCACACACACACACACACACACACACACACGAGAATAGTCAATATTGGAGGTGTTGTAGAAAGCTAAGCACCCTAATGCATTGTTGGTAGAGCTGTGCATTTTTTCAATCATTCTGGAAAGGACTTTAGAATCATGCACAAGGAGGTGCTAAAATGTCCATACTCTCTGATCCAGAGATTCCACTGCCAAATATATACTCCTAAAACAACAAAAAAAGGCATAACTTTTTGTGGCAGAAAAGAGTTGGAAAATGAGCATAATGCTACAGATTAGAAAATGGCTAAACAAGTATAGTATATTAATATAATATAATATTACTGTACTTTAAGAAATTATAAATATGATGACTACAGAGAAGCACAGACTTACATGAACTGATACAGAGTAAAGTAAGAGCCAAAAACTACAAATTATTAACAACCATATCAACAAAGAGAACAACCACTAGAAAAATGATCAAAAGTGAATGTTAATGGCCCCAAAGAAGCGATATGAGAAGTCCGTTTTACCCTTCTCCTTTACAGAGGCAGGAGGTCTACAGGTGTGGATTATTGTATATATTTTCACTTTTTCGATATATTAATCATCTTGGTAATTGCTTTTCCTCTTTTTTCACTTTTTCTTTTTTCCCTCTAATAATATTATTGGATGGCACTCTGGTGACAGAGGAATACTGGGGGAAAACATGGCAATATAAGAACAAAAGATAACTGTAAACATTTATTTTAAAAAAATGAATACAGAGAAACATTGGAAGACATGAATGGATGAGAAGTGAAGTATGCAGAACCAGGAAAAACACACAATAATTGCAACAATCTAAGTAGAAAGAAGAGCAGCAACAACAATTGAAATGTTTTACAATTATAATGACCAAGCTTGGTCCCCAAAAGGGATATGAGAAAAAACTTCCCCCACCTATTTTCAAAGATGGAAAGTCATGGGTATAGAATACTGCATATAAGAACAGACATTTTTTTTTATATGATGGTTATTTTTGCTGATTTCTTCTTTCTTCTTTTCTGCATAGTAAAGGATATCTGGGAGGTAGAGAAGGAGGCACAGTAGGAAATAAAGTTTTGTAAAAACAAAACATATCAATAAAACTTTATTTTAAAAATATATATTGGGAAACTTAAGAGAAAGGTGTTTATAAAAGGGAAGATAAAGAATTCTATTAAGGATATGTTAAGTTTCAAACGCCCAAGGAACATCCACCCAGTAGGCAGCAGGCAATGGGGACTGAAGCTCAGGAAAGGGATGAGGGTTAGAGATATTGATTTGCAAGTCATCTGCTTAGAGATGATATTTAAATCTTTGGGAGCTGATGAGATCATTGAGAAAGAGTTTATACAGGGAAGAAAGAAGGCCCAGGACATAGCTGTTAGGTACTCCCATACTTAAAGACTGAGACTTTGATAATGATCCAGCATGGTCAACTGAGGAGTATTCAGACAGGTATAAAAAGGAAGCAGTGTTACAGAATTCAAGAGCCTATTAAATATCCAAGAGGAAGGCATGATCAATAGTGTCAAAGCTGTGGAGAAGTCAAGTAGGATCAGGGCTGAAAAAAATCCATGGGATTTAGCAGTTAAGTGGTTAGTAACCTTGGAGAGTGCAGTTTTAGTGAAGTGGCCACATACCAGATTGCAAGGGATTGAGGACTGGGAGGTGAGATAATGGAGATGATAAGTGTAGATGACTCTTCTAAGAGTTTTGAGGAATTTATGAAAGAGAGAAGGAAAAGGTAAAAGCTTGAAGGGATAGAATGAGCAAGTGAATTATTTTTTTAAGAATGGGGGACCCCTCGCCTTGTTTGTAAGTGTCAAGGAAGGAGCTAGATGAGAGAGAACAATGGAGAAGACAAGTATCCAGATGAGTTAAAGGTGACAGCATCGTGCTAGGTAGCATGGTTAGGTGGTGCAGTGGATAGTGCACTGGGATTGGAATCAGAAAAATTCATCTTCATGAGTTCAAATCCAACCTCAGACACTCACTAGCTGTGTTGTCTGGCAAGGTCTCTTAAACCTGTTTGCCTCAGTTTCCTCATCTGCAAAATGATCTGGAGAAGGAAATGGAAAACCATTCCAGTATCTTTGCCAAGAAATTGGAATCAAGGAGAATCAGACATGACTGAAAAATGACTGATGAATCACAGCAACATTGTACTAGGTGCCAGAGAGACAAAGAAAGGCAAAAACACAGTCCCTACCCACAAAGAGCTCATCTTTTATTGGGGTAGACAACATACAAAAAGGCATATGAAAGGAGCAAGGAAGGTGCCGACACTGACATTGATCGAGGTGAGGGTGATGATGGTGAGCTCAAGCATTTTGGTGATGCAGAGACAACCCTGGGTTATCAACGTAGCCTTCCTGGGAAGGACAAAGACAGGGCTGATGTGAACTTAGGAAGAACGTGTCTCCGGCGGGATTGACCAGAAGATGCTCACAGCAATCCCCCAACAGAATGCCAGGCACTGTTGCTGAGTGCTTGGCTCCTTGTTGCCAGGAGAAGAGGCAAACCCTCAGGCAATGCCCCCTGTGGACCCAGGCACCAGAAGGCTTGTGTGCCAGCTGTACTTGGCAAATATTTGTCCTGCTCTTTATACTTCATTAAAACCTGCTTTTTATGGTGGTGTCTGAGATAGGAGACATCTCTCTGATTGGCTACAAAGTTTTATGCCCAGCACAGCAAGAGAGGACCTCAGCCCCTTCTCTGCCCTCACCATCCTCCTATTGGACACATGGACCTCTGACCATGGTCAGCTCCTCTAGCATTTTGGTGTCTAACCACAGAAACAATGGTAATTTTCAAAGAGGCATCTCAGGCTGGACAACCAGAAAACTTCTTAAGAAGCAGACCCATCCCAAAGAGTTTAGAAATAACTTCCATAGAAGCAGAATGTTCTATTTCATTGGAGGTCTTCAAGCAGAGGCTATGTATCCACTTGGGAGGTGTAGTATGGAGAGGAAATCATGCCTGTTCTCTTCAAGCCCAGCTTCAATTTTGAAGATCATTATTTTTTTATACCCCATTCCCTTCCCCTCTGCAATCCCAACTTCAAACAGAGGGCTGGGGTTCCTGGTGCCTGGACTGGTGCTAAGCCAACTCTCTAGAGACAGTAACTCCTATTCCCCAGGACCTACTTTCACTTAATTGGCAAGTAGTAATAACAAGAGCTCACATTTTATAGAGGGCTTTTCACAAAATCCCAGTGAGGCAGAATGAATGTTATTAAGCTCCATTTTATAGATGAGGAAACCAAGATATGAAAAAATTAAGAGATTTGCCCAAGGTTGATACAAAAGGGCTGAAGTTAGGATTGCATGAGGCTTTTGGATGCCAAGCCCAGAGCTCTTTCTACTATAACCCTCTGCTAAGACAATGAGGAAGGGGCTTGTTTTTAGAACTGAAGTTCTGTATTAAACAGAGAACTTTCTTTTTTTTTATTTTATTATAGTTTGCATCATTCATTTCCACAAGATTTGGAGTTACATATTTTCTCCCCCTCCTTCCCCCACCCACCGCCCCAAAACAGCCATCCCAGTGTGTCCCCCCTCCCCCAGTCTATTCTCCCCTATGTCA
>CM053589.1:171734932-171755269 GCA_028646515.1 Pseudochirops corinnae | reverse complement strand
GGGAGTTCCCCACACCAATAAAATCACAAGTTTGATATAAAAAAAATCCCTAGTGTCTGACAAATAGCCAATGTGATACATGTTTGCTGAATTCAATCATACGGAGCGTTACCAAGTCCTGGAAACCCCTCCCCAAGGAGCCTGAAATTTCAGTTCTTAATCCTCAAAGACTTGTATGGAATCGTGGTACTGGGGGAGGGGAGGGGAAAGGCACCATTTCTATTTCGTCATCCCCAGGACCTGGCGTGTAGTAGCCATATCATAAATGTTTTTTGATTGACTGATGGCATCTTCCCGTGAGGGTCAACTGACTGTTCTGAGAGAGAGGACCAGCCGAGAGACTGGACAAACAAGCATCCATTCCTGAGGGGCAGAATTATGATCAATTCAAATTCCTCTTTTCACCACACATAAGATCCCTTTGCTTACTCAGCAGAGATGGACGACTACCGATTGATAAAAATACCAAGACATTGGAGATGCAATGGTAAGCAACCTGGAGATCAGTTAGCCCCATCCTTTCAATTAATCCAGGAGATAACTGAAGTGATGAGGGGATGGCACTGGCCCAAAGCCTCAGGGACAGTGGCAGAGCCTGGACTAGCCTTGGGCCTCCTGACTCCCCATGTAAGGGCCTCTTCCACTACAGCACAAGGAAGAGGGAGAGGAAAAGTCTAACAGCCACCTGCTGGGGGGGGGTGGGCAGGGCAGCAGGAACTTGCAAAGGGGGACAATTGGCAGCTTCCATTAATAGCCTCTAACAAGCTCACACCCTTGGAGGGAGGAAAGGGAGCATTGCTGGGGATAGGCAGCGAAGGAAAGAAGCTGACCTAGATCACTCCAGGACAAAGACAGAGAGGCAAGTGCTATCCCAGACTCCATCCTCCTCCCACTCCCACCCCATGTCCCATGATTCCAGAGCATCCTGAGCATGGAGAGCTCGCCAATACAGAGGGAGTGCAAAGCAGAGGGGAGAAGGGAGATGAGGGAGAAGGGAGGGAAAGGGATGGAGACTCACCCCTAGAAGCATTCAATGATTCCCCTGATACTCAAGAGACCCTGAGTTCTGGGGTAGCTTAGGTGCCCTGGAATTCCCAAAGAGGTAACCCTTCATCTCAAGAGAAGAAGCACTAGAAAAAGCAGAAGCCAAAGGCCTGAGGCTGGGGGTCCCCATGGAATGACCAGTGCCAGATGTGAACTTGAAGGACAATAGAAAGGACCCCCTGTCTCCAAATCTCACTCCCCAGTGACAACCATGGGATCCAAAATTCTGCCATTAGAAATTAATTTCTTTGGTTCTTGGAGACATTTTAGTCTCCAAGAATTCTTTGTGGTCAAATAAATACTCCTGGTACAAGTCTCACCTGTTATCCTTAGCCATTAACACCCAAGAAGGCAGAGCTGCCCACACCTGTGCTATTGCAGTAGCCTGCTGGTGGGTCTGCCTGCCACAGAGTTCTCCCCACCCCACCCCAACCTCTGGTCACTCACCAGAGCACAGGCTCTACCATGTTAGCCCCCTACTCAGTAAACCACAGCAGCTCCTTATCACCTCTAGGATCAAATACAAAACCCTCTGGTTGGCATTCGAAGCCCTTCTTAACCTAAGCTCTAGTATCTGTCCAGTCTTCTCAGACCTTAACATACCACACACACACCACACACATATACACACACACACACACACACACACCACACATACACACACACACACACCACACACACACACCACACACACACACACACACACACACACACACACACACACACACACCCCACTTCCATGCACTCTGATCCAGTGATACAGTTTTCCTCGCTTTTCTGGCTGTCCTTCCTGCCTGGAACACCGCCCCCCCCTTCTCATCCCCACCTACTGGCTCCCCTGGCTTCCTTCAAAGAGCTGTTTTCTCCAAGAAGTCATTCCCAACCCCTCTTAATTCTAGTGTTCTCCTTAGTGTAACTATTTCCCATTTACACTAAAAGTACCAAAGAACACTGAATACCATCTATAGCTTGTTGTCCAAATCCTTTTGCTCCCTGTCTCCCACGTTAGACTGTGAGCTCCTTTATACTGAAGATTGCCTTTTGTCTCTCTTTGTGTATCCCCGGTGCTTACCACAGTGTCTGGCACATAGTAGGTGATTATAAATATTTACTGACTGGCTGACTGCACTCTCTAGGACTTCATCTTGCAGAAAAGTTGCAAAATTATATCTGAGAAGACAGTTTTCTCACTTGGAGTTCCCTACACCCATGAAACCACAGGTCTCCACTCTCCTTACGCTGCCACAGAAAAGGCTGCATTTATATGTTACTTGAAGTGCTTTTACATACATTATCACAGAATTTAGAGAGGGAGAATAGTGTAGTGCAGAGAAAGCTGCCTTCAGAAGTCAGAAGAGTTGTGTTGAGTTCCTACCCTTCACATAGACTGGCCATGTGATCCTGGGCAAGTCACTTAATTCCTCATGCAGTAGGCTACTTTCAAAGACTGAAAGTTTACAAATCTGCATTGCTGATATGCATTGAGGGAGAGAGTTTCCTCCCAGGAAGCTCCCTAAACCAGTGAAATCATAACTTAAAAAAGTCATAGAATGTTAGAAGAGGCCTTAGATGGGGCAGGTAGGTAGTGCAGTGAATAGAGCACTGGCCTGGAGTCAGGAAGACCTGAGTTCAAATTTGACCTCAGACACTTAACACAAAAACTAACCATGTGACCTTGGGCAAGTCACTTAACCCCAATTACCCTTCCTTCCCCCCTCCAAAAAGCAAAAATTAAAAAAATTTTTTTTAAAAAAGAAGAGGCCTTAGAGATCTTGTATAGCAAAGGAAACTGAGAGCCAGGGACTCATCCAAGGTCACACAGTCAATCAGTAGGTGTTATCAGCAAAGCCAGGAGCAGATTGTAGATGAGGGTATCTGGGAACCCAGGGGTTCAGGGAGGGGAGGGAGGAAGCCCCAGACAAACTGGACTGAGCCTGTCCACTGCAGGGCTGAAGTTAGGAGAGATGGAAGGCACCAGTGGTAACGGGAAGTGAGGGAGAGGAAGCCCTCCCTTAATCCCTGAGGGCCAGCAGCACAGCACAGGGGGACACTAGCACTAATCATGGAAGCATCAGCATCAATTGGCCATCACCCAGCAGAGCACGAGGTGACAAGGAATTCTGTGAAGAGCAATCCAAACTCCGGCAATGTAATTTCTGCTGAGGATAGAGTGGCTGGCCGCTGTGGAGATAAGGGAGAAGCAATAGATGTAATCGCCCAACTCCAGTGAGCTGTCAATTCCTGGCCACGTGAGAGCTGCCAAAGCAGGCACCAGCTCCTCGGATAGCTTAGGCTCTTCCAGAAGGGCCTGCCTGGAGGGGCTCAGAGCCTATTCAAGATCTACAAGGAGGGGATCCCCACCAGCCCCATAGAATCATGGACCCACCAAAAGTCAGAACTGGAAGGCACAAGAAGCAGGGTGGTATGATAGTTAGAGTGAGTGCCAATCACACTCTTAGGAAGATGTCCCCTGTTTTATGTCTTACTTGACATTTATAATCAGAAAGTTGTCAAATAGTGCTATCTCTGCCTTTACATTTCCCAAGGAATCTTCTATGATTTTGACATACATGAGAACTATCCTGTTGGAGAAGAGCCTCTAAGGGATCTGTTTTTCCTACAAAACCAAATTTTTTTTAATAGTCAACAAACAACAAGTCAAGCTTAATCCTGCAACCTCTATATCTTTCAGTCTTTTATGTCAAATCATTTATGAAAGGCTGCTTGCTCCTTGCATCAATCTTTATTAAGGACACTCTCAAATGCACGTGCAGATTTTTCTCAAAAATTTTACTGAGATTAGAAAGTAGAAATTTGGGGCAGTAGTTATTGTTATTCTTTCAGTCACTTTTTTAGTGTAATAATGAAGTCTAAGATAAGGCTAAGTTCTAAGCCTTTAGTATCCTGTCTCCTGCCTTTACTTCCTATATAAGCAGAGACAGGAGCCCCAAAGTGATAGCCCCACTGCTATTGATGAAAAAAAAGTTATGCGAATCCTTATAGATCTTTTCCATTTTTTGCCTGTCAGCTCTTCTTCCAGTTTAAATGCCCTTAAGCAAATTTTGATGACATAGATCTCTCAGCAAGTTTTCTGTAAACTTGAATGCTAATGTATTTATTACGTGTTTCTTTGTTCAGCCATTTCAGTTGTGTCTGATTCTTTGTGACCTCTTTTGGGGTTTTCTTGGAAAAGATAGTGGAGTGGTTTGCCATTTCCTTCTCCAGTTCATTCTACAGATGAGGAAACTGATGTAAACAAGGTAAAGTGACTTGCCCAGGGTCACATAGCTAGTAAGTGTCTGAGGCCAAATTTGAACTAGAGTCTTTCCAACTCCAGGGCCAGAATTCTATCCACTGTGCCACCTACCTGTCCATTATTAAGTGCTTACTATGGGCCAGGCACTGTGCTCAGCACTGGAAATATAAATGCAATCAAGAAAAAGAGTTCCTTCCCTTAAGAAGGGAATGTATGTTTTAAGGGAAAAAAAGACAATACATAAAAAGGAGATCAATAAGTATCTAGCAGTATGGTTGGAAGTTTGCTAGGAAAGAGGTTTAGTTCTAGGCAAGGTTAGGTGAAAGCTCACCGCTCCAAGCCTAATATCCCACTGGAGAGGTACAAACTTGGTGAAAAGTGGATGAGGATGAAGATGATGGCTGGGAAGGAGGAGATAAGTTAGGAGCTACCTGACAACTGCTTCTTACGATTTAATAAAGCAATAATCTTCCACCATTACTGTCCATGAAATCATAAAAATAAGTTTATATTATAATCTAATCTATGCTTGCTCTTGGCTGCCATTTGTTAAGGATTTCCTTTGTGAACTGGCTCAGCTGGTTTCCAAGATGTTTGGTCCTTCTCATTTACACCAGACAAATATCCTTAGGAAATGGTGATAATCCCTATTTGTGTTTGTTCATTTATCCATTTCCCAACATCTTGAAGGTCAGGTTGTAGTTGCCCTAATTTGCTATTATATCCTCTCATTTTTATTTTTCCTTCCATTTTGATTTCTCTTTGCTTTAACAAGTTGGTGGTCTAGGCAATCATAGACAACTGGTTTGAAAATCCGTCAGTAACCAGTCATTTCTGTCTGTCAAAACAGAATCAATTTCATCTTTTTGTGAGTCTGTGTGTGTGTGTGTGTGTGTGTGTTTTTGAAATCCAGGGCAACCTGACTCTTCTGTAAGAAAAAAGATCATCATACAAAGCTTCTGGGTAATCTAATAGTCTTGGGCCTCTTGGCCTCTCTTGTTTCTTACTGCTGAACCATATTTCTCAACTTCATTTTTTTGCTATCTCCTCTATGGTCACCTCTGCAGTGAAGTCCTGAGTATTAAGACATACGATGATTTAATTTGGAGGCTTCTATTAAGTTCTTCAGAGAACTTTTCCATCTCCTTCCTCATCCTCTGTAACAGATATTGCTTATCAATGGCAGTTATTTTCATGCTGGTCTTTTTTTGTTTGTTTTGCAAATGCTCATTATGAGCCCTGCAAATACAAGATGACCAAATGTCCCAGGAAATCTTGTTTCTTTTTTTACCTTTAAATAAAGCCAACTTAATGAATTTCGTTGTCTCTCCAAGGAGAATCTGGAAGCCATCCTTCCAATTAGCTGTTGCTTCTTATTTTATCATGGAGTTCTGTTTATAGTGAGAAAATCAGCATGAATGGCATTTGGGTCTTATGGCAGTCTGTGACCTCACTAACCATTGAATGAGGATCTCATACTTAAATGGTCTAAAACCCATGACATTTTTAGTAAGTTCTTTCCCCCTGCCTACCAACCTGGCACATTCATTGGCAGAAAAGAAAGGGGACTTCATGGGGACAGAGGTCAGGAAGAACTTCTCAACAATTAGAACAAGAGTCCCTAATCTGGGATCTGCGAACTTTAAAAATATTTTGATAACTATATTTAACCTTATTGGCTTTCTTCATATGCCTATGCACTTTGTGCATTTGAAAACATTATTCTGAGAAGGGGACCAGAGGATTCACCAGACTGCTCAAGGGGCCAATGAAACAAAAAAAGATGAAGAACTCCTGAATTAGAACTACCCAGAGGTGAAAAGGGCTGCATCAGGAAGTAATGAGCTCCCCTTCTCTGGCAGTCTTCAAGAAAAGGTGGGTGATGTTGTCAGGTACATTAAAGAGGTATAGGTTGGAACATCTTTTTCCTAAGGCCTTTCTGTCTCTGAGAGGCTGTGAAATTACATTCTATGTTTTCTGTATTATATTCTGTATAATATAATATAATTAATGTAATTAATATAATAAATATAACACAACACAATAGGCATGACATGACGTGATGTGACATAACAACATATCATATCATATCATATCATATCATATCATATCATATCATATCATATCATATCATATATTTCTGTATTATATTCTGAATTTTCCTTTGTTTTATGCATTACCCTGAAATAGGATCTATCACTAAGTTACCAGCCCACAGATAATGCACCACTCCATAGTTAGTCAGGCTTGTCCTGGGATAGCGCTCTCCATCATGGATAGTCTGTCACTGGCCTGTACTTGAAACCTTTCCAATATGGCAGACCTACCAGAACTGGTCCCTTCCTGACATGGACTTCAAGAACCCAAGGTCAGCTCCATGACAGCCACAAGAGGCAGTACAATAGGACTTTATTGCACAGGTATGTACACATGATCAAATACTATATTTACATATATGTATGCACATCTGTGTTAGTACATGTGTATATAGATACATAGAGATAGATAGATAGATAGACAGAAAGATAGACAGATACATATATAGATACATAGATACATAGATACATGCATAGATAGATAGATAGATAGATAGATAGATAGATAGATAGATAGATAAATAGATAGATAGATAGATTGATTGGCTTTCTCTTCTTCATCATCATTTAGTAGACCCAATGATTGCTTTCACCATGGAGTGCTCACTTCCTAACCTTCCTTCCAAGGCTCCTTTCTTCTTTTCCCCTCCTGGCTGGACATTGAGACCCATCCCCCAACCCCACATGTGTGGGAGGGAGCCCTTGTTCTGCTCCATCCCTCAGGTCCACACATACCCCTTTCTGAGCAGTAGTGGACTAAGACCCTCTAGCCAAGTTCTTCTCCATCTTGCTGAGCAGATAAGGCTGCTAACACCACTTGGCTAAGCCAGGAGACACCAACTACAATCCTTCCAGTAAGATGGAGCATCACTGAGCCTTACTTACCATCTGTGCTGTTTATCATTGTCCTCCAGACTCCCTGGTAGTGCTCAACCTTTCAATGAACTCTAAGAGGCTTGAGTCTTCCATCTTCCCTAAAGTTGCTCCCTTTGGACCTTTGAATTCTTCCATTTTCTCTGAAGTGGAAGTCTCCTACATGTATCATCTCCCCAAGTGGACTATGAGATCTTTGAGAGCAGGAACTATTTTACTTTTCTATCAGTTTCTCCAGTGTTTGGCATAATGCTTGACACAGAGTAAGTGCTTAATAAATTTTTTTTCATTCACTCATTTACTCATTCATCCATTAATTCCTCATCTCACAATGGCAAAGATCTCCTTTTCTATATCAATAACTAGTCCCATCCCAGAGGGGCTTAGATCTCTTCACTGAAGTTCAGCCCTCATAGGTACCTCTGAACACATGTTTCCCTCTACCCACCTCCAAAATGTTCCCACATATGAAACAAAGTTCCCAGCTCTACCATTAATTCACTGTGTGGCAAATGACCTAAGCCTCCTCTGGAAGTGACAGGAGGGATAAAAGGTGGAAACTGTAGCAGGTGGGATGGGGAGAAAGGATAGAGGCTGCTAGAGGGAGTCAGGGAGCTTTCTCAGAAGGACTCACAAGTTCTTAATGCCAGCTGGTTCATGAGCTTCCTCTAAATTCAGGGTAACAAAATTCATAATCCATGAGAGCACTGTACTCCATTCCCTCTGAATCCTTTTTCCTTATCAAACAAGACTAAGCAATGAAGGAAGGAGTTATGGGTGAGGTGGGAGACATAGATATGCAAGAGAATAGCACGATAAAATGGAAAGATTACTAAATTTTGGAGTCAGTAGACCAGTATTCAAGTCTGTCACTTACTAGCTGTATGAATCTGGGCAAATCACTACATGTCTCTGGGCTTCAATCTCATCACCTAAAAATGAAATTAGAGCATATGACCTCTATGGTTTTTTTCTAGCTTCAACATTCTGTGATTCCTTGACGATGTTCTTTGCATGATAGGGGTGCACTTGGACCCTGAGCCCCTGTACCCTTGACCCTTGGAGAAGGTGCTTGGCCCCATGAGACGTGGGCTCCCTGAGTCCCAACATTAACTATTCACTTGTCTGTTTGGAGAAGCCAAAGGAGAGGAGTGTGTGTGTGTGTGTGTGTGTGTGTGTGTGTGTGTGATGTGTGTGTGTGTGTGTGTGTGTGTGTGTGTGTGTGTGTGTGTGTGTAAGAGAGAAAAACAGATGGAGAGACAGAAAGAGACAAAGACGGAGAGACAGAGATAAAGACAGATAGAAGTAGGAAGTGAACTAGAGAGACAGGGAAAAAATTAGGAAAGGAAAAAAAGAACTAGAAGTATAAGACAAGGAATGGAATGGAGGAGAGGGTCCAAAGGATAATGGTAAGGATAGGAGTGAGTAATATGGGGTAACAGTGCTGAGGCGGTATGTATACAAGAGGCACAAAGGGGTACCACTTTTCCCTTTATGTGACTTGGGGACCCAGTGAAAATGCAAGAATATGTTTCACCATCTCATGTTCTTGCAGAGGTAGACAGTAACTATCTCTTTACAGCCGAAAATGAGCCATTATCGTCAGGGAGGGCTCAAAGGTGAAGGAAATATGTCTCCAACCTTTGCTCCTTTCCTTCCTGGTTTACTCATTTAGCCAGAGGCCTGGGCAGCCTGTACGACACTCTCCCACTTAATTATCATGAGCATTTTCATGGTTTTAATGGGAAAGCAGAAGCTGCTGGTGCCAGACCCTACGGGTCTACTGATAAAAAGTAATCAGACAGGCTCAAGGAAAATCAAGAAAAGGATTGAATGAAGACTTCTTTCTTTACATCTTCATTTCTTTTAGAAGAAGCAGCTATGTGACATAGTGGATACAATACCTGGAGTCAGGAAGGCCTGGGTTCAAATCCTACCTCAGACATTTGATCTTGGGAAAATCATTTAATTTCTTTCAAGCTCAGTTTCCTTATCCATAAAATGGGGATAATAGCCCCCACCTCTCAGGGTTGTTTCGAGGATCAAATGAGATAATATATGTAAAGTGCTTTGTAAACCATAAAGTGTTATATAAATTCTAGCCATTAGTATTTTATGAGTGAGAATGACATGGTACAGTGAAAGAATCACTGGTTTGGGAGTCAGAGCACCTGGGTTCAGATCTGGCCTCTGTTACTACCCATGTAAACTTGGGCAAGTCACCTGGCATCACTGAGTCTTAGATTCCTCATTTAGTGTCTAGAAAAGAATAGGTGTTTGATAAATGTTTGCTGATTAATCAATCGATTTGTAAAATGAAAGGATTGAATTAGATGTCCTTTAAGGTCCCTTCTAGCTCTAAATCTATGAAACTATGATCCTATGAAAATCAGAAAACGTTGGTCAGTGACTTGTGTGACCCTGGACAAGTCACCTACCCTCAGCTTCTTTGGTTTTAAAATGGAGAAAACAATAAAGATTAAATGAAACAATGGCTATGAAAAGAGGAAATGCAGCCATAATGAATAAGGAGTTGGTTTCAGGATCAGGAGGATCTGTATTCCAGGTCACATGGCAGACTTATATTGTCTTTTTTTTTTTCATTTGGGGGACAGTGATCCACTTTCTTCCTACTTCCTGTGCTAACTGGTGGTTGTTGGAGCTGTCCAAAGAAAGCTGCTGAAGATCCTTGCTCTCAGACACTGAAAGCCAGACTGAAACCTAGTGAGGCCAAGTTACTTGCCCAAGGTTACATAGGTACCCACCTACTCTGACTCCATAGCCAATGAAGGAAGGAAAAAGTTCCTCTACATGTATCATTTTGATAGTCTACATTCTCCCATTGTTCCCTTTGCCTATCACACTCTCATTCTGTTGGCTTGGGACAGCCAAATGGTAGCTTCTTTGGGGCCCTGACTCACCTCCTCCCACTGGTGGATGTAGCGAATGAGACGGGAGAGGCGCAAGAGACGAAGGAGGCTCAGGATCTTGGTGAATCGGACAATGCGCAAAGCCCGAGCGGTCTTATAGAACTCAGAGTCTATGCGTGTCTCCACGATGAGGAAGATGTAGTCCACAGGAATGGAGGAGATGAAGTCCACCACAAACCAACTCTTCAGGTATTTCATTTTGATCCTTTGAGGGTCCAATATTATCTCCGTGTTGTCCTCTACAACGATGCCTGTCCGGAAGTTGAGGACAAGGTCAATGAGGAAGAAAGTGTCTGAGACCACATTGAAGACAATCCAGGGTGTTGTATTCTCATCCTTGAAGAAGGTGATGCCCACAGGGATGATAATCAGGTTCCCCACCATCAGAAGCAGCATGGTTAGGTCCCAGTAAAACCTGTGCAGAGAGTGAGAGACAGGTCACTTAGGGAGAGACCCAAGAGAGATGTTCAGACAACTAGAAAGAGAAATACAACAAGTCACATTCACCAAAAGAAGGACAGAAATAAACATGGGGGAGAAAGAAAAATGCCAAGAAAACTACGGGTGATTCACAGAAAAATAGAGAAACAGAGACACCAACAAAACCAATGTGAGGGGAAAAGAATCACAGAGGCCCTCACTTTGACTGCAGGGATCCTACTCTACCATTTTCTGAAATTTTCTTAAATCTTACCCTTCCAGGAGACCTTTCAATTCAATACGATTCGATTAGATTCAATTAGATTAGATTAGATCCAAAAAAATTTAATAAGTTCCTGCTCTCAGCAGAGCACTGTGCTAGGCTGGTTGAGATTCCAAGTTTAGATAAGACAGGGCACCTAATTAAGTACAAGTGTGAGGCAGTTTTCTCCCTCAGCCCCATGCTGACAGGACCCCTTCCTGGTTATGCCTGTTTCTCTACAAAGAAAAAATCAGTGTGAAAATAAACAAACAGGGGCATCTAGGAGGGAGACCAGGCAATGCAGGAAAATCATCTCATTCCACAAATGTCTTTTAGGACAGAATTCCCCCAGGGGATTCTAGGGTTTTCTGATCAACTTTGCTGAACAATTTGTAGGGTATCCAATATGGAACACTGCTGATATGTGAATGAATGAATTCCACCCACACCAACCAATCTATGTTGACTGGGCACTGTGTGCCCAGCCCTGTGTTAGGCTCATTTGGAGAGACAAGAGAAGAGGCAGCTCCTGCCCTCTAGGAAAGGGAAGTTGCAGACTAGAAATAATTGTAAAATCATAGTAAATACATGACTTAATGGCTAGAAAGCTAGGAAGGCCCACCTCTGATACATCCAAGACCCACCTGATTCAAGAGCCAGCTCTGATACATTCTGGCTGTATGTCCCTGAGAAAATCACTTAAACTCTCAATGTTCTAGGTAACTTTCTTAAAGATTACAAACTGCAGAGAAGGTAGTAACCTACATTGATAGAAAGAGTTCCTTATACCAATGAAATCTGAAATCCAGTCCCCATCCCTATTAAACAGTGACTACTAGAATGAGGGCTTTAAAGTCTGAGAGTTGTGGAAGTTGAAGGGAGCTGTTTTCAGTGTGGCTGAGAGAATGGGATCAGGGAAGGTAGCACTTGAGCTGGCCCTTGAAAGATATAGATCTGTGGAGAGGCAGAAGGGACAGGTGAAGACAGGCCAGACAAGAGACAAAAGCCCTCAGCGATGAGAATAAGCATGTATTGTGCTGGTTGCCAGGAGGCAACAGGTCTGATTCAGATACAGGGTGGGTTCGAGGGGAGGAGGTGGCAATGGAGAGCAAACAGAAAAGGATGATGGGGACACTGAGTCTAAAAAAGAGAAAGAAGAAAGCATTCATGGTATTAATTTTGGGGGAAGTGGGTAAAAGACCTGGGCTCCAGAGACCCTTCTCCTCTGTGGAGAGCTATTCCCAGGGTGGGTATCAGTGACACCAACAATGATATGAGCAGGTTAAATCTATAAGGAGATAAGATTTAACATAAAATGTACATAAGACAGAAGAAGGCACAAGTAACCCAAGGTGAAGTCAAGAGTGGCATGGAACAGGAAGATGAATGTAAAAAGTAAAGTACAGAATGAATAAAGAAGTACCGAAAAAATTCTAAGAACAACAACAACAGAAGGTAGGGAGCTGAGACCCAGCTTTGATACTTTCTATCCATGTGATCACAGGCAAGTCACTCAACCTTTATATGCCTTAGTTTCCTTAACTGTAAAATAGAAATAATAATACCTGAACCTTATACCTCAAAGGATCATTGGGAGAGAATAGTGCTACACAAAGTGAGTTATTATTGATAAAGAGGAGCAAAACACAGACAACACTGCTCAGAGGCAGATACAATCAGCAGTGGGCTGGGAAATGTTTAACAATCTGCTCAAAAATAGTGTATAGCAAGACACTCTTTGAATATACAATATTAACATTTTCTCTATCATTTTCTTAAGTCTGGATAATCAATAAGGCAGGTCTCAGTTTGGAGAATTTGCTGATTTCTGAGGTGCAGGGGCTCACACTGAAAGTTTAAGAATCGGTTTCAGTTTGAGCTGGCTCCAACATACCTCAGGGTATGGCAATGTTAATAGTGATGCTGAAAAAGCTGAACCACTCAGTTTTCACACACACACACACACACACACACACACACACACACACACACACACACACACACCCATGTTCTCTTATCAAGAAGACTCTTCTGATTAGGAAGGGTAGTGCAAATAAAATTGAAGGAAAATCCAAATGTAAGATAGGTAAGGAGGTACTAAAAGTTCAATCAGCTTTAATCAATAAATCAAAGAAATTGTATCCCAGAAAAAATGAAAACATTTGCAAATGTGAACTCTGAACCACTCTCAGTAATCTCTGAAGAATTATGGGGAGTAAGGGAGCTATCCAACTGGATATGATTTGATTTTCTAAAGGGGGGAAGGAGAATTCCAGAAATTATAGACTGGTGAGTTTGACACTGGTCCCAAGGAAAATTCTAGAAATGATTAAACAGATGGTTTGTGAGCACTTAGGAGATCAATGGGAGCTAGTATGGTTTAAATTAAAAGTCATGTTCTTTGTCACCACAACAAAAAACTAAACTCAAAAAAAGAAGTCGTGTCAAATTAATTTTCTTTCCTCTGTTGATGGATTAAGCAGCCTACTAGGTTAGAGAAATGCTGCTGACATTGTTTCTCTCTTTTAGAAAGGCATCTGATAGAATCACTCTTTTATCAGTCAAGGAGAATGTTTGTTGGAGTAATATGGTGGAGAGTATTGATTCTACAGTCAGAGAACTTGGGCTTAAATCCCAGGTCTTATTCTCACTACCTATGTGAATTTGGGCCTTCGATTCCCTTCAATTCCCTGGGCCTTGCTTTTCTGTGAAATAAGGAGCTGGATTAGTTGGTCTCTGTGGTCCCTTCCAGATCAAGATATGGAACAATATGTTACTAATGAACCCCTGGTGCATTGCAGTGATCACTGCTGCCATTTCAATGAATTCTATCCTATGAAGGATTCTCAGATAGGGAAGGCTGTAACAAAAACTGGTCAATAGATTAGCTAAACTGCTTGTTAAGTGAGGAACTGATAACAGAGCATGTAGTTTCCTCAAGTGGACTGTCTCAGACAAACTTGGATAAGACTGCAGAATCACTGTTTCTGGGGTATCCTGGAACACAGGAGATGTTCCATGGGAGTCAGTCAACAAGGACTTATTAAGCACTTACTATGTGTTAAGCACTGAGAATACACAGAAAGGCTAAATCACAATCCCTGCCCTCAAGGAGCTCACTGTCTAATGGGAGGAACAACATGCAAACAATTAAATACACATAAGATATATACTCTAAACGGGAGGTCATCTCAGAGGGAAGGCGCTAGTAGGTTGGAACAGGGAAAGCTAGGAAATAGATAGTGTAACAGAACGAGTATTGTATCTCGAGGGTGAAGACATGAGTTCAGTCACATCACTATCTGTGTGGCCTTGGGCAAGTCATTAAACTTCACTGGGACTTAGTTCCATTACCTATAAAATTGGGGGAATAGAATAGATAACATCTACATCCCTTTTGTGCTCTTAATCTATGCTCCATTACTGATGACAGTCAAATGTACCCATTTTCAAAAGTACTTCGACTATTTTAAATTCTATATTCTAATAGAATAAAAATTCCTGGATGGCAGGAAGCATCTTACTTGATTTGTAAACCAAAGGGGCCTAGGACGATGTCTGGCATATAGCAAACTCTTCATAAATGCTTGCTGATTGATTGCTGATTGATAGAACAGTGAGTTGGATGCTAATTCCTGGTATAAGCCTGGGACAGATTACAAATGGGGTATTTGTGAGCTTTTAGAAATAGAGGCAGTGATCACTGCAATGCACCAGAAGTTCATTACTAACAACTTATTCCACATTAACTTCATTTCTGTAAGTCAGGGAATATCACAAACATAATATACCCTGGCTTCAGCAAAGAATTTGGCAAAAAATCTTTCAAGTACACTTGTGAACAAGATAAAGTTATGAACTATGTGATTTTACAGTTAAGTGAATTCAGAACTGGTAAGACAACTTGACTTAACAAATGGTTATTAATGGTTTGACATCAACTTGCAGAGAGGTCTCTAGTGGAGAGCTACAGGGCTCTGTCCTTGGCCCACGTCTACTTAACATTTTCATGAATGAATTGGATGATAGTATAGATGACAAGTTTTTCAAAAAAACTTATACAATCTTGGGTTTCATTAACCTAAGGTTGATGTCTAGAAGAAGGTAGGTAAGAGTCCCCTGTACTCTGCCTTGGTCAAACCATAGCCATAACATTGGTCATGTTATGATGGTCAAATATGGTATGTTATGTGCTTTCAATATGATCTGTGCTTTCAAATAATTTAAGAGTGGTCCCAGAGAAGAATCTGATGTGTTATATTTGACCCAAGAAGGCAGAACTAAGGTCTATGGGGGTAGAAGATGCAAAAAAGTAGATTTTAACAACATAAAGAAAAAACCTAATGGTGATAGCTGCACAGATTGGGAAGGTTCTGGCTCAGTACAAAGGCCATTCTTCATCACTAGAAGTCTTTGATGTAAATCTGAATAATCACATGTTAGGGATGATGTTCAGGGGATACATGCTTCAGAGAGGGGTTGGAACTGAAGGTCATTTGAGGTCCCAACTCTAGCCTTCTATGATTCTCTGATATCCTTGTGAACAATATGGAAAACTGTAGTTTGGATAACAGTATAGCAAGGCAGAATCAGGGATGTTGGAAGGACCATACCTAGCAGGTGTTGATTAAATGATCAGTATCTAATCTGGAGATAGGCTCAGTAGTGGGGCACAGTACTGGAACCTGATCTAGAATCAAATAATTTTAGATCTAGAAAGAATATTAGCCATTGTCTAGTTTGGTTCTCCAATTTTATAGATAAGGAAACTGAGATCTAAAGTAATTTGGTCAAGGTCACATAGCAAATTAGTTGGGACCAAAAAGAAACCAGCTGCAGAACTACACAATAGATAATGATAGATTTAGACCTGGAAAAACCTTAGTAGGAACTGAGTCCAATTCTTTCATTTTACAAATGAGGAAATGGGGCTACAGAAGGATGAAGTGACTTGCATAGTCACAGATCTAGTAAGATTATGAACCCAGATTATCCAGAGTTCAAGTTCAGCAATCTATCACTATACCCCTTTACCTTGGAAATCATCTTCATTTTAAAGAGTAAAGGGAAAACCCAGAAAGATTAAGTGATCTGTCCAAAGTGATCCAGGTAAATAATAGCTCTGGATCTAAGCTCAGCGTTCTTTCTACTGCACCATCACCATGTCTGCCCTAAGAAGACAATTTTTCCTGTGGGAAAAAAAATATAACTTAGGATTCTCTTGATCATAGATTGGACTGTGGAAAGGTGGATATCAAAAAACTGAAGGCAGCATAGGAGCACAGTACCTTTATTCTGGGCATCACACTTTCAGAGTTGTGCTGGCCAACTAAAGCTTATTTAGCAGAGGGAGAAGAAGATGGCAAGGGTCCTGGGAGCCATGTCATTCTAACCTAGACCAAAAAGGCAAAGTGGTCTAAGAATACTGGCTCCAGATACACTAAAGACTTGGCACAGTCTAGAAGCAGATGGCTAGCGAGCTGACTTGGAAGGAAGTCTTTAGTGGAGTGCCTCAGGGCTCTGGCCTCTCCCCAGGTCTGTTCAATATTCTTATCCACGATTTAGATGATGATACATATGCCATGGTTTTCAAATTTGCATATGATATGAAGTTAAATGAAATAGCCAGTATGTTGGGTAAAAGAATTAGGATCAATAAAGGTCTTGCTAGGTTAAAATGGGTTAAATTCTAATACAAAGAAACTTGAAGTGGTAGGTTGTTGAGGCAATATCTCAAAAAGAACAACCCAAAAGGCATGAGAACACTAGGAGGGCAGGTCGGGTCATTGATGTGAATCCAATGAGCCCAATACAAACAAAAGAGAGGGACAGATTCAATGATGGAGTTCCACAGTCTGGTCAGGTCCTTCGCTGGATCTAAGAGAGGTCAGATGAGACTCCAGGAGAAGTAAGGTTGATACTTTGACATGTTCAGAGGCTCTATGATGCAGGGAAACCTAATGTACTAAAGAGAAGGGGGCATTTTGACTACAAACATTCTGATTCAATTCAAGAAAGCACCAAAGAAGAGAGACATAGTGGGGACAAGATAGTCATCATCAAGTATATTTTGGGCTGTGATGTGAAAAAAATTTATACTTACATGGCCCCAGAGGACAGAATCAGGAACAGTAGGTAGAAGGTGCAGAAAAGTAGATTGAGGCTTGATGTCAGAAAAAAGACAAATTTCTTAACATCTGGAGGTGTCAGAATGGGCTGACTAGAGAAAGAGAGTTTCCCATCATTGGGAGACTTCTAGTGATGATCGAATGATTATTGTGGGTTATTGTAGATGGGACCTCTCTGTTCAAGTATGGGTCTGATGCTGCATGCTAATAAAAAGAATACTATATTTGGAGTCACAAGACATGGGCTCAAATCCCAGCTCTTCCACTTAATTACCTGTATCACTTAAACCTCTCTGAACCTCAGTCTACTCATCTATAAAATGGAGAGTTGGATTAGATAACTTCAAAGGACTCTCACAACTCTAAATGTATTATCCTAGGTTCCTTCTCATTCTGAGATTCTGTGACTTTACAACAGAATTATCTAACAAGCTTCCTCATGAGGTAATGAGCTCCCTGTTATTCTAAGTGTTCAAGCAGAGGCTGGGTGATAACCTCTCAAAGATGCTGCATAGTGAGGTTATGAGTTAGAGTATCCTACAATTCTCTGAACTATGAAGCACCAATGGTAAAAATTTTGGGCATCAGTAGAGGAGATACTTTTGATCAAATCTCAATGTAAAGAACTCTGTAATCTTCTTCTGTTGCAGAGTTGATCTCATATTATGAATAAACAATTATATTTTGATATATCTGTAGTAGAGGATAAAGGACTTATCCATAGTCACACAGGTAGTAAATGGAAGAGCCCAGATTTGAATCTAGGTCTTCAGATTCCAAGGCCATGGCTCTTTCCATTGTACCACATTGCTTTTCTATTAAAAACACATTGTTTCCTGAAAGTTCAAAACACTCATGGAGCCCATCTTCTACTAATTGTCTCAAAATGCCCCAAAGCCAAGGCTGTTGTCATGGCTTATTAGCTCCATGTTGTAGGAGGAGCACAGAGACTAAATAGTTTAATCAAAGTCACACAGCAAACTGGTTAAGGAGACAAAGGTCTTGGCTTCCTGTCTATATTCTGAATATTTCTGTCTATATCCTGACTGAAGTGCTAGCTCATAGGTCCAACAGACATGGACATATGCTGCTCTTGCCAGGTCCCAGCAGTGAAGACAGGGCACCTGAGAGGTGCCCTGACTTCTAACCATGTGCATCTTGGCTTGCCCAACCATGTCCCAGAAATCCTACCAGGGCTAAGTGGCTCTGGGCCAGGACCCCAGTGTGAAGGGCATGAAATGATGGTGCAGTTTCCTCATGCTATTAATTTGGACAGTTACACAATAGCTTATAAAGGTACTAAACCTGGGAGAAATTAATATGTCTTTCCCCAGTAAAAAATAACCTTTTGGCCATCATGAATCTCCTTGTTGCAGGGGAAGAAATAAAAAAGGAACTTTGGAGAAGAACTAGCAAGGTGTCTTTCCCTTTGACCCTGAAAAGAACTAGCTACACACAAGATCCTCCCATCATCCCACCCCACCATAATCAAAGTGGGGCAAAACATTCTTCTAGTGTTTGGTTTTCTATAACAATTCATCTTACAATAGTAGGAGGAGGGAATGAGGAACAGAAAGGATGTGTAATATGACTCCTTCCAAAACCAGTGCTTCATCTTCTCACACCTGGACTATTGTAATAGCCTTCTGTTTGGCCTCTTACCTCTAATCTCTTCCTACTCTGACCTACCCTCCACTCAGTTGCCAAAGTAAGTCTGACCATGACACCTACTTCTCTGTTAACCGAATAATTCTAATGCCTCCATATTCTCTCTACTATCAAGTGTAAAACCCTCTATTTGACACTTAAAGACCTTCACAACCTGTCCACTTCCTATAGTTTCTAATCTATACCCTATTCCCCTCCACATATTCTATGATCCAACTACACTTGCTCCCACAAGACATTCCATCTCCCTAGGCCCTGCCTCCATATTTCCCATGCCTGGCATGATATCCTTCTTCACCTCTGTCTCTTGGCTTCACTAGATTCTTCAAGACTTAGTTCAATTTCACCTTCTGGAAGAAGCTCCTCTTTATCATTCCCTACCCCTACCCTTGACCCAGTTTGGCACCTTTCCTTCTGAAATTACCTTCCATTCTGCATATATCTTGTTATATAGCACGATTAGCATGCTTTCTCCACCATTTGAATGTGAGTTCCTTGAGGCCATGTTTTCTGTCTTTCTTACCATAATGCCTGGTACATAGTAAGTACTGGTTAATGAATGCTTGTTTCTGCCTACTGACTTCCGAAGCCAGAAACTCAGAAACAATCTCACCTCCTATCTGAGGATTAGGGAATTCAGTGACTTTCCTAAGGTCTCATAGGCATTAAGTCATGGGTCTTGCCTCCAAACCCATAGCTATGTCTGCTATGCTGCACTGTTTCTCACCCAAATTTAGTCAATCCACAGGGAAGACTGTTCACAGGATCCGAGATCAAGAGCTGGAAAGAGTCTTGAGGTCATACAACCCAAAGTTCTCATTTGATGGTTGAGGAACCTGGGGTCCAGGGAAATTAAGTAACTCAGACAAGGTCACACAGGCAGGAAGTGAGCATCAGAGGTGGACTGTAAAGTCAGGTCCTCTATCTCAAGGGACAGGGCTCTTGCACGAAGTTATTGGCGGAGCCAAGATGTCGATGACATTCTTCTAGGTGGCTTCTGGGGTTCCTTTCAGTTCTTTTAAAAATTCATTGAGATGACTTTTACATTTTTCAATTTTTTTTCAAATTTATTTTTCTTTAGTTAATAAAAATCTATTTTCTGTTCCCCCCACGATGAAAAAAGAAAGAAAAACAAAACCCTCATCCCTTTGAATTCTCAATTCTGTGCTTCTGTGAATACCTGTGAATAGCAGCCAGGTCTCCTGATCTGTTCAGTCAAGTGATCTTGTCACTTTACCACAATGCTCTCTTCTCAACTTCCCCTCTGCTCCCTTCAGAGATCTCAGTCCATTTCCCTTGTCAGTGAGATGCAAACCCCAAAGGAATGTTCTCAGTCCCCAAGAGGCCCTCTAACATCACATTCCAGCCTCCAAATATACACACAAAGTCATGGGCTGGCATGTGCAGATGTATGCATACATCTATACACACATATAAAGACAATTACAAACATACCAGACCCCAAATACATATGATGATACATACAAACAGGAACACAGACAAGATTGCACACAAATATATACACAAACACACATATACAAACAAGGACACACAAAGACAAATACATGCATACACACATGGAAAAACCCATGATCATATATATATATATATATATATATATATATATATATATATATATATATATATATATATATATATA
>CM053589.1:171686066-171734432 GCA_028646515.1 Pseudochirops corinnae | reverse complement strand
TCTCTCTCTCTCTCTCTCTCTCTCTCTCTCTCTCTCTCTCTCTCTCTCTTTCTCTCCTTGCCAATATGTAGAGTCATATCCCAGGATGAAAGAAGGGGTGGTATTTTCTGGGGTTAGAAGTGCCCAATCTCCAGATGTTTTGAAATTAACCAAGTACAATGGAAATTAAGGCTCATGGGGGTACTTTCCCAAAGTTTCGTGGAATATGAGAAAATCTATGTGCAGAAAGCAAGATGCCTAGTCAAATTTTTCTCCTTTTCCCTCTCCCTCCTCACCCTGACTCTACAGCTACTGTGAGTTAATCTTCCACAATACTTTGAGTGCCTATTTTCTTTGAATCCTTCCCTGGAGAGTGAAAGGAGTAAGCAAATTGATCTTGACAAGAAAGGGACTGGACATATGGATGGGTCCATTCCAGTTGATTCCACCAAAAACATGATTCTGAGGCTGGGGCATTTTCATATCACAGGCCTTATTCTTAGAGAACCCCTGACCCCTACTGTGGCTATTCAGGTCAGAATGTGCTCTCTGACTTTCTGTGGAAGGAACAGATAGAGCTGAGAGGTCACCATCCTTCCTTCTCATGGTATCTGAAACAGCATGCAACACCAGCTGGGCTGTGGAGATCTAGGCTCCTGGTGCCAAACCTGAGCCCAAGACAAGCAATTCTTTTCCAGGCAGGCTGGTCGGCAGGTGGCCTGTCTCAGTCCCCACATGTCCAGGACCCAGCAGGGAGGACACAGGCTTGGAGATCAGTTATGAAGAGAGAGATGGAAGGAGGTACTGAGTAGGCAAAAATAAAGGAGTGACATTTTAATCTGATAGTCCAAGCATTTCTGGTTCTGACTCAAGTGAAAGGTCCTTGAGCTTTGGAGGAACAAGAAAGGAGAGGAAGCTGCTGGCCTCATTCAGAGACTTGCAGGTCACTTTTAAGGTTGCTAACTAACTCCCACTCCTTCCACAAACAACCTGGAGAAGATGCAGGAAGTGACAAATTTGGGAATAGAGAGAGAAAGTAAGTGGGATATAGAGGCTGAGAAATTCAGACACAACCTTCTTCAGCTCACCCACTCTCATAACCCACATACATTGAAAACACACACATACACACACACACACACACATGCACATGGACTCAAGAATGTGTCAAAGTTACAAGGAATCTTGATAAGGAAAGAGAAGAATCTGTTAATTGAAAGTTCATAGAAGCACAGACTTAGAAGTGAAAGGGTCCTTAGAAATACTCTTGCCCAATCCCCTCTTTGAACATATTAGGAAGCTACAGTCCTGAGTGCTTGTGTCTTGCCCAAAGTGGGTAGTAAGTAGAATAATTGGCTCTCATACCCAAGTTCCCTGATTCCAAATCCAGCATACTTTCCACTAGCTAAAGGAAAATTAAATACATACTTGTACGTATTCATATGTAAACACCAGCACTCCATGGCACCTAGACACACACTTGTAAACATACACGATAATTAAGGGAAGTCCTGGGTGGGAGGAAAATCTGTGAGGTGTTAGGCACTGGGAGATTTTTATGAATGTCTGCCCAAACTAAGCACTATGCTTGCTAAAGATGGCAGTGTGGTGTAGTGGGGGGAAAACCAACACTGTCAGATGACCTGAGTTCAAATCCTGACTGTCTCTTCCTACCTGTCTGAAACAAGATACTTCAACTACCTCATCTGTAAAATAAGGGAAATGAGCTAGAACTTTTCTTTTAGCTCTAAATATAAATCTCTCATCCATAGACTAAGACTGATGTTCTGTGCAGACTAAAAACTTCTCTTTTCACATGTAGTCAAGTAGTCACTGAAAACAGATGGACCAGAAAATGTCAGGGTAAGAGGAATATTGCAAGTAGAGACTGTAGGCAATGGAGGGGAATAGTCAGCCACTAGACATGATGACCCCAGGTAAGGAGAATAGGTGCATGGGGGAAATTACTAGATTGGAGTCAGGGAATTTGGTTCAAAACCTACCTCTGCCATGTACTACCTATATGACCTTGGCCAGTTACCCCTTTGATCCTCCATTCCCTCAACTATAAAGTGAAGGAATTGGACTCTCTAAGGTCCCTTCCAGTTTTAAATCCATAATGTTAATATCTCTATCAATGAATCAGCTGGGACTTATTAAATACCTACTATGGGCTAGTGACTATCCTAGGTATTGGGGTACAAAGTACAAAGAATGAAACAATTGCAATTTGCAATGAGCTCACATTCTAATGATGTCCTAATCATCATGGATCCATAGGACCACTTCCTCCCCTCCCCTGCCCACCCACCAAGAGCTTAACAAACTCCTTGAGCAATGAGGGAGAGAGGCCATAGGGAATTCTAAGGAATCAGTCATGGGGATAGGAATCAAAGTTCTAGTTCCACTATGAACATTACCTTGACTTTGCTAGGTCAAGAGCTGTGTGCCTTAGTTTATTCAACTGTGTGGTCCAGAGCCAAATCTTTGCCTCCAGGCTCACAAAGGGTTACAAGATCCATATAAAGCTGGTTGACCTTACCAAGTGAAAAGCTCACATTTCCAATGGACCTAGAATAGTTAGAATAAGGTAGTTCTTACATAATTCAGATGGGAGTCATAAATTCAACTCATATATCCCCTAAAGATGCAGTAACTCTTTGGGTGGAAAAAGGTTGATCTGACACAAGTTAATTTCACATTCAAGTGGAAGTCAGGAAGTTTTTTGTTTTGCTTTTCAGTCAGAGTTCTACCATTTGCTAGGGATGAAGTTCTGGGTTTCAGTTTCTTCACCTATAAAGTGATATTTATATTACCTACCTCACAGGTTTCCCAGGATTTAGCAACTATGAATTAAGCAATCTGACCAATCAGCTAGTCCAACTTTCTAATTTTACAGCTCAGGAAACTGAGGCTCAGAAAGAAGAAGTTACTTGCCCAAGGTCACACAACTAATAAGTAGCAAAGCCAGGGTTCAAACCTGAAAAGAGAGATGGAAGGAGGAAGTCAGGTCAGGTCAGGTCCCCTGACTCCAGATGCATTGTTTTTCTTGCTACACAAACCTGGTTGCTCTGAAGAAAGCATTTTGTACCCTGAAAGGCATTATGTAAATATTGTTATTGTTACTGCATCAGCAGGGGAAAGAGGTGAGAGCACTGGAGAAGAGCCTAGGTTCAAAACTCATCTTTATCACATACTGGTAATGTGCCCATGAAATGGTCTTCTCTGTTATATAACATAACAGATATAGGGATACCTCTTGTGAAGATCAAATGAGATAATGTATATAAAGTGCTGGGCAAACCTCACGATGTTACATAAATGTCAGTTATCATTACAGTTACAGTGCCTGAGATTCATCGTCTGCTTCATATGTGTGCACTGTGTCTCTCCAGCCAGACCGGGAGCTCCTCAGGGACAAGAATGGTGTCTTTTCCTATTTCCCCACAGTGAAGTATATCTGTGGTTTTGGTGTGGTTTGGCCTTAAATGGCTTCTCTCTCAACTTGGAGAATCTGTGATTCTGAGGAGAAAGAGAAGGAAGAGGCAGAGATTCTGGTGTCTCTGATTAGGGGGATGGGTTAGGGCTTGGTGCCTCAATAAAGCTATTTATTTTATTTCATCATTGGACTCCTACAGTACTTATTGTCTGAACCACCCAATTTAGTACTTAATTATATACTACCTTGTATTTGGAGATGACATTAATGTTTGTTTAGCTGCTGTAGAAGGAATGTAGTATAGTGGAAAGTGCACTATCTATCTATGAAGTCTGCAGACTTCGGTTTGAATCCTAGCTCTTGCTTATTAACTTGGGTCAGTAATTTCCCTTCTCTGGCCTCAGTTTCATCTTCTGTAAAATGGAGGGGTTGGACTAGATGATCTCTTAGAGGTTCGTTCAAGCTCTGATTCCTATGACCAATTTCACTTCAATCAAGTCACAGGATTTCAACTTCTTATTACAATCAGATTCCTTTTAATAGCACCTCAGGGTAAGATCAAGAGAAAGATCAAGGTTCCAATGTGCAGGAGCCCCAGGATGTATGAGTGAGATGTGGATCCCAATATTAGGGAGTTCCAGGTCTGATAGGGTAGATAAGACATATACGTGATACGTAGGAACACTATCACAGGAGTGGACACACTAATCTCGATGAGAAAAGAACTGGACAAATGGATAGGTCTCACTCCAGCTGATGTCACCATAAGCATGACTCTGGAGGGGTCTTATCCCTCACAAAGTCAGAGGGCACCCTACTCCCACTCTTACTCAAGTCTTACTCTCATACTCTCAAGTTTCTATGCAAGGAAACCTCATCACTTTTTGACCGTTGCTGACCTAAGAGTAATTTCCCAATTTAGGAGTTCCCTCAAGCCATTACAGTAGTCTCTGACAATGAGGATGCTGTTCTCCTTGCTAAGGCCTATTCCTTTGTATGTACTCTTGGTCCCATCTTTGCCCACCTAGAGAGAGTCATCTACTCTCTCTAATCTTTAATCTTTTCCTGGCTCATAGTTCCTTCTCTGACACTTATGAACACATGTAAGTGTCCCCTATCCTTAAAACAACTTCACTTGGAGACTAGGTGGCACAGTGCATAGAGTACTGGCCCTGGAGTCAGGAGGACCTGAGTTCAAATCCAGCCTTAGACACTCACTAGCTATGTGACCCTGGGCAAGTCACCCAAACCTCCAAAAAAAAAATGCTATTTTATAAGACCCTAAGCTATCATCCCATAGCTTCCTCCAAATGCCTTGAGGCCATTTACAATCAGTGCCTCCACTTCCTCTCCTTCCACTCTCTTTTTAAATCTTTTCAATTTGGCTTCTGATCTCATCATACAACTGAAACTGACCTCTCTAAAGTACCCAGTGTTCCTAATTCTCAGAACTGATAAGTCTTTCCTCAACCCTCAACCTACTTGACCTTTACATTAAAAACTTTCACTATTCTCCTCCCTGGATTTTTGTGATACTGTCATCTTCTGGTTCTTGTTCTACCTTTCTGACAGATCCCTTTCAGTCTTATTGGCTGGTTCATCCTCCAAATGGAAGATGAACTTTCCTTTAATGGAAGTTGTGCTCCAGGGCTCTGTCCTGGACCCTCTTCTCTCTTTTCTCTATACTTTCTTCCTTGGTGGCCTCATTAGTTTCCATGGATTTAATGGTCATATCTATGCAGACAACTCCCAGATCTATACTTCTTTAAAAAAAAAAAACACTTTTATTTATTTTAGTTTACATCATTCATTTCCACGAGATTTTGAGTTACAAATTTTCTCTCCATCTTACCCCTACCCACCACCCCAAAACAGCCATCCCATTGTATAACCCCTCGCCCAATCTATTCTCTCCTATGTCCTTCCCCATCGCCCCTCTGACTTTCCAGCAGGGCAGGATGGATCTCTCTACCACAGTGCCTGTGTACCAGATCTATCCTTCTGATTTCTCTCCTCAACTACAGGTCTGCACCATCTCCTAGGCTTTTAACCTCAGCATTATCCTTGACTCTGTACATTCAGTCACTCCAAGTAACCAATCAGTTGCCAAACCTTGGCAGTTTTAATTCCATAACTTCCTTGTTATTTGTCTCTTTCCCACTCTTCATATAGCCATCACTGATATTCATCACCTATTACCTGGATTATTGCAATAGCTTCCCACTTGGTGGCTCTTTCTCAAGCCTGTCCTCACTAAAATCCATCTTCCACTTGGCCAACAAAATGATTTTCCTTAAGTGTAAGTCTGACCAGGTCACTACACCAGAGATTCTTGAAGGCTGGTATGGAGACCCTCTGGGGGAACCTGAGACCCTTTTAGGGAGTCTGTGTGGTCAGAGCTATTTTCATAATAATACCAAGACATTTCCATTTCTAATGTAACTATCAGTAGATATAACCCACATAAACAAAAGCTCTTTGGGCTCATCAATAATTAATAGGTGCTGAGATCAAAAAGGTTGATAATCACTATACTACCCTACTAGAAAAAAATACCAGTGGCTCCCTATTGTCTCCAGAATCAAATATAAACTCTTTGATTTAGCATTTAAACCTTCACAGCCTGACTTTAGCCCCTCTCTCCACTCATTACATCCAAGCTTCCTTGTACAATTCAATCTAGCTGGTCCTCTGGATGTTCCTCACACATGCTCCACCTCCTGATTCCAAGTCTTTGCAATGGCTGTTCTCATACCCTCCCTCCTCACTTCTACCTCTTAGAATCCTTTACTTCCTTCTTCAAGTCTCCATCATCTACAGGAAGCTTTTCTTGATCCCGCTCCCCCAACTACTATTACCTTCCAACCACAGAGGTAAACCTGCATTTACTTTGTACTTATTTTGTGTAGACCTATATACGTAGATTCCTTTCCACGATAAAGTGTAAGCTTCTTTCTTTTTTTGTCTTGGTATCTTCAACACCTAGAACATCACCTGGCACATTGTTGTTCTGGCACATGGCAGTGCATAATAAATGTTTGGCAGTTAATGGACTTCCTGATCTGTGTCTAGGTAGCATACTTCCTGCAGAATTTAAGCCTGAAGAAAGGAATGATTTTGTGTTTATCTTTCTACCTCTGGCATTTTTTTTTTTTTGCTTTTTGGAGGGCAATTGGGGTTAAGTGACTTGCCCAAAGTCACACGACTAGTAAGTGTGTCAAGTGTCTGAGGCCCCATTTGAACTCAGGTCCTCCTGATTCCAGGGCCGGTACTCTATTCATTGTGCCACCTAGACGCTCCACTACCTCTAGCTTTTAACACTGGTCTTGAAACATATTACATGCTTAATAAATCCTCTCTGAATTGAATTTTTTAGTAAACTTATAAAGAAGAATCTGGAATGTGTTGGGGGGTGATTGAGGTGACTGGAGATGAGTAGAGTTAGTCTGAGAAGTCAAGGAGAGAAAAGGTTAAGTTTGATCATTTCAATAATAATAATAATAATAATAGCATTTATAAAGTGTTTTAAGATTTTCAAGGAACTTTATACAAGGTATCTCATTTGATGCTCACAGCAGCCCTAGGAGATAAATGCTATTATTATCCCCATTTCATAGTGGAGAAAGTTGAGGCAAACAAAGGTTAAAAGACTTGCCCACTATCACACAGCTCTCAAGTATCTGAGGCTGTGTTTGAACTAGGGTCTTCTCAACTTCAGGTCCGGTAGCTTATTCTTTGTGCCACCTAGATGACTTAGGATGGGAGGATGGTGATGGAACACATGGTTTGAACGAAGAGTTTTTAGTCTAGACCCAGGATTTATTTCACTTGTGTGGTGCAATCCCTGATATAGAAATTTTTGCCACTGGTGGCTACTCTGTAAAATTTATTAATCATGATCACAGAGATAATATTCATCAATGGTAAGATATGAACTAAGGTCTTACTCTCTATCTGCTACATAATAGAGCCTCATTGATTGATAAATGCATGAGATAAAAGGAAGTAGGTGATTGTTTTTTGGGAAAAGCGTGAGATTAGGGATTAGAATCTCAGCTCTGGAACTCTTTAGCTTATGATCATGGGGCCTCCCCTTTCTGGGCCTCAGTTTCCTCTTCTGTCAAATGAGAGGTTTTAACCAGATATTCTTTAAGGTCCCCTTCAGTTCTAAAGATCTATAGCTCTAACAGTCTATGAAAGAGAGGGCTTTAAAAAACTGAGATATGTGGACACACAGAGAAACAAAATACATGAACACAAGCATTAGCTGTCTCATTCTGATCTCACCAAAACTGCTATCTAGAAGACTGTGGCAAGCCATGTAACCTCCTTCCACTGGATATTTTCTGGGGCAGAGTCTCTGGGGCAGAGCCCTGGATATGGCTGCCTGTTAGAGAGACTGTCTGAGTACAGCTCAGAGATGGGAGGGAAGCCCAGAGAGTCAAGGGGCTTCCTATACAGCAGGAAATTCAAAGCTAGCTCTAATGGGAAAGGGGAGGGAAGGTCAGTGACAGAGGGAAGGAGCAGATAATGGTCTAAGGCTTTCTTCCATTTATCTCCCATCCCAGTCTCTTGAGAGGGTAGTTTAAAAACTCTTTATTTCTATCTAACCAGAGTTCTTTTTCACTACTCTATGGTGGGGAAAAAAAGGGAAATCATATCATCAATCTCTCCCTCTTCTTCACCAGTGCCCCAGTCCCTATCTCCCCTCCAGTGACCCCAGAATGACCCATTCTGGAATCCCCCCTCCACCAGGATCTCCCAGCAGCCCTTCAGCAGCAGTCATCTCCAGTCCCAGAGCCGATGAGTGTTCCCCTCTTCCAACAGCGTGAGAGCTCCATTGATCCCACCCCCACCTCCCTGGCCAATCATTGGGAGTTCTATTTATAACTCAGGTAAAGAACTCTGATTCAGAATCACATGGATGCTCAGGTATATGACTCCACTGAGGCCAAAGCTATGGGGCTGCACATCGGAAAAAACAAAAGCAGTATAATGCATACAACATCCCCCTGTACACACACACACACATACACACACACACACCAGAGCCCCATCCTCTCCCCTTCTTCCCTCCCCAACCTTGGATTCAGATGAGTGGGCTAAATTCAGGAAGGATGCTCTAAAAAGTGGGAGAGTTCCAAATGAGGGCCATTTGTTCATAAGGCAGTGAGGATTCTGACCCTCCTGGGGTAGAGGGCTCATTTGAGAATACAATGTACATGTAAGGACACAAGGTGGGAATTGTGACACCTGCATTCTAGTCCTATGAGTCACTCTGTGACCTTAGGTAAAGCATTGTTCTGTGTCTCAGCTTCTTTATCTGTTAAATAAAGGGATTTGGTTACGTGATCCTCTAAAGTGCCTTGTAGTTCATTTGAAGAGTATTTGAGTATATCCCTGGAAGTGTTGGGAGATAAGGCTGGAGAAATAAGCTATGTCCAGATGACCAGATTCTATACTCCCTGAGAACAGAAACTGTGTCTTTTACAACTTTGCATCCTGTATTACACCTGGTATAATATCTTACTCATGGCAGATGTTTGATGAATGAATGAAGATTGTGAAAGGTTTTGAATGTCAGGCTAAAGAACTTGGACTTGATTTTGAAGGTGATGGGGAGCCATTGAAGGTTTTAGGGATAGGGAATGCTTTCTGAAGGCAGGCTGTAGCTCATTTTCTCCCTACCTACCACATTCTAGGTGAGGGGGATAGCCTCTGTCACAACCCTGGGAAATGAATAGAGTTGGTACTAAAGAGTCAATGTGGTTGGGCATGGTGGAGTGACCAGGTATGATGAAACCTAGCAAGAAAGTGGGAGGAGGGAAATGCATGGCTTTATAAGCTAGACCTCACTGACCCTCTAAAATACTATGTTCCTTCTGTCTACTCTAGTATTTCCAGTACATAATTTACTTCCTCTAGAAGTCTTTGGTACAATGCTTGGCACAGAGTAGGTGCTTAATAAAGCTTGTTGACCTGACTTGACTCTAGAGGCTATATCCATCTTATAGGACTGCTAGGAAAAAGTAGGGAGAGTAACTTTATAAATGGAGCCCAGAAGTCTCCTGAGAACTAAGACAGAGTGAACTAAGCAGAACCACAGCGCAGGACACACAAAGACCACAATAATCTAAACAAAAACAAGTCTGAACAGTAGCTGAAGTCTGATTAATTGTAATGAGCAGCTTTGGTCCAGGAGAACTGATGATGACATACACTTACTTCCCTCTTCTTTGGACCAAAGGTCATCTATCATTTCAGACACGGTTACTATGAGACAGGGTTTAATGGACAGAGGGAGAGGTATAAATGGTTAGATTAGGGCAAAAAACAAAAGACATCAATAAAGCTTTACCCAAAAAAGAAATGTAATCCCAGGTCTTCTCAGTGTCCTCTAAGACACCGAATGATTTAACAGCCCAACTCTCCCAGACTCCCTGAGATGTCTGGATTCAGAGTCTGCCCCAATTCCTTTCCCAGCCTCAGGCTAGAGAATGCTTTCTGGACTCTAAGGGTTACTGAGGAAGTCTGACTATTTGTCAGGGATGTTAGAGATGTGGTTCATGTTTCAGGTAGGGGTTGGATTAGATCCGGATAGTGTTGGCATCCCTTCTAACTCTGAAATTCAAAGATTCTATAAAGCAAGTTGCTTCCTTTTGGCTGAGGCAGAATGAGCCCCTGGGATACTCATCCTTCTCTTTCCCCCACATCTCAAAAACATGTTCAGTTCTAGGCACAACATTTTAAGAAGGGCACTGATAAACTAGAGCTTGTCCAAAGGAGGGTAACAAAGATGGTGAGGGGACCTGAAACTAGGCCATGTAAAAGAAAGGTCATGTTTGAAAGAACTAAGGCTGTTTAGCTTTGGAAAAAGAAAACTTGGGGAAGTGATGGGAGAGATGTTAGAGCTGTCTTTGAAGTACTGTCACATGGGAGGAGAATTAGACCTGAGTTTGGTCCCAGAGGATAGAAATAGGCACAGTGGAAAGTTATAGGAAGTCAGATTTGGGCTTATTAGGGTGTGGTATGGAATTTTATTGGGGAAATCCCTGATCTGGTACTAGTGGGGCTAGGGAGTTTCTCAGGTCCCTTCCCATTGTCATCTTGTGGCTACATAGAGGGGAAATTTCCAAAATTATAATGGACTGACTCTGGGGTAGTGAATCACTTGTCACTGAATATGTTCAAGCTTAGTCTGGATAACCATTTAAGGTTTTTAGTCAGAGGATTCTTGTTCAGGTATGATTTGGACTAGATGAAGACCAGTGGATTGGGAGTCAGAGGACTCAGGTTCAAATCTCTACCTATATAATTTCTACCAAAAAAAAAAATCCTTCTCTAAAATGGGGGTGGGGGTAGACTATATGATCTTTAAGACTTTCCTTTTCCTAAATCAATGATCCTATCATATCTGAGGTCACTTCCAATTCTGTTATAATTCAGTGAGACCATCTTCTTACCAGTCTTTAGGGGCTCTCTCTCTCTCTCTCTTTCTCTCTCTGTCTCTCTCTCCCTCTCCCTCCCTCTCTCTCTCTCTCTCTCTCTCTCACTCACTCCCTCTCTCCCTCCATCCCTGCACTTTTATTCTGATCCCCTGTTTATGTTTACCCCAGGCAATTTTCCATGTTGGGAACACTCTCTACTCTCTTACTTCAACACTTGGACTCCATAGCTGTCTTTAAGGCATAGTCCACATGACCTCTCTAGCTGCCAATGCTCTCCTTCTAATGAAGTTCTGCACATCTACTTTGCATTTTCTTCTCTGGTCATGCTGGGATCTCTCTTTTGAATGTAAGCCTCTTCAGGGCAGGGGATGATCTGGTTTTATCTTTTGTATTTTTAATACCCAGTACCATTCTGGGCACATGGTAGATTCATGCTGAATGTTTGCTGAATTGAATTTCTTAGGGGCTCTCACTCTCCCCCCCTCCCCTCAAAGATCAAGGATCTTTCACCCCTCCAAATTAACATTCAGAAGTATCATTTACCAAAAAAAAGGTACACAAGTCAACTTCCGGATCAAAAAAGGCCGTGTGAGTAAGTACAAGGAACTGTCGTCTCTGCCTGTTTTCCTCCCTTTCTCTGTCATGGCCTGCACCCTGTACTGAAGCATGGTAGCAAGTCCAGTCCCAAAAAGCAGGTCATAGGAAAGCTTCTATACCTGAAGAACTAAGCCAGCACCTAGGGCTTGTATAGCTTCAGGAGTAAACAGAAAGCAATTGATGTTAATAATTCACTGGGTGCACAGGGTGAATTGTTTATTGGCCCTATGGCCATAGCCATTAATGGCACTCTCTATTCCCCTGCAGTAAAGCCCTCTCTGGATGTCCAATCTGTATGGCTCTCCTAGGATCTGCCCTGTGCCTCTTATCCTGGGAGGGCATAGACAGGGAATGGTTCCTACAAGTCATTTTGATCTGGGGCAGCAGTAAAAGGAGATAGGCTCCCAAAGGGCCAGATTGGCAGGGATGGCCAATGGCGTAGAACAAAGTACAAGAAGGTTAGTATTTTATTCTACATTGTTTGGCATTGAGGGACAGCATGGTTTAGTGGCTAGAATGTCAGATTTGTAATGAGGAAGGTCTGGATTTGAATCCTGCCTCAGACTTAATAGCTGTGCAAATCACTTAATCTTCCTCAATCTTAATTTCCTCATCTGTAAAATGGGCATAATAGTAGCACATACTTCACAGAATTATTCTTCTGACACATGAGAAGTGTATTTTGAACCTTAAGGTAGTATATAAATATTAGCTTTTAGTGCTGTTGTCATGCATACAAGTCTTATCTCCTTAACTGGACCACAGCAACTCCACCTCAAAGGACAGAGGGTCTATTTTGTGGCCTGTACTGCTGAACTGGACATATAGTATATTTCTACCTACTGTTTTTTCAGTTTCATTTGATCCAACATATGTGATACAAAGTCACTGTACTCAAAGAGGTGGTAACAATCTAGGATTCTAGGATAAACACCCAGGTTATGAATCTGGGAGGACAGAAAAATGATGGTACCTGGCCAGGAATAGGGAAGCTGGTAGAAGGGTGGATTTGGGGGGGAGTTGCATTCTTTTTTTGTATATGATAAGTTTGAAATGCCTTTTTATACATATTGAGTAGTATGAGAAAGAATGAAGATTAGAAAGAGATTGCAGAGAATTTGAATGTCAAGATAAGGATACTTAAGCCAGTAGGCAATAAGGAGCCAGTGGGAGTTCTGAGTAGATAAGGAATGTGAACAGAACAGTACAAGAGGTAGATTACTAGGTTAGCAATGTGCATTGAAGAAGGAAGTTACTAAAGGCAAGAAGGCCAACAAGGAGGTTGTTACAATAATCTAGGCAAGAGATGATGAAAGATGAGTTCACGGTATAGTAGTTCAAGCTTGCAGTAGGAATTTCAAAGAGAGGGTATATGTGAGAGATTAAAATAGAATGGAGAGGCTTAGCAAATGATGGTTTATGGGAATGAAGAAGAGGGAAGACTCAAAAAGATGGCTATAAGGTCCTAAGCCCATGTGACTGGGAGGGTGGTAGAGAGAGAGATTAGGAAGAAGAGCAGATTTTAGGGGGAAGATGTACAGTTTGAAATGACGACTTTGATGTGCCAATAAAATGCCCAGGTAAAGTCCAGAGGGCATTGGAAAATATCAGACTGGAGCTCTGTGAAGAAGTTTGGGCAGAGAGGCATAGATTTGAAAGTCATCTGCATAGAGGTGATAATTTAAGGCATGAGAGTGAATGAGACCACCAAAGCTGAGAGTGGAGAGAAAGAGCAGAGTGGTGTGGAGTAGTGAAAAGAACCCTGAATGTGGAGTCAGAGGCCACACATTAGAATCCTGCCTCTGCTGTTTTATAGCTCTGCGACTTCGGGGAAATCATCCTACCTATCTGAAACTCAAGTTCCTCTGTAAAATGAGGAGGTCCAAGCCCATGGCTGTTAAGGTCTAAGGTCTACTCCATTTCCAAATCCTATAAACTTTAAAAGACCAAGGAGACAACCAGCAATATGTCTCAGAACACCCACACTGAAGGGGCAGGAGAAGGCACTGAAAAGTCAGTAAAAGGAGTAGTCAGAGCGATAGGAGAGCAAGACATTTTGGGGCCAGAGGTGAAGAGAAAAGTCAAATACTGATTTTTTTTTTTAAGTGAAAAATTCCTAACCATGACAGTTCTCCAAAAGTGGAATGTGTTGCTCTGAGAAGTAATGAGTTCCCCTGCACAGGAGGCTTTTAAGCAAAGGCTAGATGACAATTTCCATCAATCAGTAAATATTTACTAAGCACCTACTGTGTACCAGGCACCCTACTAGGTGCTGGGAATACATGGACAAAGAATGAAATCTACCCCCACAGAGCTTATATTCTATGTTGTAGAAGAGATTCTTCTGTCAGGTACAGGTTGGACTTCGTAGCTTCCGAAGGTCCCTTTCAATTCAGAGATTCTTTGAAGATCATTTCAAAATCACATGAGGTCAGCAGTGGCCCTGACTTTGAATAAAACAATATCAACAGAATGGTAGAGATGGAAATCATATTGCAACAGGGCTGAAGTTAAAGCAGACAATGTGGACAGCTCTTTCTATAAGCATGGCAATGATGTGGGGAGAAAGATCAGACAATAGTGTGAAACAAGGATCGGATTAAAGAAAGATTTTTTAGGATGGGCATACCTGAACAAGCAATGGAGAAAGACAGATCAATGTGCATGAGAGGGTGAATAATTAATATATCAAAGTCAGGAGGGGATGGACAGGGTACAGATGGAAGGATTAGTCTTGGGAGGGAACAAAACCACCTCATTCACTGAGAGTGGAGGAGAGGAGAAGAGTGGGTGAGCGTACAATGGTTTAGACATATAGAGGGTGATTAAGAGAGGTCACTTGAGATGATCTCAATTTTCTTAGTAAAGAGTGGGTGGGTGGGGCAGCTAAGTGGTACAGTGAATAGAGCACCAGTCCTGGAGTCAGGAGGACCTGAGTTCAAATCTGGCCTCAGACACTTAATATTTACTAGCCGTGTGACCTTGGGCAAATCACTTAACCCCAACTGCCCTTCCAAAAAAAAAAAGAAAAAAGAGTGGGTGGGGTGATCTGTGGAAAGCAAGAGGAAGAAGGAGAGTTGGAGTGGTAAGGAATTTCTCCATCTATCTCTTGCTGCTGGGCTTTATTGGTCATATAAAGAAATGCTGATGATTCCTGTGAGTTTATCTTACATCCTGAAACTTTGCTAAAGTTGTCAATTATTTCAAGTAATTTTTTTAGTTGATGCTCCAGGGTTCTCTAAGTATATAAGTTGAAGTCTTAGGGAAGAGGACAGTGTATGGAAGAATGTTTATGAGGGATATAATAGAGTGAATAAGAGATGGGGGAAGGATTGCCAAGCAGAAGTGAGGGTCCATTTGAAGGCAGCGACCATAAATTTGTGATAGGCCTATTTTAAGTGCTTTTGTGATTTCTTAAAGTGGTGTTCTATTTCTTGGGAGAGTAAATGAAGCAGATGATAGGAGATAATAAGGTTTAGTGGTTGGCTAAAACAGGTGAAAGTTAGGGTGGCAAGGGATTCAAGTCTAAGGGAGAATAAATCACTGAAATTGCTGGATAGGAAAGCTAGTGAAGCCATAATAGGCTGAATGAACTAGAGAATAAGGAGGAACTTGGGACTAAAGGGAAATTATGAGGACAAAGAACATGTCTGAGTTATTAAGGGAGTGAGAGTAATAGAGGGACAAGTAATTGTTATCAGAGGAGGTTCTTTTAGAATTTTGGTATCTTGAAAATAATGATAAGCTCTACAGTGACAAGCTGAAGTTGAGAGAGTAGTCATGGTTAACTGCAAGTTAACCCCACAGAACTGAGTCGTTAGTGTGTTAACAGGATCTTGAAGCATCTGAGAATGCTGGCAAGGGGAAGGAGTAAGAAATACAAATACAAGAAGATCATGCTCCATGTGCTCAATAAAGGTGACAGGATTGGTAGATCATAGAATCAATGATTTAGAGGCAGAAGGGACCTTAAAGGCCATCTAGTCCAACTCTGTCATTTTCTAGATGAAGAAAATGAAGCTTAGAAATATTATATGACTTGTCCAAAGAATTCAGAGAGCAAGTTAAAAAGTCAGGATTTGAACCTGGGTCCTCTAACATCTATGACCCTGCCCTCTACTACATTTCCTCACAAGGATCAGGAGAGAATGAATGAATGAATGAATGAATGAATGAATGAATGAAAAAACATTTATTAATTGCTTACTATGTATCAAGTACTATGTAACCTGGACTATCTGAATCACTTTTATTTTTCTACTACTGTTAGTATCTATAATAGACCAAAGAATAAAATCTTATTAAAAGTGGAATGGACACAATCTTATTGTTAGAGTTAAGTGCTAAGGGCATAAATAGAGAAGGTGAGATACACTAATTGGCAAAGACAACACATAAAAGTTTGGTTACAGAATCGATGGAAAGGTCTAGAAGTCCTAAGGGTGCAGAAGCAGGTCCAGTGACAAGAATTATGGCTCCTTGGGTTACATCAGTAGGTCATACAGTGGAGGATGGAGTGGGGGAGGTGCTATGATCCAAATAATCTTATGAGACAGTAGCAAGGTAGATGGCAAGATGGTGATTGGTATTCCATCTCATAGGAAGGAATAGCATTAGTAGTTCCCACTTTATCCAAGTCATATGACCAGTCAAGAAGCCTAGCTGGGCCCTGGGCATCCAGGAAGGAGGGACGAGGTGAGGGAAAGCAAGGGAAGAAGATGTCTTCCCTTGTAGTAGTAACAGGATTGTTTGACTTTCATAAAAGAGGTTGTTGAGGGAGGAAGGGAGTCAGAAGAAAGATCTGGAAATATCAGCAGGAAGAAACAAGTAAAGAATTCTTCCTCCAAGCCTTATGAGATGGGAGGGTCAGTGGGACAAGGAATGACTAAAACTAGAGGCAAATTTGCCTATTGCTGGGGATGTGAAGAGCTTTACAAAAGGAAACAGCTGGCCGGCCTTTTTATTACAGACTGACTAATAGGCTCCTTGTCTAAAGATTTATTGGGAAAGAAGAGCTTGGAAAGCACTGTGACTAGCTGGTGAAAGCTGATTTGGGACTGAAGCTGTTCATACATCTCATGGCATCCACTTTGAGATTTTATATATATATATATATATATATATATATATATATATATATATATATATACATACACACACACACACATACACACGTATAAAAGCACTTTGTAAATTTCAAAACTCTCTATAAATGTCAGTTGTCATTATCATTATCATTACTCCACCTAGAGAACTGATCTAGAGTTAGGAAGCCCCTGGTTCTAGTCCTGTCTCTGACACATACTGGCTGTGTGACTCTGGCTAACTCATTTAATAGTTCAAAGTTCTAGGCAACTCTCTGAGACTATAAATTGCAAAGAAGGTGCCAACCTGCATCAGTAGAGGAAGTATCCTCATTTGGGAGTTCCATATATAAATGAAATAACAGGTTTAGTCCCTATCCCATCTCTGAGTCAGACCAGTCATGATCTTCAGGATAAGGAATTCTCATCCTGAAATTCCTTGAAATCAGCTCCAGGGACTCTGCAATTCAGTGAATACTTTATAGTCAACTAAATGCTCTCATCTGCCATATATGCAAGCCCACTTAAATGAATCCATCATCAAGGATTTGCAAGGTATCTACTATATGCCCAGGCCTCCTTCACAATAATTGCCTCACATATTTGGAAGAAAGTGATTTGCCATCCCACCCTGGGGAGACTCAATCAGGGGCCCCAGAAGGGAAAATCAGCTAACCTTATAACCTCTCCATTAAGATCCTGCCTTCCCAATCAACACTTACCTTTTTTGAGAGCATTTTGGATGGCACTCTTGATGCCTCCTGTGCCTCTCCCACCCCTTCCCCCTCAGGCACTGAAGTGGAAGACAGGAGAAAGTAGTGCAGACAAGATCCTTTTAGTGTCTTTCCAATTTTCCCTGTCCTGGTATAGGGTCCTTCTAGGAACTATAAAATCAAGATGCTTTGAGATTCTCTCTCTCATGTCATTGGTCCTAATCAATAGTCCTGAGTAATAAGAATCAAGTTCATATATATGCTGGAAAGAATACTAGGTTTGTAGTCATTGAGTGCCCAGATCAGCCACTTATTCTCCATGGGAACTCAGCTAAACCACTTTAACTCCATCTGTATAGGGAGCTCCCAGTGAGGATCAATGCAGGTCACCATCTTCCCAATATTTTATAGTCTTAGAGAGTTGTCTAAAGCATTGAAAAGTTAAGTGACTTGCCCAAGGTCCCATAACCTATGTGTATGAGACAGGACCTGAACCCAGGTCATTCTAGCTTAGAGGTCATCTTTCCTTCCATTATACTATGCAGTTAGGGTTGTTGTATGGATCAAATGAGATCATGGATTGGAAGTGCTTTGGCTTCATTCCCCCATTAGATTATAAGTTCCTTGAGGACAGGGACTGTCTTTTGCCTCTTTTTGCATCCCCGCCCCCCCTGCAGTTAGCACAATGCCTGGCACACAGTAAATGCTTAATAAATGTTTATTGATTAATTCATTCCTAACAAGAACTCCTGGAAGGGGATATTCCTTCCAGCAAAGCTGATCAGCACCTTCTTTGTGATTGATAGTCTTAGAGATTCACCTAGATCTCTGAGTGGCTAATTGCTTCTCCAAGCCAATATGTGCCCGGGTTTTAGCATGATCCCAGGCCTTCTTGATTCTGAGGCCAGTTCTCTATCTTCATCTACTTCTGTAAACTTCAAAGGACAACAGAATTATCAGCTGTTGTTCCTTTTATTACTGTTATTACCGAGAGGTAGGAGAGCATGGTAGGTATGGATCCAGTCTCAGAGTAAGTGACTGAGCTTGGTCTACCTCGGACACAAACTTGCCAAGTAACTCTGGGCAAGTCAATTGACCTCTTGGTGCTCCAGGAAACTCTCAAGACTTTATGAAAGAGAGCATTTGCTGGTCTGTATTGGTAGATGGAGTTTCCTCATTGGCATAGGAACCATATCTTCCTACACCAATGAAATACAGGACCGGTCCAAAAAATATTATTATTTTTATTATTCAACACCTCTATCTGTTCTGAAGGTGATTTTCCTCTCCGTGCTCCCCACCATCTCACCTGTTAGGAGCACAGAGGCTCAGGCTTTGTTTCATTCTTTTATTCTAGATAAGGTAACAAGTCCATTAGTATTTACTGAATATCTCCTAAGTGCCTGTTCCTGGACAGGGAACTGGGCTGATGGGAAAAGGAAAAATCATCCTCCCTGACCTCGTCGAGCACAGACAGTATCTGATTAGAGGGACAAACATCACAGAATGAGAAACAATGAGAGGAAACATGAGGCAGGATGAACTGCGCTGGTCTGAATGTAGTCTACGTGTTTCTACAGTATCTGGCTCGTACAAACCCGAGGGTGGTCTATGCATTCCGATTGGCTTTGGTTTGCCTATCTCTAGCTTCCCTGGGGAAGAAACAGTGCAGAGCATGGAGTGTGATACTAATGCCTGCCTGCAGCAATCACTGCTACCTCAGGGCCTGTGACCCATCACAGCCCCAGCTGAGGCAGGCATCCCCAGAAACCCCCCCGTCCAGTCTGTACCAGAGCTGCTGTTTATCTGTCTGTCTGACTGCCTGGATAGCTTCTGCCTTCAACCATCTATCTGTCTGTCTGTCTCTCCATCTAGTAATCACCTGTCTATCTATCTGTCTGCCTGTCTGTCTGTGTATATACAGGGTTATCTCAAAAGTCCTAGTGTAGTTTTAAGCATGTACATATATGCATGCTTTCCCCAAAATTACCTTATATCTACTTTGTATACATTTGTATCTGCTTATATGTACACATGCTGTTTCTCTGACAGATATTCTTGAGTGGATTTTCTCAATTTTGTTTTTGTTTCCTTAATATGTAATACTTATGTATTACTTGTTATGTTATTATATATTTGTTTTGTATACATAATACTTAATAATAGTGCCCGGCACATAGTGGGTGCTTAAAAAATGTTTATATGATATATATATGTATATATATATATACATTATATACATAATGCATATGTATAGAGGGACATAATACATATGTATGGACATATACACATATATAATGATAATTTAGTAGAAGAAATACGGCACAGCATATCCAGAGCTGGTCTTGAAGTCAGAAAGACCTGGGTTCAAATCCTGCCATTGATACATACTGATTATATGACCTTTGAATAAATCACTGAACTGCTCAGTGGCCCAAACAACTTTCTACAATGTTTTTTTGCTGATCCATTGACAGCCTGTGTTGGTAGAGGAAGGTTCTTCATCAAGAAATCAGTAGGGAAGCTGAATTCTCCCATTTTCTCCTACATAGGAATGGGTCCATAGAAGGTCCTCAGTAAACGTTAATGGAATTGTTTCCTTATTTAAAAAGTAAGGATAAACGTCTCTATCTCTATACTCCCTATACCAATGAAATCCAGAGGTCTAGTTTTCTTCCTTAATAAAATTATTTTCAGTCTATCATCTATCTATCTATCTATCTATCTATCTATCTATCTATCTATTCATCTCCACCTCAAAACAGATGTTAGCAGTGTAACCTTAGACAAGTCAATTTAATTCTTTGGCCTCAGTTTGCTCATCTGTAAAATGAGGCCGGGGGGGGGGGGGGTGAACTACCTGACCTTTGGGCTCCCTTCCATCCTTGAATTTATGATGTATGAGATTCCACTTTAGGGATGTGTCCAGAGCAATAACCAGCCTTGGAGAATTCAGTTGAAGTAGTAATGTAGCTGGCTGATATGGTAGTGGTACAAAAAGCAATCCACTGCTGAGGCAGTTGAACCAGGAGGGGACAGCCGAACCACTGAGCCTACTGGAGAAAGTGAGAGTAGGCTCCAGGAGAGGGGCTTTTCAGAAAAAGGACCAAAAGAGCACAAGCTCCAGAGTGGTCCCGTTATATGCCACTAGAGGGCCATGAGGCCATGTGCAGCCATGGGTTGACGTGGGGAGGAAACGTACCCTCCCCCATGTTGGCAACCTAGGGCAAAACCCCATTCACCTTGTACTAGTTATAGCTCTTAATGTGGCCTATATTCAGAGCTAGCCTATATTTGTACCCATATGGTAATTAAGGAGTAAGTTGTATGGTTCAGATTCCAAAGTGCTAAAGAAACCTGCTGGAAAAGTCAAGAAAGGCTGCATGATGAAGGATGTAGGCGAAACCTAAACAAGCCTTGAGGGATGGTTAGAATTTCAAGAGTAGAAAATCATAGATTCTGAGCCAAAAGAGACCATGGAAATCATTTAATCCAACCCCCTGATTTTACAGACGTGGAAATTAAAGCCCAGACACAAAACACAACTTGCCTAAGGTCAACCAGGTATTATATTTTTAAAATGTGAGATTTGAACCCAGATCCTCCACCTTCAAATCTAGGAATCTTCCCACTATATGGCTTGGGAAGAAGATGACATTCCTGGAAGAAGTAAAGGTATAAACAAAGACCCAGATGCAGGAATAAATACAGGGATTCTTAGGGAGAGGAGCGACATGATGAAAAGCACACTTTAGAAAGATGAATATGTCTGCAGTGCTTTGGATGAATGGAGGGTGGGAACTGTGAAGACTCAAGACTGGCTTAAGAGCAAAGAGGGCATGGAATCAGGTGGTAGATAAAGGAATGAAGAGTCAGAGAGGTAGAACAGAGAATTGACAGTGACTGGCCGAGCGTGGGGAGTGAAGGAGGAAGAGTCAGATGTGAGCGCCATGTTTTCAGCCTGGATGTCAGAAGGGAATGGTAATGTGACTGATACACAAGAGAGCTGGAAAGGAAAGCCAAGTCTCAGAAAGGCTGGGGAGTCTATCCAAGGTCACAGAGTAAGTTAGCTACAGTGCTGGGAGTCCAAGCTTCCAGTCATACACCCACCCCAGGGGATGTTGCTTTTTCTTTATGAAGCAGGCTCCAAGAAGAGTCTAGGGCTTCATCTCCTCACTGCCAAGCAGAAGGTCAATGAGCAAGCCTCCAAGGGGCCTCATTCATTCCCCACTGGTTTCTACATCGTGTCTCTTTCTGCGGTGCTGGGATACGACTTCCTGAGCTGGGGCATCCTCCCTGACAAAGACGTAAAAGACAATGTGTTATTAGCCACTCCCCTGTGTTATGTATTCATTTCTGAAAGACTCATTCACACAGACATAACACATCCACCCACAAGGAGAAATGCTTAGACAGACAGAAAATCACTGAACAGCCAATTATCAGCACCACACCCAGCTGATAGCATCAAATGTGGAGGCTGGGTGCTTTACTAACCTGAAGAGGTGGGAAGGGGCGCTGCTGGCAGAAGTTGCATCTGGGCTTATTGATAAAGCAACAAGGCATGGTTTTGTGAGTATTACATGCTCAATTCTAAACTTAACTATACCCCTATATCACCATAAAATCCCTGACCCCTGGGAGCTCTGGGTCTACTTGAGAATTATTATGTGTGCCCCTAGTACTGAGATATACTATGTGACCTAAACATTGACTGAAATCTGAATTCTCTTTTTTTCTCTCTCTCACTCTCTCTCTCCTCTTCCCACTCCTGTGTCCCAAAGGGGTTTGGTTCTATGACCCTCCTATGTGTCTGACTATTCCTCAGGCTCCTCTTTGAGAGAGGGACATCACCTATGTCCCATCCCCTAAGCGTGGACATATGCCAGAGCTCTGACATGGCCTCTCTTTTCTTCTCTCTCTATAGTCTCATCACTTCTCATGGGATTCAACAACTGTCTCTATACAAATGATTGCCAAACCTATGTATCTAGCCTACATCTCTCTCCTAAGCCCCAGTTCCAAATCTTCACCTGGATATCCCATAGGCTTCTCAAACTCAATATGTCCAAATTAGAAGTCATTATCTTTTCCCCAAAACCTGCCCCTCCTCCTAACTTCCCTATTCCTGTCTAGGGCATCACCATCTTTTCGGTCTTCCAGGTCACAATCAAGGAATCATCATGGCCCCTTCCCTCTCTTTCACCCTATCCCCATATCCAATTGCCACATTCTGTTGATTCTACTATCTGTCTATCCATACTACAATCACCATAATTTGGGCCTTCATTTCTTACTTAGATTCAATAGCCTTTTCATTGGCTCCACTCTCTCCTCATTTCAATCCATCCTTCATACAGCTGCCAAATCAATATTGCAAGAGTATAAATCAAACCATGATATGCTATAGGAGCATCAATGGCTTCCTTTTGCCACTAGAATAAAAAACAAACTCTCCTCATTGACATTTAAAGCCCTTCACTGGCCCATATCTCTTTCCATGATGATTCCAAATTAATTCCCATTACACACTCTACATTCCTGTAAAATGACCAACTTGCTGTGTCCTGTATGTGATATGCCATTTCCCACCTCCATGCCTTTGCTAGGGGGTCTGTCAAACCTGGATGATCTTTCCCTTTACCTCCTCCTCTCAGAACCCCTGAATCACTTTAGAGCTCAGTTCAAATACGATCTTCTTGAAGAAGTCTTTCCCCTGAGTTGTTAGTGCTTCCCTTCCACTCCTCAACACAAATACTTTGTATATATTTATCTGAATACATGTTGCTTCCCTCTAACAGAATGTAAGTTCCCAGAGAGCAAGGCTCTTTTTCTCTTTGTATCACAAGGGTCAAGTACAGTTCCTGGCATGTAGCAGTCACTTAATAAGTGAATATTTGTTGAATTGATTTGAATCTCATGTTGCAACCTTGTCTGAATTCCTGGAGGGTCCCTGGCCTTTGACTGTCTATATATACTTCAGGGCTGACCCTGGAGCTATCTAACCTGGTGAGCAAGGGGGCAGAGTTTATTTGGTTTCCATCTCGTGCCCGTGTGTCAAAATCTCTAGTCTTCTTTCCTTCTCTCACTCCCTTTTTTGAAATCCAATGATAATAATCACCTCTCTCTCAGCCCAATTAGACTGCAGGGTCATAATCCCAGAATTCCAAATATCAAAGAGACCTCAGCCAATACCTTAATAATGTCCTCTACACAATACCTGATAAGTGGTTGGGTTGTCTAGTCTCAACTTAAGACCTTTAGTGAAGGGGAACCTACCTTTGCAGAAGATCCATTGATTTTGGACACAGCTCTATTAGGAAGTTTTTCTTGATATCAGGACCCAATTTACCTCCTTGTAACTTCTACCTATTACTCCTACTTAATAATAACAAATGCTTTAAGGTTTACTCAGCACTTGACAAATATTATTTTATGTGAACCTCACAATAACCCAGGAAGGTAGAGGCTATTATTATCCCCATTTTATAGATGAGTAAACTGAGGCAAGCAGAGGTTACATGACTTGCATAGAGTCACACAGCCAGTAAATGTCTGAGACAAGAATTGAACTCAAGTCTGCCTGACCCCAGGCCCAGAGCTCCTTCCACTATGCCACCTGGCAGTGCTAGGTGTTATTAGTTCCATTCCTCTGGAGTGAAATAGAACAGACCAAATCCCCTGCTCACACACAACCCTCCAAACACCTTCCTGCCCTCCTCTGAATATTCTCTAGCTCATCTATGCTCTTTCTAAAATGTAGTGCCCAGAAGTGAATCCAATATTCTTTATGTGATCTGTCCAGGGAAGAGTTTGTCAAGATGTTCACATTTCTGATCCTGGATACTATGCTTCTCTTGATCCAGCCTGAGACTGTATTACCTTTCTGGGGTGTCATTTTATTCTTCAGGCTTGTAGTCCACTAAAACTCCTAGATCTTTTTCAGGCAAACTGCTCTCCAGCCATCCCATCTGCCATCTCCTTCACTTGGTACTTGTGAAACTAGAAATGTAAGACTTTGCATTTTGTCCCTATTACATTTAATCATCGTTTGGTTCTATCAAGATCTTTTCAAAATCCTGTCAGCCAGTGTGTTAGCTCCTCCTTGCAGATTTGTGTCATCTGAAAATCTGATAAACAAGCCATCCATCTCTGCCCAAGTATTGATGAAAATATTAAGCAGCACAGGGTCAAGTTAAATCCTGGAGTGCACCATTAAATACCTGCTTCCAAGGAAGCTTGAGGGCATTAATGACTACTCTCTAGGACTAGCTGTTCAAAGTCCATCTAATTGTGTTTTTATCTAGTCCGCGTCTTTTCCGTAAGAATAGTATGAGGGAGTCTGTCAAATCCTTTGCTAAGAGTAAATCCATTGTTATTCTATTGGTCTATTATTCTAGTGTCTACAATTCTGTTTTCTGTGCCCTATTTCTCCAATATATTGACCATCCTACAATGTCCCTACTTTCAACTTGGGTTCTGGTTAGCCAAAACTCACTAACAGTTCTTAAGGTATTAGTTAAGGCTCCTTCCAAATCTGAGATTCTATAATTATGAGCCTACTATCTGATGGAGAGTGAGGAGGTTTGTATGTGTTAAATGCCATCATCGATCAATTAGGAGTTATTGTCTTCAAGCCTCCAGAAAAAGTGTGCATAACTTAGGGGCATTCCCACTGACCAAGGCTTCTAAAGGGGGTCTAGAGTACAAAGAGGGGCAAATGAAGGGGCCATGTGTATCTCTACCAGAGCCTTCCCAATAAGGAAGGCACTCCCTGCATAAGTCTTTGAATACTGACCCAAATGTTGGGGCAGCCAAAGGGCATCATTGGCCTCTCTCAAAGAGGAATCCTACATCACTTGAGGCACATCCTATATCCCAACCAATTCAGTTCAATGACAAGAATCCAGGGATCTCAAGAAAAGCAGAAGTGGGAAAAGGAGGAGGGGGTGCTAAAAATCACGCAATTCTTAGATTGTCTGTCAGGGACAAGCCAGTTTAGTTTAGCAAGCATTTATTAAACCCCTATTGTAGGGGAGGAATTGTCCTAGGTGCTGAAGACACAAAAACATAAAAATTCCTCATGTCCTTAAAGGGTTTGCATAATACTGGGGGGGGAGGGTGTGTGATATAAACATGTAAACAGAGACGATTCGATAGATAGGTGATAGATAGATAGAAAGATAGAAAGATAGAGAGATAGATAGAGATAGAGAGATGGATAGATAGATAGATAATTAGAAGGAGAGACAACTGGAACCATTACCAACCAAAGAGATCAGTAAAAGCTGCCCTGTAGATGGCCCATGAATAGAGAAATTTGAAGAAAGTCTGGCATTCTAAGAGGTATAACTAAGAAAGGAACATATTCTAGGAAGCAGAGACCATCTGTGTAAAGGTGCACGGGTGTGACATGCACTGTTGAGTTCATGGAACAGCCTAGACCGGTCTGGTTGAAATGTAGCATGTATCAAGGACAGTAATGTGTTATAAGCCTGGAAAGAGAGGCTGAGTCAGATTGTGAAGGGTTTTATGTGCCAAACTAAGGAGTCTGGAAGCAATGGGGAGCTACTGACATTTAATAAGCAGGTATAAGCAGCATGGTTAGACTTGACAGAGGGTACCAGAACTCTCTCCCCACATGAAAGTCATGTGATATAGTGGCTAATGCCAAGCCTTGATGTCCAGAAGACCTGGGGTCAAGTCCTGCTTCTAATACATACTAACTCTATGACCAGGGGAAAGCCACTTAGCCTCTCCAGTGCCCTTGGTAACTCTCCAAGACAGAGTTACAGAATTAATCTTTCTGAAGAGGGAATTTCCACACTGGAAGGGAAAGTGAAAGGCAGAGGGGGAGGAAGAAGCTGCCAATATTAACCCATCTTCTGCCTGATAAAATTTGCTGCAGATGCCCTCTCTTCCCATTGCCTATCCCTTCAAATAAGTCAGGCCCAGGGCAGGAACAACAATGAAACATTAGTCTGTGAGCACCTTGAAGTCAGAGACTGTCTTTTGCGTTTCTTTGTATCCCAGGGCTTAGCCCACTGCCTGGCATGCACAGTAGGTGTTTAATAAATGCTCATTGACCAACTTGATATTAGACAGAAATATCTTTATGAAAGCTCCTTCCTCCAGGAAGCTCTCCCTGATTAATCCCACCAGAATGATCTCTCCTTCTTTCTGCAGCCCATCAGCATTAATGCCCTGGTAGAGTTATAGAATTTTAAATAAATTAACCTGTGCCATAAATGCACTAGAACTTGTTATTTAAAGGAACCTTGGGGTAAATCCTTTGAGAAAATGAAGAATTCCTTTCTCCTCTCCTCCCCCCACTCCATGCACAGAAAAAATGCACAGAAATTCTGCATTTCTTATGTCAGATTTCTTTAAAGTAGGAACTGCCTGAACACAGTTAACATTAATTGGCACTTGATCATAGGCAGCTTTTTAAGGGCCCTTGACAAGTTTTTGTGTGAATGTTCTGTCTGCTCTGACTAGAATGTAAGCTCCCTGAGGTCAGAGTCTGGGTCTTCAGTTTCCTGTAATTTCCCCTCCAGTACCTAAGACAGTATTGGGTCATAAGTGCATGTTCACTCAGAGGGACAAATGAATAGACTGGGCCCATTGAATGCTGGGATATAGATGCACATGGTTTTCTCTTAGCTCATTTCTCCTGCCTAGGAGTGGGAGGGGCAAGAGATGAGCGAGCAACTTAAGGGGGGAGTGGAGGGGGTGGGGACCCTGCAGGGGCTGTCACACCAGGACTACATTTCCTCTCTCAGCCTTAAACTGCCTGGGCAGATTGTAGGCTTTTTGATTAAAAAAACAGTAGTGCTAATGGGACTGGCTATCATGACTGATTCTGCTATCACCCTTCCAGCTGTCAGGACAGCCACTCCAAACTCTCGGTGCCTGGTGTCACCTCTGGGTTGGCTCACTGGCACCAAGGCAACATCTGCTCCTTCTCTGAAATCTCATACCAATGCTACATGTCACTGAGGCTCCTTCTGCCCACCCCAGCCTTGTCCGCCCTGCTTCCCAACCCCCACTGCCCCCAATCACCTTGGTTCCTTTGCTCTCCAGTTCTTCCTATAAACCAAAGGGTGCCACAGTCAAAGGAAACCTAATTGATTAATAGGAACCTTGCAGCTATCCTACTTCTAACATTAATTAACACTTCTTGCCTTGGAAGGATGGATTTGATCCAGGGAGCAGCAGAGAGGGCTGGGCAGAGATGCAACATAAAGTAGCCCTGATGAATGGGAGGGAGATATTTATTACCCTGAGTTTTTAGGATGTTATCAGATTGCTGGGGCCTAGTCCAACCTACAGAATTCAATCCACAAATATTAACTGAGTCTCAATCGGCTCACAACTAAGTGAACTGGGAGACAAGGCACTGTGTTAAGTACCAGGGATACAAAGAGAGGCAAAAGACAGGCCCTGGCCTCAAAGAGTTATTTCTGCCTACAAATCCCAGGAAACTCAAAGGTCATCTAATCCCACCCCCCACTCCCCAAGTTCTTCTTACAGATAGCAAAACAGGCTACATGATTTACTCAGGATCACTTGAGCTGAAGTGATAGAGCTAGCATTGAGATATGGAGTCTCTGACTCCAAAGTCAGTCCTCTTTCCAAGGAATCATACCACCTGGTCTCACACAGGGTGGTGGGCTAGAGCTAAGCCTTAATGGAAGAACAAGATCTAAAGAAGCATTGATGAGGGAAAGGAACACAGGCAGAGAAGACAGTGTGAGAATTCTCGCAGAGGCAGGAATGAGCAAGGGGGTGGGTGCAAGAAGGATTGGCCTGGCTAAAAAGGACAGTGGACACTGGGCTTCTCTACAAAACTCTTCTGAGCCTGAAAAATGTGATCAATGCAAAGACCAACCATGATTGCAGAGGAAGTAGCCTGCCTACCTACCTCCTGACTCGATGTGATAGACTGAAGGTACACAATGAAACATACCTTTTAGAAATGACCAATGTGGGAATTTGTTTTGTTTGCCTCTGTGTGTGTGTGTGTGTGTGTGTGTGTGTGTGTGTTAAAAGGGGTTTTTTTAATCTCTTTCTTTTTTTCAGTTGGGAGAGAAGGTGGGAGGGAAAGAAAATAAATGTTCATCTGAAAAAAATTAATTAAAAATATTTTTGTTCTCCATGTGTCAGCCACCAAGTAAGGGAAGGATGAACTGTGGGTGAAGAGTGAACTAAGTTCTGGGGAATGGGACAGATAAAGAGGTTGCAAACTGTCATAGAGTTGTCTGTGTACAGTTGGTGGTGCTAGGCTTGGCATGCTAGAGAAAAAAACAGAAGCAGTCCTTGTGATGGCATGAGGTACCAGGAAGATCCTCTTGGACACAAAGTTGGGACCCACACAATTAAAGACGAAAATTGTGGGCAATGTATCTGCCAGTAATTGAGTCAGGTGAGTGGAAGGAAAGCAAAGAGGGACCATCAGAATGGAGTACCTGACCTTCCAAGGGCCCAACCAGCATCTTCTCCAGGCATTGATTCCCTCTCAGTACTCAACACAGAGCTATTGTAGGGGAGCTCAGGAAAGACTACTGAATTCTGAGTCATTTCACTTAGGACACTGATCATTGCTGCCCTTGAGAAAGCCCACCTTTTCCTTCCTGCAAATGCACGTATCCAGAAGCCACGGACCACCCTCTCCCCCCAAATGAAGTCAACAACCCTCAAGCATCTGAGTACCAAGCTCCTCTCCCAGAAAGTATCAGTGCAGGCTCTTATAGGAGGTCTGGCCTGGAATTGAGAATAAATGGACAGCTCAATCCCCCGAGACCAGGGTTAGCACGTCTTCAGTGCTCAAGAACGCTGCCTGGCCTGGCATACCAGGCTGACAGCACCTTTCAGACAGCTAACCTTGGAATTCCCCTTTGCATCATGGTTCCTCTTCCTCCCCTCCTAGCCCTGCAGCTAACTGTCTGTTCCATCTTGGAGGCTCTGAACCCACACTGACAGTCACTCCCAGGAGGACTGGGAAGCCTGAGAAATGGTTTCTTTCCCCTTTCCTAAGGAAAGTACTTGACCCATCCTAGGTGTTTAATAAACAGCCAGTGTTGATTGACTGGCTGTTGGTCATATTTGGCCACTCAGCCTAAGGAGACCAGCCACCAGCCTCTTCCTCCTCATTCTCTGTCTCCTCGTCTTCTTCCCTTCTTCATACTTCTTTCTTTTTTCTCTCCTTGTTTGGATTGTTTCAAGGGCTGCAGCCCCTGGGCAACAGAACCCAAGTGTAATCCATTCTCCTGACACTGTCACTTCTAGGATATCTTAGGGAGGAGACCGGTTAAGAAGAGCCAGAAATAGCCAGAATATGATACCTTATTCCCTAGGATTCCTACTGTTCCACCCTCCCCAACTAGCTCCCTGACAAGTGGGACCTGGGCCTCAGTCCTATGAACCGTGCTCTTGACTGACCCTAACCCACATTTTGTACTGTTGGCCTTTGGGCAGCAAATACTACAGAAGGATTCCAGGGCCCTCCGTGACTCTGAAGATTAGTAACTGAGGTTTCGCTCCCTTTGAAGACAGAGCAAGAGAGAAAGGGTAAAGGGGAGGAGGAGCCTGGATTAAAGGCAGGTAGTAGGTGGCCACAGTAGGAGCTCAGGGAGGCATCCTCTCTTCCCAGATCACCAGGTCAAAAAGGGACTAGAACTCACGAGGAACTGGGGCAGGGAAGCCCCCTGCCCTGCCCTATTCAATTTCCTCTGTTTGATTAAGGCTGTCTCTTCCCAAGAACCTCCTGGAGAACTCTGGCCTTAATTCATGAGGCCAGAAAGCATCAGTTTTCCAATGAAAGGAGCTGATAACTTGAGGTGAAACATTTATTCCAAGAGCACTGGGGACCAAAAAAAGGATTTGTTCTTCTCTGAAAGTGAAGACAGCTATGAATTATCATTTGTTTTACCCAGTCCAGTTCTTCATTTTTTTATGTACTAGACACCTGGAGCATTGTCTGGTGAAGCTTATGGACCCCTCTTAGAATAATGTTGTTAAAGGCATAAAATAAAACACAGAGGATGGCAAAAGAAATCCATTATAGTCAAATATAGTTATCAAAATACTTTTAAAAAACAAGTGCATGGACCTCAGGTTAAGAAGGAAGGAAATAAGCCTACTATGCGCCAGGCTTTGTAAGTGCTTTACAAATATTTCATTTAACACTCATACCAACTCTGGGAAGTAAGAAGTAGACAGTTGAAGAAACTTAAAATGTGAGTTTCTTGCGGGCAGGGGCAGTTTTTGGATTTTTTCTGGGTATCACTAGCAATTAGTATAGTACCCGGTGTACAAAACGAATTCGTGTTGACTGAGTATGGAGAATCAGGCTGCTGCCTCTTCCTCAGTCCCCATAGGGAGATTCCCCAAGTATCACCTTCCCACACCAAGCACTAGGACATAAACTAAGGCATCAGTTAGGGAATTCTGGAGGAGGTCACAGTCAGAAGAGCTCTGTGACCTTCTCGGAGGTAAAATACAGCCAAGTGTGCGTGCACACACACATACACACACACACTGACTCAGGAATACGTGCAAACACACATGGATTCAGGCAGGCAAATGTAGGTACACACAGATACAAGCAGACAAAGAGACAAGTGCCTGGACATACACAGAGTCAAACATATAGACTAGGGTTCCCGGAACATACACGAACAGACACAGGTAAACAAGTACGCATCCACAGAGACTCAGGTAGACAGAAGCATGCATGCATCAGAAGCATATAGACCCTCCATGAGCCGTTACTAATACAATGCACTGATTCAAACACCCCTACATCTAAGTGTTTGTTAAGGTCGGCGTAGCTTCTGTGCACCAGCCTGTAATCTCTCTCTCTCTCTTTCTCTCTCTCTCTCTCTCTCTCTCTCTCTCTCTCTCTCTCTCTCTCTCCCCTCTCTTTTTCTCTCTCTGGCCTCTGTTTCTGTCTCTGTCTTTCCATCTCTCTCTGTCTGTCTCTCCATCTCTGTCTCTGTCTCTCTCTTTCTCTGTGTCAAGAATATCTTGAATGTCTGTTTCATCTGTTTAAAGTTTCCACCACTTGAGAGCCATGGTCTCCAGGGGTACATTGTCTCTAGGAACCCTGAATGTCACCACTGCTGGGAGCAAGGGATCCTAGCAGGGCCTGGGAAGGGCAGAGTAGGAACAAAGGGAAAAGCCAGTGGGGTAGAAATCATCCAGAAACCAAAACACCAGGCCCATTTTCCTTAGGAAAAATAAAAGTTGAAAAAGCAGGGAGAAGGGAAGGTTTGACTCTAAACAGATTAGCAATAGAAGAAAGCACTAAATGAGCCAGTGGGAAGACAGATTCCTAACAAGGGAGAGACCAAAACAGCCCAATAAGGGGGATCTGGAGTCATATCCTGGATTGTTCTGGGCCCTCAGAGTTTCACACCAATCCAGGCCTCTTTTAACGCACACCTTAGTCACTCTCCAGGGAGCTGTTGATGCTGGAAACAGCGGCTGCCACAGATCGCCTGAACTCCAAACTGCAAACTCAATCTATCATGGTGTGCCAGCTCTTCTTTATTAAACCAGTTCTGCTGGATCAATGCTTCCTCCTTGTTAAAAATTATGAATAAATCTCCAACTGTCCACAGAAAGTACTTTCATAAATCTTGATGTGGGATATGTACGTTGGAGTTGTGCTGGTGTGCAATCAACCATGGACCAGGAATAAACTCCAGTAACTAGTGCACAGAGGGAGCTGGGCTGAATGGTGAAAGAGTCTGAAAGATTATGAAAACATGGCCAAGAATTTGTCAGTCCCCAGGACCTCTGAGATTGAGCTGCTCCCTAGAGAAACTCCAATATTTGGAGGCAGTAGAGTAGGGGGAGAAAACAGGGAGACCTAGATTCAAATCCCAGCTTACTAACTGTATGACTATGGGGAAGTTGCTTACTGTCTCCAAAACTCAGTCTCTTCATATATAAAATGGGGATAATCATACTTAACAAACCTAACATGAAAAGAACCTTGTAAACCATAAGGTGATATGGAAATGTGAGTGGCTAGTCTGGCTAGAGTAAGCAACAGTGGAGCAGAACACTAACCATTTCTCTTCTACTCTATCCCAAGGTATGCAAATTTGAGGCTTCCAATACCAAATTCAGAGCCCTAATTAACCATTTCAGAAAAACCCTACTTGTTCCTCTCTTGCTGTTGTTCATAAATCTAGACATGTTCTTTCCCTTGCTCTGTTCCCAGGAGTCCTGTGGTCAGGGATATTTCACCACAGGAGTGAAGGACGGGCAAATGGACCAATGGACAAGAATGGATTTAATTTATATGGTAGCTTAAGATTTGCAAAGTGCTTTATATAAATTATCTCATTTCATCCAGATATGCAGGCAATCTGGGCTTAGGAAGGGATCAAGGGAGAAGAGTTTGGATTAACAACTAGGTCCTAGGTCTTCAACACAATGTGTGAAGAGAGTCTTCCAGAAGGTGTATTTATGAGTGTGGAAGAAGGGAGTAGCTGGGTGGGTGAGAAGTGGTAAAAAGAACCAGTGAAAATATGTAACTAAGATCATAAAAATGGGTATGCTATAGGTGCTTAATAAATGCTTATTGGTTAATTAGTGTATGGATATGCACTAGCATGAATAAAGTAAGTCTTTGATAACCCCAAAATAAATAAAGATGTACTTGGGCAGGTGGGTGGGTAGCTAGGAGAAGATACTGGGTCACAGTTTGGGGCCTTTGGGCTGAGACTGCTTCTATACATGTGAAGGCTCAGGGTCTCCCTGGCAGTCTTTTTAGCATCCTCTTGTATCTGTGATTCCTTTCAGAGGTCACAAGGGTACAAAAACACCCAACCAAGCAACCCATTTAAACACAAGCCCTGCCACTTTCTCTCACAAGCTTGCTCCTGTCATATGATGGGAGGGTGGCACTGGGGAGCCAAAGGTGGCACATGGCAGTGTCTCAGGAAACCCTGGGGCTTTGCCACCCCACTTGGCATTTGCCACTGTTTGCTTAGCCCGCCCTGCAGATCGCTGATCTCCCCTCTCCTCCCTTTGGGGAGAATGGCAGAGGCGAGCATTCCAAAACCACAAAGAGGCCCCTGCTCACTGCCTATTTTAAGCAGAGAATGTGGCTTAACTGGACATTCCCAGCGAGAGAAATCTCGCTCATTGGACAAAAAATGCCTTTGCTCTCATTACAAACCTGGCTTCCCTGCAGTTTGCAAAGAAGGCTTGGAGCTGAACAAGTGCTCATTAAGATGGGCAGACAAGGCAGGGAGGGAGAAGGGAAAGGAGAGAAAAAGGAAGTCAGAGAAAGGGCAGTGGTGGAGTCCCAATCTGAAAGCTCCCCAGGCTGCTCCTGCTAGCCCCCACTAAAGCAGGGACCTGACGGCAATGTCCCTGCCCAGCCTGAGAGTCTGACATGTCCAGAGCAGATGCTTTCCTGACCTCAGCCAGCCAGCACCAGAACCTGGAATCAATAGACAGTCTATACTTTTCAGGAAACATCCCACCAGACTTGATGGGTACTTGGCTATTCAGACACACAACGCAGGGGATGATATTGGGGGAAGGGAAATCCTGTCGTCATCATCACCAAAACCCATTGGAGGCCAGTTACTGCCCCAGGGGTGAGACCAATCCCTACGGCCATTTGGAGCATCAGGAACTGGAAGTCTTGGGATGTCCAGAATGCTCCTGAATTCTTGGGACAGCTTCTTCCCATCAGGAAGCCAGGTATCCTGCTGGTTGAATTGGGCAAGGTCATTCAGTCCTGCTTCTTTTGGACCTGAACTAGCCAAGAAGCTCTGAGGTCACAGCCCGATGTGATGCTTAGAATAGGTCAGGGATGCAGGTCGGTGTAGTCTCATCTCACTGTGGTCCCAAACTCTGGCTATCATACTGTCTAGAGCACCACTTGAGCTCCACCACTCAAATTATTCAGTGGCTCCCCTAGCAGGCAACCTCTCCCTCAAGAGCAGATGTTCAGCTCCCAGAGGCCCCCACTGATACCCACAAATAAACTTCTTGGAATCCCCAAGGCCCCAGGGTAAGGAGAGCCTGCAGAGTTAACAGCGGTGCCTTCCCTGTTTCACCATGAAGCTTTGTGACCTGGTGCCAGTGCAGTAGCTGCTGCTGCAGCTTGTACTGGACCCAGCTTTCTTAACTCTGTAGGCCTCATGGGGCTGTAGCCCCTGGTGTCTAGATCACTAGGGCATCAACAGAGCTGGGCAGCCGAGACAGGGCTGCCAAGTTGAAACAGGCTGAGTGGGCCAGGCTCTGCTAATACGCCATTCGCCATTCGGGGCATCTCACCCCCTCAAGTTCTGTCCTGGCCCCAGTGCTGCCCTGTGGCTATGGGCCAGAGAAGGGCTGGGGAGGAGAGCAGGGCAGAGACTGTAAGAAAAAGTTCCCTGGATACATCAGGAGAACATCTGAGGGTGCAAGCTTCTCTCCTAACCCACTGAGGAGAGAGAAAAGTTGGCTCAGTCAAAGGCCAGGTGAGGGGGAGTAGATGCTGGGGAGAACTGTGCTCGAATTGGGGGGGGGGGGGGCGCAATAGGGCCGGGCCCCAATCCTTCTTACCTGAAGTCACTGTAAGGATGGATAATCCAAAAACCGGCCGATTTAACCCTTTCTTGTTCACGCTCCACGGCCTTCTGGCTGCCAAACATCCTCAAGGAGAATTTGTTGACCCCTGGCTGGAGCATTGCTCCAAACTGGCGCTGCATGAAGCCCGCCTGGCCCAGCCTCGTCTCATCATCAGGGACGATCTGGTCGCCCCCCGCCCCTCCTTCCACTTTGATGCAGGTGGCAGAGGAGCCGGAGGGCTGCTCGGCTGAGCAAGAGGGCATCGGGGATTGCCCCGGAGGCTCCAGGGGCTCGGGCTCCCCGTCCAGGCCCGGGGAGCTCTTGTCCTCGCAGGGGGACGCATCGCCCTCGCCGATGAGGCGCTTCTCCTCCGCCGAGTCTCGCAGGTGGCTGCTCCCGCTGCCGCCGCCACTGGCGCTAGTGCCGCTGCCGCCACCACCACCACCACCGCCGCCGCCGCCGCCACCGCTGCCGCCTCGGCTGGTCAGCGAAGACAGACTACCTCGGAAGCGCCGGCAGTCCCCGTTGGTGCTGGACTTGGCCGCGCTGCCGCCGCCGCCGCCTCCACGGCTGCCCACCTCGGTCTCCATGATGCCTGGGGCCGCGCTCCGGGGCTCCCCGCCGCCCGCAGCAGAGGAGGGCGAAGGCAGGGGCCGGAGGCGGATGCTCTTCCTGCGGGTGTCCTTGTCACTTTCCTCCTCGTCCTCCTCCTCGTCCATGATCCAAGCCTTGGGTCCCACCTGCTGCGGGAGGCTGTAGAGTCGCTTGCGCATGGACGGCGGCAGCTTGTCCATGGCGCCTGGAGAGGGAGGGGACAGAGGGGGGACCCCCTTGCGGGTGACTCAGGGGGCCGGGGTTCCCGCCAGGGACATGCCCTCCGCTGCCGCTCCCGCCGCCACCTCCCTCAGCCGACCATGCCCGTCCGTCCGCACGCTCCGCGAGGGAGGGAGGAGAGCAGGAGGGAAGGAGAGAAGGAGGGAGGCAGCCTGCCCGCCTGCCAGCCGCCGCCGGGCCGGCCCGCTGCGCCGCGCCCCCTTCCCGGGGGCGGGGGTGGCGCGGGGCTTGGGGCGGGGTGTCCCCCAGCCGCTCCAACGCGCGGCGCTCAGGGGCGCGGCGGGCAGCCCGGCTGCGGAGGGGCGCCCCGCCTCCCCACGGGGAACAAAAGGCGCCGCCGCGGAGACCGGCAACCGGGCATGGGCAGCGCAGACGCGGCGAGGAGGAAGAGGAGGAGGAGGAGGAGGAGGGAGGGGGGCAGCCCCGCACAGCCCAGCGCTCTGCTAGCCGCCGCCGCCGCTCCGTCTGCCTGACCGGCCTGGTCTGTCCGTCCGTGGGTCGCTCAGCCTGGCTCCCTCCACCCTCTTCTCCCTCCCCCCTCCTCCTTCTCTTCCTCCGTAGTGCCCCCTCCCCCTCCTCCCTCCTGGGCCACCCCGGGGCGCACACTGCAGCCGAGCGGCCCGCCGGGCTTACATCACTGGCCACCTCCCCGGGAGCGCCCTCCGGCAGCGCTCCCGCTCCTGAACCCAGGAATATTCATGAAGCCGGCGCGGCTCTCGGGTTGCCATAGGAGCGGCTCCTGCCAGCCGGGCCTGCCTACCTGAGCATCTTAAAGGGGCAGAGGAGTGGGGACCTGGGAACCGTAGCAGGAGGGCGGGGACGGCTGGGACGGCCAGAATGGGGATGCAGGGAGTGCACCCTCCAGAAAGAGGCCTTCTACCTTACCCAGCTGGGGCCGCTTCCGGGCCACTGCAGCTGTCGGGGTGGGGGGTGGGGGGAGAATAGCAAGGGGCGGCCGGTGGGGGGAGGGCTAGAAGGAAAAATGGATGGGGCGGGGCAAGGTGTGCTCTCCAGTTCAGTGACTCGCCAGAAGGATCGCCAGAGGGCTGGGGTGCAGCCCAAATAGTCCCTCAGTCTCTAGCCCTGCCCTCCTGCGCTAGGGGCTAGTTTCCAGCCTCCGCTGCCTCCAGGGGGAAGGATGGGGCTCTGCGATCTTCCCCGCCCCAATCTACACAATTGCTTTATCCCACCCTGCCATTCGCCACCCGGAGTCCGCTGAATAAACCTCTAGGCCCGGCGAGGGGGCGGGGAAGGATAAGGCCAGGCGGAGCCGGGGACTCGTGACACTGGGCCTAGTATAGACCCGATGTGCACGCCGCCTTGGTGCTGAAGTCCAAGTCATTCATAAATCCGTACCCGCGTGGCCCGTCGTGCTCTCGGCTCTGCGCGGGGAAAGGCGGGAGAGGAGATCTGAACTGGGCCGGGTTGGGGAAGCCCCATGCCCCTAGGGGGGAAGGGACGGGGGCGCCCTCCCCTGCCCACTCTAACCAGCTGAGGAGTGGACCTCTGTGTGAGGGAAGTCCCATAAGGGCCTTCCACCCCACATCTACCCACCGCTCTTTTTCTGGGCCGCAGGTTCTCCGAGAGCTCACCGGGAGCCGGAGAAGGGAAGGGGAAGCCCGAGGGAAAAGGACACCGAGACTAGCGGAGGCGCCAGACGCTCCGATGGGGACTCGCCCAGACTATTAGCCCATTCTAGGTTCTGACTTCGAGGAAATGCGGCCCACGGCGCAGGGGACGAGAGCTCCGCGGCCGCCCAAAGCCTTGTAGCTTCGCCTCCCTCAACTCCACCTCCGCAGTCTCCTAATATGCGCACTACAACCCTCACCCCGGGGCAGCGGAGCACTGTGGTGGGACTGGCATGAGGACCGCAAGACCAGGGCGGGGAGGGGGTATAATCCCGGAGCAGAAAGGTTGGGGACCGGTCTTCTCCTGCCTGCTTATGAGAATGGGTTTGGTCAATTGCCTTCTTGCTTTAGCATGCCTTCATTTCTGGGGATATGTGAGTGACAGTTACACATGACATTGTACCAGACTAGGGCCTCCAGGCCTGGACCCCAAAATTCTGAAAGCTGACTCTTCCCTCCTATCTTCTCAATAAATGACACAGATGCATAGCTCTGGTCCGGCTGCAAAGAGGAGCAGAGGTAGCAGAGAGATTAGAGATTGTTTGGTCGATGCCAAAATCATCTCTCAAAATCTAAGATTCATTTACTTCCAGCATATGTACACATCCAAAACTCCGAGGGTATGACCCGGGTCTGAAAGTGGTATGTGCCTAACGAAAGAGTATTGTCTCTCCAAAGGGAGAAAAGAGGGGAGGGACTGACTGACTCGGGGACTCACCCCTGTAGAGGTAGGATTCATGTCAAGGGGTCCAATTCCATTTTTACACCATTTACTTAAGTTTTCACCACGGGTGTCCCATTTCATTTGCCAGCTGTGAGACATTGGTCAAGTCACTTAGCCACTCTGGGTCTCAGTTTCCTCATATATAAAGTGAACGAATTGGACTAGATATCATCTGGGGTTCCTTCCAGCTCTCTATCCAATGAGTAGTGTGCCAAGGAGTGGGAGAGAAATACAACATGAAGCAGACGTTGCCAGTGGAATTTAGTCATTAAAGAAATGTGGGCAGTGAAGTGGAATGGGAGGGGGCTGGATCCTTTGGCATCTCAGCTCTGCCACTTGCTTGCTAGATGTCTGATCTTGGGCAAGTTATTTAATTTTTTTGTGAACCATTTATTTAAAAAAAGTAAGAGCTCAGAGCTGCGTAGGTACTATTGCCTAGTGGAATAAAGAAAACTAGATTCAGAGCCTACCTTACATACTAGCTGTGTGACTGGGAACAAATCATTTAGCAGCCCTGCTAGCTTTAGCTTTCTCTTCTCAGAATTAAGAGAGTTGGACTCAGAGGGACTTCAATGCCTTTTCCAGCTCTAAATATATGATCCTATGACCTGTCCCAGATCACACAGGTAGTAAACTGTAGAACCAGATTTCCAAGAAAGTCTTTGGCATCTAAACCTGGCTTTCTTTCCATTTCATCATGGTGCTCTCAGAAGACCCACTTGGAAGATCCCATGAATCCTAATCATCATCCAAATGCTACATGCTCTGGGAAGACTGCTCTGATCTATTTGGGAACAGATCTTTCTAATTGGGAATGATCTTTCTTTCCTTAGAACTCCCAGTATTGTGCATGTCTGATATTTTTACCTTCAGTATCATCATTATTTGTATATATTCATTCAGAATAAGTGCATCAAAGAGGTACATATTTGAATGAGGGATATAATTTTGCCAGGTGAAAATGCAGAAAGTGGGGGCAGGGTATTCCAGTAGGATCCTAGGTTTTAAGAGTTGGAAAGACCATTATAGGTCATTTAGATAACCCCTTTATTTCAAAGGAGCAAAACAAAACTCCTTAATTGATAAGGAACAGAAGCCCAAGGAGGTAAAGAGATTTGCCCAGCACTGAGAAGATTATATATAAACAAGAGGGCTTATATTGGAAACTGGATCTGGGGCTTGAAGTCTAATATTCTGTCCCCCAAACCATGCTGCTTCTGCTAGAGTTTCAAGTTTGGGCTTAAGATTGGGATTGGGATCTAGGGTGGGCTCAGCACCCAGGTCTGATTTCCTCTATCATTCCTCATACTGACTGCTCCAAAACTTTTCCTATCTCCTCAAGCCCCTGACCCTCCACCTTCGTTTTATTACATAGCACCTAACTTATCCTTCCCTAGTAACGAAATTTTTGAATTGCAACTATTTGTACATTTGTCATATCCCCCCAAAATGAACCTATACTTTATATCTCCTCCAATGTTTATCACAATATTCTGAGCATAGTAGGTGCTTAGTAAAAGCTTATTAAGTGAAATTTGGGGGGTTATGTCAGGATTGAGTTTGAGGTTAGGGTTGGGTTTTGGATTTGCCAATGCAAATACTCATTTGAGTTATTTGATTGTGGGGGTTGGGGTGGGGTGGTTTACAGTCCCTGCTACCATTGGCTTCTCCTCTCTCTCCTGGATGCTTTTACCCTTCAGTCTTACCAGTGCTAAAAAGCAACATGGCCTTCCAGACATGAAACATTTTTCCTGAAGGTGCTTCAGTCTTGCTCTGGAAACATCTATGCCCCTGATTGTTATCTCTGCAACACTCCCTTCCTCCAATATGTCAGGGAAGAGTTCCCTTGGTGGAGAAGATTGTGTCTCATCTCAGGCTGAGTGAAAGAGATACTGGCAGACCCAGGCTCCTTCTTTTGCACATTTGTCCTACAAGGTGCACTACTTATATGGTATATGGAGAAATAACTAGAATAATCCTATCAGCAGTAAGAGCTGGCATTTCTTTATACTCTTGAACTGTTCTGATCCTGTAGTCCCTTGCACAGATGGCTTAATCCTAGAATGTCCTTGGATGTCCTTGGGAGAAAGTGTAATTGACTGGACATGTGCTAATGATACTCGGTATAATAACAGTGATACTCTGTGCATACCTTGGATTTTAAAAGTGCCTTTTCTCAGAAGAGGCCAAACACTTCAAGGTTATCTGCTTGAAACTAGCTTCCTTGTTACATAAATGCTAAACACGCTTATGAGGGGATGCGGGGAGAGGCACTCTTATTCATTGAGCTGATGCTATGGAATTTAGCCACAGTTGAGCAGAGAGGGAGTTGGGGAGTGGGTAGAGACATGGGGATGGTGACCTACTTCCCAAGCCAGAGTTCCTTCCACTTCCATCCAGCCTTTCTTTGGTCTGCAGCCATGGAGAACCTACAGGATGGAGTTGGTGGCTTCCTTGGGAGGTAGAATCCTGAGGATAGTATGGCAGGCATCTGGGATTTCAAGTAATATATAGAGTAAGGGTTAGGGAGGAAAATGAGGGGAGAATGTTGCCCTATCAAACCTCAAGAACATCTAGGCTTGCACATCAAGAATGTTCATGCCCTCTCAAATACCCTGTCAGTGGAGAAATTACCAATAGAAGGGAGCATTCATTAAAGCAGAAATAAACTGGAAATTCCTTCTTCTAAATGTTCAACCCCAAACAGGCACTTTTGCTTTGGTCCAGCAAACCACTATAAGTATAGATAGCCTACCTGGTTTCTCTAACCCTAAAAGAAGCTTTTTTCTTATGTTATCTATTCAAATGGATATATATGCATATGATACTTCTGAAAGATCCTCTGTCTCTAAAGGGGAAAAAAGAAACCTGACATTCCCCATCACTAGATTAATCCATTAGCAAGCTCTGATTGATGGAACAGCCAACCCTATGGCAGGTGCTAGAAGAGAGAGACTAGAGGGAGATAGTCTAACTCCTGTCCTGGGGCCCCGTGCTACAGATTGCTAAGAGTTCTCCATATCTAGCTTGGTCTCATATCCACCATATTGTTTGGTCATCTTCATGTTTCGGGAGTGATATGCTCCACCCTCCCACAGCCTGCTCCCACCAATCTCTATCTCTAATTCTAGCTCTGGGAATAATAGTAATAATTATATATGTATATTAAGGTTTTGGTAAGTGCTTTACAAAAATGATCTCATTTGATCATCACAACAACCCAGAGAAATAGGCCCTTTTATTTTCTCCATTTCACAATTAAAGAAACTGAGTCAGACAAAAGTTAAGTTATTTGCTAAGAGTCATACAGTAAGAATCTGAGGCTGGCTTTGAACTCAGGTCTTCCTGACTCCAGGCCAACACTCTATCTACAGTGTGACCTAGAATCCAAATCAAAACTACCATTCTAATAAGAGACATGTCAATTCAGAGCCTTTTGGGTCTACCCACCATCTCTGTGACTTACCAAACCAACTCCTCTCCCTAAACCCCATCATTCCTTTATATGTGCTTTCTTTAGAATATAAGCCTTTTTGCTGCCAAGAACTATCTTGATTTTTGTACTGGTACTCCCAGAGCTTAGTGCAGTTCCCAGCACATAGTTAGCCCTTAATAAATGCATTTACTTTCATCCATTTATTCAAGAGAATGACAATCTCTCGTTGCTTGCCCTTAAGAGCTCACAATCTTTCTAAGGACACAAGATTAGCATGCACATAAATAAAGAGAGAACTTTAGGATGGGAAGGGACCTTAGGGATCATTTAGTTAAATTCCCTCATTTCACAGATGGGGAAATCACGTGCAGAGAAGTAAAGTGACTTGCCCAAGGTTGCACAGTAATTGATCACTCAAAAAAATAAAAAAGCATCTATTAAGTGCTCTTATTGCCACTTATTAGAATGTGCACTCCTTGAAGGCAGAGACTGTGAGTTTTTTCTTTCTTTGCATTCCCAATGTTCAGCACAGTGCTAAGCACTTAGTAAATGTTTGCTAACTGATTGACTGATGGTCTGCTATGTGCCAGGTACTGTGCTAGGTGATGGGGATACATCAGCCCCCTTTCTCAGTTTACATTTTATTGGGAGAGGCGATACATACATATCTAAGTGGATATAGAACCAATGTAAAACAAATACAAGGTAGTTTGGGGAGAGGGGCACTAACAGCCAGGACATGGGGATTTAAAAGAGTTTCCTGTAGAAGGCAGTGCTTCAACTGGGTCTTTTATTTTTGGAGGAGGGAAGGCAGGGCAATTGGGGTTAAGTGACTTGCCCAAGTTCACACAGCTAGTAAGTGTTAAATGTCTGAGGTCGGATTTGAACTCAGGTCCTCCTGATTCCAGGGCTGGTGCTCTATTCACTGTTACACCTAGCTGCCCCTCAGCTGAGTCTTAAAGGAATTCTAAGAGATAGTGTGAGGAAGGAGTGCATGCCAGGCATGGGAGGTGGCCAATGCAAAGAAATAGAGACAGGAGATAGAATGTTGTGCAAGAGGACAAGACCAAAGAGTGTGGAAAGGAGAGAAATGTGTAACAGGCTAGAAAAGTAGATTTAGCCAACAAAGGAAAATAGTATATATAAACATTTTACGCTACAGGTTATAGGGAGGCTTGGTATCTTATGGAGTTGGGGGGAGGAGGAGGGAAAGTGTGTGTGTGTGTGTGTGTGTGTGTGTGTGTGTGTGTGTGCGTGCGTGTTACATGATCAGACTTGCCCATTGGGAAAATTGCTTCAGCAGCTGGTCTGGGGATTTGGGAGGGAAGAGGCTTACATCAGGGAGACCAATTAGGAGAGCACTGCAGTAGCTCAGATGAAAGATGATGAGTGCCTGAACTAACACGAAGACTGTAAGTAGTGAGAAGGGTCTGATGGTGTGGAGATAGAAATGGCAAGACCTAGGAACTGGTTGTATACGTGAAGTGAGGGAGAATGAGGACAAAACTTGGGTTTCCAAAAGATTGGAAAATGGGAGGATCATGGTGATCTTGATGGAAATATGGAAGTTCAGAAAAGGGATGGATTTGGAGGAAAAAACACTGAGTTATGTTTCAGAAGTGTTGAGTCTACGAGACATATAGTTCAAAATGTCCAATGGGCAGTTAGTGATTGGGGATGACAGCTCAGGAGAGAGTTTAGGACTGGATATGTAGCACTGGGAGCATCATTGCTTGCTGTGACTTCATCTCCTTAACCAATTACATCTTGGGAGGCATTTCAATACCTTTCCAGGGAAAACTAGACTAGACTACATAGCAGATAATGCTGGCACCACAGGGAATCATCTTTATAGAGATTAAATTAATTCCATGGAAACCGATAAGGTCTAGAGCAAAAAAAAAGTCGAAGACCCAGGACAGAACCTTGGAGGACTTCTACATCTAAGGGACTTCAGTCAACAAGCATTTATTAAGCTCCTACTATGTGCCAGGCACTTCATTGGGTGACAAATCAAGGCAAAAATTGTCCCTCTTCTCAATAAGCTCAATATACACATTAGAGAAACTCTCGGTAGAGGTAGGGGGGGAAGGCACTAAGATTAAATTAGGGCTAGAAAAAGATTCTCCTGAAGGTGGAACATTAGTAGAGACTTGAGTAAGCAAAAGAGACTAGGAGGTAGAAATGAGGGGGGAGAGAGAGAGAAAGAGAGAGAGAGAGACAGAGGCAGACAGACAGAGAAATAGAGAGACAGAGAGATAGAGACAGAAACAGAGAGAGAGAGAGAGACAGAGACAGAGGCAGAGGCAGAGAGTTCCAAGTATGGAGGACAGTCAGAGAAAACACCCAGAGTCAAGAAATGGATTGTCTTTTGTAAGAAACGGCAAAGAGGTCAGTGTCACTGGATTGCAGAGCATGTATGAGGCATAAGAAAACTAGAAAGGTAGGAGAGGCAGTAGGCCATGAAGGGCTTTAAAAGCCAAACGGAGGATTTTCTATTTGATGCTGAAGGTGATGCAGAACTACTGGAGTTGATTGCATGGGGTGGGGGATGGGGCAATATGGTCAGACTTGCGCTTTAGAAAGATCTGACAACTGAGCAGAGTATGGATTAGAGTGGGAATGTGAGGCAGGGAGAGCAGCCAATAGGTTTTGCAATAGTTCAGACATGAGGTGATGGCCTAGGGTGATGACAGTGTCAGAGGAGAAAAGGGTTACATACAAGGGATCTTGTGAAGGCAGGCAGAAATGCAGGACTTAGCAACTTATTGGATACCATGTTGGGGTGGGGTGGTTAAAGACAGTGAGACACTGAGGATGACATTTAGGTTGACTGCTCCCCGCCCTTAGGACAGGGGTTCTTAACCTCTTTTGTATCATGGCTCCATTTAAAAGTCTAGTAAAGCCTATGGACTCCTTTTCCAAGTCATTTATGTAAATCTGTAAATAAAATACCTAGGATGACAAAGGAAATCAATTACATTGAAACAGTCTTCCCATATTTAAAAAACCCACCAAGCTCATAGACCCCATGTTAAGAACTCCTGTTCTAAGAAGAAGCTAAAATCTCAGGGCTCAGTATTAATCATTCTCTCACATTCTCCAAACTCCTCTCTGTTGATACAATCTTGATTCAGCCCAAGATAAAGGATGGTAATCTGTTGGGAACCTATTGACCCCTCCTGACCTACTTTTTCCAATAAATAACTATTTAAGAGGTTTTAAAGAATTGTGTGTATTGTGGGGTGCTGGGCAGGATTGCCCCTGTAATGGTAGGGAGCTGGGCTGGGTTGTCTATCCATGGAGGGATCAGTCAGACAAGTTGTGCTGTGTGTCCTCTCCTCTATTTATGTCTACCCCCAAACACAGCAATACACAGCAGAGTTTTTAGAGAAATTCTGACTTGGGAGGAGGGTGTGAAAATGGGTGGAAGGTGGAGGAAAATACTGAGTCGTCTTCAAAGCACTTACAGGTCCCTAATTCAGAAGGCAGATATATCTGAGTGAGACTTGCCTAGTATCAGAGACCCTCCCAAAGTATATTAGGAAGGGTATCTTGGTGACTTGGCTGAGAGGAAAGAGGGGAGACTATGGGTTTCCAATAGCCTGTGGTCCATTTCAGTTCCAGCTGATGACACAACCTCATTTTCGTACATCTACTTCCTTGAGCAAATTCCCAGTACACTTAGGAAGGGGCTCTTGGTGCCAGGCAGGTCCCTCACTCACACATGTCTACCTGTAAATTAGGTTCCTATTAGTCAGTGCAGGGAAGAAAATCCAATGCCTTTGGGACCTGATTTGAGTTATACATTTTTTAGACGCTATTAATTGGGACTGAGAAATGTTGTTTTAGGACCTAAACTGCTTCCTTTAGCTTCCTTCCCTCACCTCGCCCCTCTCAACCTGGCTTTCTCTGCAAGAGGAGAAAAGAGCATCAGATAAGATAAGCAATTCTATTTCCTGAGCAAGCATCTCTCTCTCTCTCTCTCTCTCTCTCTCTCTCTCTTTCTCATCTCCCTCCACTCTTTCTTTCTCCCCCAACTCTTTTCTCTCATCTCTTTTTTTCTCTCTCTCTTTCTCCACCCTCTCTGCTTCCTTTTTCTTTTTCTTTCTCTCTTCCTTTCCCTTTTCCTTCCCCCCCCTTAAAAAAATATGGGACAAAACAAACTTGGTATGGAGCTGGGAAGAGAGTCTGCAGAGATGATCATGCTACAGATCCTTGATCTCATTGATAGGGGTCACTCTCATTGACTATGCAGATCCATGCACTCTTGTCTATAGCTCTGATTCTTGTTCTTATCTGTGGCACAATGGATAGGATGATAGTAGTGGAATCAGGAAGACTGAGTTCAAATCCTACCTCAGATATTTACTATCTTGTGGACTTGGGAAAGTCATTTAACCTCTGTCTACTTCAGTTTCCTCACTTGTAAAATGGAGAGAATAACAGCTCTTACCTTCCAGGGCTGTTGTTAGCACAAAATGGGATCCTATTTATAAAGTTCTTTGCAAACCTTTAAGCATCATATAAATACTAGCTGTATATATTACCATAACCATCATCATCATCATTGATTTTAGAGTAGGAAGGGAGCTTAGGGGCCATGTAATCCAGCCTTTCATTTAAAACACAGGGGAGTAAGGTGTCTTGCCCAAGATGACGTAGATGTAAGCAGCAGAAGCAGGATTTCTAACCCAGGTCACAGATCTAGAGCTAAAAGAGCCTACCTAGTTTACTATTTTTATTTCACTGATGAGGAAACTGGGATTCAGACTAGTTAAGCGACTTGTTCAAAGTCACCCTCAGGGTAAATGTCAAAGGTAGAATTTGAACCCAGGGCCAACAATCTTTCTTCTGTACTGCATTGCTTCCATAGAGGATCCCAGTATACTGGAGGTTATTCTCTAGGCTTTCTAGCAAATTGCAGGTACCATTGAAACACTCAGGCTGTCCATCTGCTATCCCTTGCCTTTTCTGACCCCTCATTTTCTGCATTATCTCTTTTACACCATTTCTTGCATACAAGTCACAGCAACAACCTTCTGCAGCTGGCTTGCAGCCGGCTTACAACCACCGCAATACTCTTCATGGTCCTTAAGACCATCTGCAATTTGCGTTCTTTGGAAGCAAAGTAGAAGACTACAACATTTTGTAGTCTATAAAAACACTTTCCTCACTGGGAATATCCTCACTGGGAAGGTACTGCAAGTGTAATTATTCCCATTTCAAAGATGAAGACAACAAGGTTCAGAGAGTTCTAGCAACTTCATTACAGTCACACAGCTAAAATCAGGTCTTTTTGTCTTCAAGTTAAATGAGCTTTCCACTTCATCACAGAACCCTTGAGAGTAAAGGTAGTATGTTATTTATCTTTATGTCTTCCCTTGAGATATAAAAGAGACATATTCATATCTCCCTGTGATCCGTGGAGTGTTGACCCATTAAATGATCTTATCCTTTCCTTTTGGGTAGTCAGAGGCTCAGTCATGTGACTTATTTCTTCTCTGCCAGGAAGAGAAGGCTCATATCCCAGAGTACCCCAGATCAGTCTGTATTTAGTATAGAGGTATGGGGCTTACAAGAATCCCTTAAGATTTCAGAGGTAATATTGGCCACAAGAACTCAAGGAATCAGGTGGACCTAAGCTGTGATCAGACAGGAGCCCCCCGAAAAAGATCAAAATCAATTCAACTTGCCTGTCACTTCTTTTACATAAGGCTCTACGACATTGATGGAGGATGTCAGGGAGAAAATGGGCTGTGGGAGGGGCAGGTATATGTTGACAGAAGATGTACATATATTGACAGAATTAATTTAATCAGTCCATCTCTACTATTTGCCTACTCTTATGTTGGGTAGTTGGAAAGACAGAAGGAAAAAAGATAAACAGTCCCCTTCTATAAAGCAGATTACATTCTAGCTGGGGAAACTAGACTCATTTCTCTCCCCTTACAATGAAGAATAATGCAAAACAACATAAGCCTCAGATTCTGAGTGCTATAGGAAGATCTCAGAGAAATGGAGGCATGCCATGGGTGGCATGATCCAGAAAGTTGAGTAGGGTCTTGAAGGGGAGGCAGATTTAAACAGGTAAAGACAAAGGAATTGTTCCTGGCATTCCAGGCCAGGGAATCATACGAAGTTTGCAGGGGGAAATGAGGAGACTGCTCTGGCTAGACTCTGTGTGTGTGTGTGTGTGTGTGTGTGTGTGTATGTGTGTGTCTTGTGGGGAGGCACACATGTGAAGCAATTATGAGAGTTTAGAAAGGCAAGATCACAGGATTCCAAAATTGGAAGGGGCCTCAAAGATCACCTAGTCCAACTTCTACAGATGGTGAAGCTGTCCTTTAGGAGGTTAGGTGATTGATTTGGCTTCAAGTCTCTTCCTGCTCAGACCCATTCTTCAGATAACCACCCAGGTGATTTTCCTAAAGCATAGGTCTGACCCTATCAGTACTGTCTCTATTCAATTGACTCCACTGGCTCACCTCTAAAATCAAATATAAACTATTCCATTTAGCAAAGCTCTTTACAAGTGGGTCTTCTTGCCTTAATAGTTTTATAAATTATTCCCCTCCATACACCCTAAGGTCCAGTGATACAAGTCTACTGAATTTTCCTCACATACAATGCTCTGTCACCTGTCTCAGCGTTTTGGCACAAGCTGCCCAACCTGTCTGGAATGTTCTCTTCCTCTCCTCTGCCTCTTGGAATTACTCTTTTCCTTCAAGATTCAGCCTAAGTACTATCTTCTGCGGGAGACCTTTCCAGGTCTCCCCAGCAACTAGTTACTTTATTTCTATTTTGTATTTATCTTTATATATCTAAATATGTATGCATGCTGTCTCTTCCATTAAAACATAAACTTCTTGTAGCCAAGGACTCATTTGCTTTTGTCTTT
>CM053589.1:171669698-171685966 GCA_028646515.1 Pseudochirops corinnae | reverse complement strand
ACATAGTACCTAGAAACATAGTACTGTTTGGGATGAAAAATATCCTTCATCCTTAACTTAGTGAAAAGAAATAAACACAGAGATCTCTTAGGATAAGAATAGGACTTTATTCTCTTCCCCAGAAGAAGAGGGCGGTCTTCCCCATGACTCGTCATGGAGAAGAGGCAAGTTACAAAAGATAGTGCTGGAATTTATAACCTAACCTAGTCAAGACCCCTCCCCGACTGTTTCCCCTCTCATTGGTGGAGAGGCACACTTCACCAAATTCTTCCCCAACTGGGACAGCAAGGAAAGATAAGGGGAGGGTCCCACCAAGGTGGGAAAACAGACAATGGAACATAAAAGTGATTGACAGAAGCAATTTGAAAAGTTAACCATCCCAAATTGAGAAGTTTTCACTCATCTCATACAGGACTTAATAAATGGATCGAATGATTGGTTGATTTCTGAACATCATACAAATATTCAGGTAAAGCACTTCCTCTTTCTGGAGGCAGAGCCAAGATTTGACCCCAGGTCCTCTGACTCTAAAACCCTGCTCTTAAGGTAACACTAGGCTACAGGGGCCCTTCCTTCTTCTTGGGGTTAGGAAATAAACTTGGGCACTTAGTTGAAAGGAGCTGGGGATGTAAGATTCCTCGACCCCTTGGCCCAACATTGAGTCAAAGAAGCTTCCAGGAATCCAGTGTAAGTCATCCAATTCTCTGGTTCCCATTTCCGGCTCTGCCTATGGGAGCCAAACAAGGCAACTACAATTGAAAATGCCATTAAGGGCTCAGCAAGATCCTTTAATGCCATAACTATTCACCCTGGCAAGGCTTTGCTATTAGGAAACAAGCTCTCAGGCCAGCAAAGACACCTCATTCTCCTTTATTATCATTATTTTGTTTTTTGTTTGATTTATGACACACCTGCTCCTGGAACCAACAAGCTGGAATGAAAAACATTCTTCCCCAGTCTCAGGGCCATTAGCTGGGCTCATTTGCTCTGTAGAGTGCACCATAGGCAAGGGATCTCAAAGCACCTAACAACAAAAACAAAAACACCCATCCCTACCTGTGAGAAATGGATTATTATTCCAAGGTTTTTTAATTGCTTTCAGGAAACAAGACAACTATTTAGTGCTCCAGGTAGGGCACTTATTGGTATATCCTTTTCCAAATGATTCTTTTCCTCTCCTTTTTTCCAGATGAGAAAAATGAAGAACAGAGAAATTAAAAATTTGCTCAGAGCTCTACAGTAAGGAAGCTCTTCTCCTTTCACTCCCAAGCCATTCTGTCATATCTTTTAATAGTAAATTTGATGATGATGCTGATGATAATTCACATTTCTATCACTCTTAACGGCCAGCAAAGCGCCTTCCTCAAATCAGCTCTGTGAGGTAGTAATATGACTTAAAATGATCCTTTCTAGATTGAAAATCCAGATTCCATATATGAGAGTTCCCCGGTAGGAGCCAGACTGTGATCTTGAACCATGAAATGTTGACATGACAACATAAAAGTATTGTCACTCCCATTTTACAGATGGAGAAACTAAAGCAGAGAGAATTTAAGGGCCTTGCCCATGGAATCACACAGCAAGTAATTGTCAGCTGGGATTAGGAACCCACATCTTCTGACCTTAAAGCCTGTGCTTTCTACATTAATGCGGGCGACCTCTCAAGCATCTAGAGTGTAAATTTCATGAGGGTAAGGACTATGTCTCTGCCAGAACTGGTCTTGGTAAAATTGTGAAGCCAGTGTAGTCTGTGTTTTTGAGAACCTGCTACCCCTCTCCACCCCTAGCTTTCAGTACCCATTCTTCTTTCTCATAAGTGTTCAGTGTTTGATTGCTAAAGGGCTCTCATCCAGGGTCTGTCCCATTTCCTCTGATAATCAGCCCTTGCTTTGCCCTCCTTGCCCGTCATTAAATCCTGCTTCCTGCCAAATGTCTGATAAACTCATTCACCTGGAGGTGTTAGCTACTGGAGACAATAGAAGTTCCTCCTCCCAGAGGCATCTGCATTTTAACAAGGTGATGCTTAGCCCAAAGACCCACATCTGTAATGGTGGCTAAAAAGTAAGAGAGAGATATTGGGGAAGGGGCGGAGGAGGGGGAGGGGCTTTCTAGGAGCTCTCAATGACTCAGGGGCAGAATGGAACAAAGCCTCACACTCCTCCAGCCTCTGCAGAGAGCCCATCACAAGTCCATAGATAGCATGATGTCATGTGAAAGGTGCTAGGAAGACTCTTTCTTAGAAATACCTACCATTTGGTGGCTGGCCCACTGCCAGAGATCCCACCATTAATGCTGTGTTCCTTTAGGTCTCTGATAGTCTCTGAAGAGCATCTTGATTGCATACATATACTGAATATATTTATATATGTACTTTTTGTCTTCCCTTTTAAAAAGTACACTTCTTACAAGCAGGGATTATTTCATTCTTTGTGCTTGTACTCCCAGTCTAACCCAGTACCTGGCTCACAGTTAGGGCTTATAGAATACTTTGTTGATTGATTGAATACAAACACTCCTGAGACTTGTTATACTTTAAACAATTTCCGAAATTAATACTCTGGGAAGGCGTGGTGACCACCAGAGTGAGAAACAAAACCTCGAGGAAAAAAAACATTAAAGAAGAGTCATCTAAACAATGAAGGAAAAGGTAAAGGGGGTATGATACCACTCTCCACTTCTGTTGCCCCACCTGGGCAGGCTTTCAATACATATAGCCATCCCTACTCCTCATTCATTTGTTAATGAGCATTTATTAATATTCTACTGTGATATTGCACGCTGGGTATTCAGAGGGAGACATGACTCCTGATTGGCCAAGAGATCTCAGTCCATGATGAGATTTAGAGTTGGGGAAACTGAGGCTTTGAGATTCAAGAGACATGCCCATAGTCCTATAGATAGTGAGTGCCTGAGACCGGAGCCCACCTTAGGTTTCCTAGCTCCAAGTACAACATACATTTCTTTTCTTCTGTGCCTGATAGCTTTATAATAAAGTCAGTAAACAGTTGTCTGACACTCTAATAACTTCAAGGTCATCCTATTTCTTTCCTCCATTTATCATAGCAGTATGGTGGAAGTGAAAGAATGCTGAATTTCTGAGTCAAGGGACCCAGGTTCAAATGCAGGCTCTGTTACTTATTCCAGATGTGACCTCAAATAATTTGGCCTCTCTCAGTAAAGGGCTCACTTTCCTCATCTCTAAAATGGGGGGATTAGATGATGATCCCTAGGGTCCCCTCCACTTCTCAATCCATGGTTCTATTAATATCATCATGGTCCCCATATATATCATATTCCACCTTCAAGACTATAAACTTAAGGAGGGTAGGGACCACATTTTTTATCTCTGTAAGCACCTAGCACCATTTTCAAGCCATATGGGAGAAGCTTAATAATTGCTTATTCAGTTGAATTCTGACCTACTATGCAATGCATATGACCTACTAGGATTCCAAGGGAGCCATGACGATGCTTTCAATCTCCTGAAAAAGAAGTGATGGCCTGACTCAAGGTATAGAAAAAGACACATATTTTGGATGTGGCTAATGTGGGGATTTGTTTTGCTTAACTATGCATTGTTCATTCTTTTTTTCCAATTTAGGGAAGGAATAGGAGGAATAAGGGAAACAGTGATAGGGTAGACCTCTACTCTGCCTTCCCCCCCAAAAAAAAGAAAAAAGAAAGTTTCATGAAATGTTTAATGTGCAGAAGGGAACAGAAGGAAGGCCAGAAAGAATTATAGACAAGTAGTACAGCTTTGAAAGTTACGTGTTGAATTTAGAGACTTTAAAAGAAAAACAAACTGAGATTCCCAGTTTTATATACAATTCTCTTTTTCTGTTCTAATACACATATGGACATGCTAATTTTATTTGATGTTGGTTAAGTTCAGAATAAAAAAAATTAAAACCCCAAATCAAAGTCCATCTGGCCCCACTCAGCCTGTCCCTGCTTGTCCAGAGCTCTCTTTGTCCTTTCCCTTTACTTTCCCCTTCTGTTCTTGGGGTACTGCCAGGATGCCAGGCCAGGGCCAGGACCCTTATCTCCCAGGGAGGCCTGTGAGAGGGGTGTTGACAGCTTGGCTTGGCCTGGACTGTCTCTGAGTCCTCAGGGGGAGGACTCACCAGTGATAAGGCGTCTGGAATGGCTGTTCTCATTTCCAATCTGCAGAAGTGAGACATTGGAGGGGACAAAACACCCTGGGAGCCAGGCAGGAGCCAGGGCCTAAGTGCTTTGAAGGGGACATAGAGAAGGACATCTCAGCAGGCCGCTCTTTTCCAGAATTCTGTCAACTCATCTATATTGAATGTCTGCTGTGCAGAGAGATAGGGGAGGCTCTCTGCCTTCCCTCACCAAGCACACTGTTGTGGTTGGGGAGACAACACTCCCACACAGGAGCCAGGGAGAAAACAACATGAGATGATTTATATCGATCAATCAGCATGCATTTATTAAATTCCTAGTAGCTTCCAGGCATTGTTTGAGGTACTGGGGATACAAAATAAAAAATGACTGCCTGCCCTCAAGAAACTTACTTTCTTTGGGGGGAGATGTGTAAATATATAAATAAATGCAAGATAAATATAAGATAATTCGTTTTGGGGAGTAAACACTAAATGCTAGCCATTGGAAGCATTAGGAAAATATGCACGAAGTGTCACTTGTGCAGAATTTTGAAGGAAACAAGAGATGGGAGTGCATAATTGGACTTATGTAATAGAGGACAGACTAATAGGGAGCTAGTCCTTCTATATGATGTGATATTCTCTGCCTGGTTTCAATCCAATAGGTGGAATTTTGGGGAGCCAGTTCCCAGGCAGGGGCAACTAAGGGTGATTATGAAAAGGTTTTTTGTTTCCTTGGGGAACTGGAAAGACTGGAGCCTTAGTAGAGGCCACCAGAGGCTTCCTTAATGGTAAGAATTAGTAGCACAGATCACTATATCTAGAAGAAGCAATGTTGGAGTCCAGTGAGGACAGGGGCAACCAAGACCCCAAGTATGTAGGAGTAAGGGATAGACTCGTCAAGCAAGAGACACAATACCTAGAAAATGAATGCAGTGGGAACTCTGAGAAGGGAGAAAGGACTCGATGGACTAAGAATCTTGGGTATCCCATGGCCTGATGTGTTCCCTAGATGGGGAGTTTTAGTATCTTTGTGTTTCAAGTTTGAGCCTGTTCTCCCCAGGGAACAAGCATAATGTGAATAGTAAGTATGCTGCTGGCTTGGAGGGACATTTTTTTTTTGCCTCAACTACTTCAGTAAGTAACCCTTTGTAAAAGGTGATTGATGTCAACTCATTGATTGACTTGGGAAAGACACTAACTGGTTAATTGATATTAGAGAACACACAGGATGGAGGCATATGAGGGATGGTATTAGAAACCACAATCACTCAGGGTTGCCCCAAGACCCTGAAGGGAGAAGAAGTAAGTGTTGTTCTCCAAGGGTGCTTGTGGGAGTCGGGATATTGAACCCAAAGGGAGTGGAGAAGAAGCCTACCATTCTCACCACCATGAATACCAGCTACTGACCAACAGTCACCGAAGCTATTGGTAGATAAATCAAAGAACCCAGGAAAGAGCAGCAGACCCCCAATCCCACCCTTATGACTAATGATCCTACATCCAACCCAGTCCTTGTAGTCATTTTTCAGGAAATAATATTAGTGATAATAATAACTAGCATTATATGGAGCTTCAAAGTTGGCAAAGCCCTGTACTTACATAATCTCATTCCATCTCTACAACTCTGTGAAGTAGGTGCTTTATTATTATTCCCCTTGTACAGATGAGGAAATTGAGACTGAGACATATTAAATAATTTATCCAGCTAGGGAAAGCAACATCTTTGAGAGAAGGGGCCCATCTAACTGTTGGCTACCTGCAGGGCTGGCAAGTCAGCCTAGCTGAAGCAGTAAGACACACTGAGTAAGAGACCCCGGAGGCAGCATGTGCTGGGTGGGTCTGACCATTCCCACCACCTACATCACCACCTCCACTTAGACCCTGGTGAATATAAGCCATGACCTTGCAACAGAGATCCCAGGGAAAACCCATGCCCTGCAGACTACCATTCCATTTACACCCAGTTTCTGCAGCCATCATCCAGGTAAACAACTCCTGTGGAGATGTGACCTAGCAACTGCTTCTGCAGGTGCAGCCTTTCCTACCTCCTCAGCAGCCTCCACTCCTAAAGTACAGGTAAAGAAAGTTTGCACTAGCAAAGTCCTTGGCACTGTCAAATGGTTCAAAATCTGAAACCAATATGGTTTTTAATCAGTGGAAATGACACTCAAAAAGATGCATGCTTTGTCACTGCACTCTAAGGACCACGGGACCCTTCTATGGGGTGGAACCCACATCTATGGATTATCTCCCCTTAGAACTGTGAGCTCCTAGAGAGCAGGGCCTGGATGACCTTTCAATTTATATCTCCAGTGTTTAGCAATGTGCTTTGCACATAATAAGCTTAATAAGTGTTTTTCCATTCATTTATTTATAATTCAATTAAACAAAAATTTGTTAAGTTCCCACTATTATTTGGGGGCAGCTAGGTGGCTAGAGCATTGGGCTCCCTGAATTCAAATCTGGCTTCAGACACTTGCTAGCTGTGTGACTCTGGACAAGTCACTTGATTAGGAAATGGCAAACCACTCCAATATCTTTGCCAAGAAAACCCCAAATGGGGTCATGAAGAGTCAGACACAACTGAAAAATGACTGAACAACAAATTATTTGGGCACTTTGTTGGGCTCTGGAAAAACAAAGACAAAAAAAGGTGACTGTCCTTCCTTGCCCTTAAGGACTTTACAGTCTAATTGGGGCAGGGAGTGGAGAGAAGAGGTACTACCTGCACACAGACAAGTATCCTACCAGTTAGAATGTAATAAGGGCAAAGGAGGGGTCTAGACAGAATACTATCATGAAATAGGAAGAGGGAGAGGCCAAGGGTTAAACAGAATATAATCACGTGGCATAATCCTTGGTTTGAATAATATATGTTCTGGACCTATAGGAAGAGAGCAGCGTGGGCTGAAGGGAGGAGGGAAGGCAGGAGCAGGACGAGAACAGCGTGGAGGCAGAGATGAGTGTGGCAAGTTAACAACAGTGAGAAGACTGGCCCTATCTGGAGAAAAACATTTGTGTTGGGGAGCCAGATCCATGGGACTGTCAGGGCTGCAAATGGTCTTTTCCTCTGTTAGAACCCTCCCTCTGTTCAGACTAGATCATTGAAGGATAATGGGAAACATGCCTGCAAACTAACCTTCTTACTTTCCCCTCTGGCTCAGAAATGAAAAATGAAATCACCTTTTTCTTTTTAATAGGACTTCTGATTTATCTGTAGAGGGAGCTCCCAGAGAGGAATTTCCTCTGTCAGAACAGAACTGTAAATTCTCTGTAACTTATCATGTTGATGACTTGCCTGGGGCTATAAGAGGGTTAAGTGACTTGCCCAGGGTCATACATACATCCTCAGATTTTTCTGCCTTTGTTCCTAATGAGGACACTTTTCATGAATAAATGACATAATATTTTTATATATTTTATTTTTCCCCAATTACATGTTAAAACAATTTTTAACATTTGGGTTGTTATTTTTTCTAACTTTTGAGTTCCAAATTCTATCCCTCCTCCCTGAGACAGTAAGCAATCAGACATAGGTTATACATGTGCAATCATGTAAAACGCTTACATATTAGAATAACATATTTTAAAAGTACTTCGCATAGTGCCTGGCACACATAAATGCTTATGCCCTCCCTCCTTCTTCTTCAATGAAAACTTCCTGCCCAGGTCTGGAAATTCCTGGACTATTAACGCTGGCTGCTCTCTCTGTGGGTCTAACACTCTTTACCACTTCCAAGGAGTCTGGAGGCTGGAAGGACAGTAGAACCAGAGGTTCACCTAGACCACCTTTCCAGGTAATGGGACAACAGCTATGCCAGTGCTGACCAAGACAAGGTTAATAAGAAGGCAGAGGGATGACCTAGAACTCAGCACTTCGTAAACCGTAGCTTGTGACCTCATATGGGGTCTCAGATGATTGTCTAGAGCCTTCTGGCTCGAACCCCTAGATCACCTCTGTCAAATACACGTGTTTTTCCTTTATATTGGTCTGATGGGTCAGTGGCTGTTTTATTCTATCTTGTTATACTTGAATCTCTCATCACAACCCTCCTCGTCTGAATCATTCCACCAAATCCTTGATTTGTCCTACAGTACTGCTCTTCAGAATCACAGAATCTCAGAACTGCAAAGGACTTTAGAACCCCTTGGATCTCTGAAGATCGCAGACTTAGAAGTGGAAGAGAACGTAGAAGTCACATAGTCTGATTTCCCCATTTTACAGATGAGGAAACCGTGGCCCAAAGAGGTTAGGCCAAGGTCACACAGATAGAAAGTAAGTGAGGCAAGGTTTGAACCCATTGCCCCTGACTCCAAAGCTGGTGGCAGGTTAAGAGGTTCACTATATTTTTCTTTCCTTGTGACAAATAAAGTCATTTTAGAAGAAGTCTCCATTCAGTATTAAACAGGCAATCCCCTATAATGCCTATGTTTTGCCTTCCTCTACCCCAGTTCTCATACTAAGCTAAATAGAAGACAGTGTCCACTCTGGCTTGGACACTCAGTGCCAACAATAAATTAGCAGACGAGGAAGTCTTTGTTTTTCCTCTCCCTGAAACACAATAGACTGCCCCAAGACCAAAAACTGACTTTAGGGACCTAGCATGGCTTCTATTCAGAAGCCCACTCACCCCACAGAGACATACTCTGAGACCCAATTATGTTTCTCCCTGTCTAGGCTATAACAATATATGGAGTAAAGCTTTTTACTGACTTGTATTCTAAATTGGGATAAAGTGAATTTTCTTGCCACGAAAGTGATTTCCACTCTTGCCTTGCTGCCTTTGGCTCATACAAAGCTATATTATTTGAATGAATTATATATATGTAGGTATGTATGCATACACATATATAACATATATGAATGAATATATAAATTATTTCACTAATACATATTCCCATCAATCAATGTTTATTGCTTCCTTTAAGACCCAACTCAAAATTTACCTTCTCAAAGAAGCCCTTTCCATTAACCTCCCCCTACTCTATAATCCAAATCCTTTTAACTCTCAGGGCTAAATAAAGTCTTCACAATTTGTTTATATGTTGCTTTGTAATTGACCTTTCATTGCTTCCTGTGAGTCTTGGCTCTGAATTCAGACTGGGAGAATTCTAAGGGCAGGGACTGAGATTTTTCCTACTACCCCCTCAGCACCTAGGACAAGGCTGGAAAGGTGGGGGAATAAGACACAGGTCAAGACTTCCCTAAAGATATGTTGATTGTGAGACTAACTTCAGTGACATTCATTCATTTATTCATTTATGTTTCTTTCATTCATATAACCAGCACACACATACACACAACACACACACATCACACACACACATACACACACACACTCTCTCTCTCTCACACACACACATACACACACACACATATCACATTCACTCTCTCTTTCCCTCTCTCTCTCTCTCTCTCTCTCTCTCACACACACACACACACACACACTCTCTCTCTCTCTCTCACACATACCCACACACTCACTCTCTCACACACACAACACACAACAAAACATACAACACAACACACACAACACACACACACGCACAAACTTCCCTTGACTTCACTGTAAGTGAAGACAGTCACATCCAGTCAATAAGCATTTATTGAGCACTTACTGTGGGCCAGGCACACTTACTGTGGGCTAAGGAATGGGAATACAAATTCAAACAAAAAGACAGTTAGTTCCTCAGACATTTTTCAGAGGAAGTAATTAAAGCTACAAATAGTCATATGAAAAAATGTTCCAAATCAGTATTGATCAGAGAAATGCAAATTAAAACAGCTCTAAGGTAATGCCTCACACCTATCAGATTGGCTAACATGACGTAAAAGGGAAATGACAAACGTTGGAGGGAATGTGCATTGTTGGTAGAGTTGAACTGATCCAACCATTCTGGAGAGCAATTTGGTACGATGCCCAAAGAGCAGCCAAACTGTACGTACCCTTTGATCCAACAATACCACTACTAAATCTGTACCCCAAAAAGATCATTAGAAAGGGGAAAGGACCCGCATATACAAAAATATTGATAGCAGCTCTTCTCGCGGTGTCAAAGAATTGGAAATTGAAGGGATATCCATCACTTAGTGAATGGTTGAATAAGCTGTGGCATGCAAATGTAATGGAATACATCATGCTACGAGAAATGATGAACAGGCAGATTTCAGAAAAACCAGGAAAGACGTGAACTGGGGCTGAGTAAAGCGAGCAGAACCAGAAGAGCATTGTACACAGTAACAGCAACATCGTTTGGTGGTTAACTGTGACAGACTCAGCTCTTCTCAGCAATACAACGATCTAAGACAATTCCAAAAGACCCGTAATGGAAAATGCTATCCACATCCAGAGAAAGAACTGCAGAGTCTGAATGCAGACTGAAGAAGACTATTATCACTTTGTTGTTGCTGTTGTTTTTTCTTTGTCATGGCTTTCCCCTTTTGTTCTGATTCTTCTTTCACAACATGACTAATGTGGACATATGTTTAATGTTACTATCCATGTATAACCTATACCAGATTGCTTGATGTCTTGGGAAGGGGTGAGGGGAGGGAAGGAGAAAAACTGGGGACTCAAAATTTTACAAAAATGAATGCTGAAAACTATCTTTACATGTAAGTGGGGAAAAAATAAAATACTTTGAGGAAAAAAAATTTTTAAGAGGGTTCCTGACCTCAGGGAGCTTTGTAAAAGGGGAAATTTTTGTTCAGTTGTATCTGACTCTTCGTGATCCCATTTGGGGTTTTCTTGGCAAAGATGCCAGAGTGGTTTACCACTAACTCATTTTATAAATGAGGAAACGGAGGCAAACAGGATTAAGTGACTTGACCAGGGTAACACAGCTAGTAAGTGTCTAAGGCTGGATTTGAACTCAGATCTTCTTGACTCTAGATCCATTGATCTAACCACTGTACCGCCTAGTTTCCCTGGGCAGGGAGGGAAGATGACAAAGAAAACTGGAAAGGGAAAGAGGGAGAGGGTACTCACTGGGGGCATGGTGGAGAAAAAAGTCAGGAAAGTCAGGAGCAAAGACTGGAGAAGAATGAAAGAATGATCATGGCTGGTCTGGAGGCACTTTCTTAAAACAGAGGGTCCAGGAGGAATTGACCAAGCAGAGGAAAGGGCTGCAGTGGCAGAGGGGTTTTCCAGGATGAGAAGGCAACTGGGACATGGCAGAGAAATGGCATCCTGTGGATTACATTATGTGAGAGGCAGGAGAAGACATGGTCAGTGATCTTCTGGAGAGCTTAACCCTAAAAGCAAAGGAATGGTCTTATTGACCTCAGTCACTGGGGGGTGGTACTTCGAGCCTGTTTTCCCTCTAGGGAACAGGGCTGACTTGTTTTGTATTCCCTTTACTGTGTTCCCAGGGTAGAGCAATTATGCCAGAAGAGGCTTGTCTCAGCAGCTCCTACCCCCTGCCACTCCAGGGTGTAAAGATAATGCATTATTAGATGTTCCTTTCCCTGGATTCCATCCAGAAAGAGATGTTTCTGCTGAGTGTTAAGAGATAGGTCCGAATCTACTTCGTTCTGCCAGAGAGTCAAGGAGCCAGAGAGGAATTCCTGAAGCCCAGCCATACAAAAACCAGGCAATTCTGGGGCAGATAGCTGGAGCAGGAACAATCATAAAGACCCAGCCAGCACTCAGGTGACTATGGACACAACAGGAAGGAACAAGAAGATGCCGTAGAAAGAATATAGAGCTGGGAGTGAGGAGAACAGGGATGTAGTCCTGGCCCAGCCACCGGTTGGGTGTGACCTTGGCAAATCATTTAATCTCTCTGGCATTTAGTTTCCTCCTTGATCAAAGGGAAACAATAATGCCTACCTTACAAAGATCTTGTAATATGCAAATGAAATAGAGTTGGGACCTTAACAGCAAAGTAATATATACCTGTCAGCTAAAGGGGGAAAAATTACTGCTGAGCTCTTGAAGACAATGCCAACAAGGAAGCTTTGGCAGAGTCTACTGAGTTGGATAGGGTAGAATATGGGCCCATTGACAGATCATCATCTAAAGCCAGGACTGTCTTGGGCACCCAGAGGTGCTCATCATCCACCAGAAGGAGGAGCAGCAGGTGCAACATTGTTTGGCCACAGGTGCTCATGAAAACCTTGACTAAAGCATGGAGAGTTGTGATTGTCATCCTTGCAGGCAGTGCCCATAGTGATGACATTATGGCTTTTTCTAAGTGGAAGAAATTGGCTCAGTCAGCCAAGGTGCTTCCACTTCCTAAGTCTAGTTATAAAATGCAAATTTAAAATAAACAAATATTTATTAAGCCCCTGCTATGAGCAAAGTACAGTTCTAGGACCTGGGGTGTAAAGACAAAAATAACAAGTAGCCCTACACATGAAGAATTCACATTCTACAAGTAAAATTTGTAACAAGTAAATAAATGTAGTAGGAATGATCATGGGAATTCTCTGATTTACTAGACACGAACCTCCCTCCTTTTTTGGGGATATGTCTTTGACGACGACGATGATGATGATGATGATGATGATGATGATGATGATGGTGGTGATGATGGTGGTGATGATGGTGATGGTGATGGTGATGATGATGGTGGTGGTGATGATGGTGGTGATGATGGTGATAGTGATGATGATGATGATGGTGATGATGGTGATGATGGTGGTGGTGATGATGGTGGTGATGATGGTGGTGATGATGATGGTGATGATGGTGATGGTGATGATGGTGATGATTATGATGATGATGATGATGATGGTGATGATGGTGATGATGATGGTGATGATGGTGATGATCATGATGATGATGGTGATGGTGATGATGGTGATGATGGTGATGATGATGATGATGATGGTGATAGTGATGATGATGGTGATGATGGTGATGATGGTGATGGTGATAGTGATGATGATGATGATGATGGTGATGATGGTGATGGTGATAGTGATGATGATGATGATGGTGATGATGGTGATGATGATGATGATGATGATGGTGATGATGGTGATGATGATGATGATGATGATGGTGATGATGATGATGGTGATGGTGATGATGATAGTGATGGTGATGATGGTGATGATGATGGTGATGATGGTGATGATGATGATGATGATGGTGATGATGGTGATGATGGTGATGGTGATGATGGTGATGATTCTGAGGGGGGTTTGTAGACTTTACCAGTCTTAGGGGTTCATGACACAAGGAGATTAAGAAAGCCTGTTCTAAGGTACTTATCTTATATGCTAGACTCTTATCTCTGGTCCTTTTCAGATACAATGACAGCATTCTGATACTTCACCTGTTATTTATCCTTCAATCCCTGTATATGACCAACTATCCTTTTCTGCTCCTTTATATTAATGGAGAACTAATGAAGGTCACTTGTGAGTCAGTGACTACCACAGTCATTAAAGTAATAAGGGCCAGAGTCAGGATTCAAATCCAAGTCTCTCACATGTCCAGGGACATCAGACTCTCCTCCCCCACTCCTACCTCCGCCATCTTGATTTGTGCCCAATCCCATGTCCACTGTTACTTTCCTGGTTTCTGCCTTGGACTGGTTGGGACTTCAGGTTCATCAATCCCTGTTTACTATTTTATTTGCCTTCCATTTTATTTGATCCTGTCTGGTCCTCAGACCTCGCTCTGGACCATTCCAGATTGCTTCCATTGTTGTTTTGACTCTCCTGCCTTCATTGACCTGAACTATTGAGTTGTGTGTTTTCACCAACTGCTTGGCAAACAGCTGCTGGCCCTTCCATCACCTGCTGTCTCTCCATTTTAGCTCTACTCTTGTCTCCATGGCTATGGAGAGGAAATGACACCTGAATCTCCTCAGGAGCTCCCCTCTTCCCTCTACTTCAGGCCTCTTCCCTGCCTCAAGGATGTGTGTGATGGAGTACTACTGGCTGCTCCCAATCTTGTTCTGTTATTTTGTGCCTGGAGACTTCTTGTAAGTTATCCTGGAATACACTCCTTTTCACCCCAATTCCCCATAACAGCACTTTCTTCCTCCTCAAATTTCTCTAGGACCCTATGCTTGGATCTCTCTTTGCCCTTTCACACCCTCATTTTAGTATTACTAGTTGCTTCAGTCTCACAGATAAGGCTGTTCCTTCCAATGACAAAAGTCACAACCCTCCATCTTCTCTCATCCCAGGCTATTCTTGTACATAACCTCCCATAAAGCCTCATTACAGGGTAGCAGTGGAAGTGGGAGTCTACCTAACATTCTAGAGGTCTTTTAGATGTTTTGACATTGCTCAGATCCCGATGGACCTCAAAGGCTACCCATCAGTTGTCTGTTGGTTTCAATATATGATCATCCATCCTTCCTTCTTTTCTGATCTTATGTCTCTCTGATGAGATCCTACACAGCACTCCTAGGGTACAATGTATTGCATCCTATTCACACTCTCTCTGTTTCCTTTTGGGTGACTCTCAACTTTAAGTCTTGAGAGGCTGTGGCATTCTGTAGTTTGTAGCCTACTACGTCTCTCAAAGAATACAGCTAAATTCCCTTCCTGTTAATTCTCTTACTGGAGAAATGTGGTCCACCTTAGAATATTATTTATGAACTCCTGCCTACTCCCATATCTCATTAAAGATGCCCTTTATTCATGTGGGGCTTATTCTCCTAAACATTTTGTTGAGATGAGAAAGCAGGCATAGGAGTAGGTAGTTACCAATGTCTTCTAGGTCACCCTCTTAAATGCTTTTTCCAAACCTTTGGCATTCTCCCCCTCCTTCAGAAGCCTTGAGAATCAATTCCTCAATACCCTGAAAATTGTACTTTCAGCACAGATCTCCTCTGTGTTGACTACTCTTCCCATCTCTTTTCTTTCCTACTATTTCTTATTTCCTCATGCATGTGGCACACTGGGGGTTGTGATGTTAAAGTCCAAATGGGGTGGTCCCTCTGTCAATGTCACACCCTGCCTTGTGTATTATACTCATCTGTGGGCATGTCATGGATCATTGGATCATAGCATTTAGAGTTGGAAGGGGCCCTAGAGATCATCTAGCCCAACCCTTTCATTTTACAGAGCAAGAAATTGGGGCACAGATAGAGATAATAATTCTGCTTCTACTGTCTTTCCCAGTAGAGTCATAAGAACATAAATGGAGGCTTGGAATAGACCATAGAGTTCATGTAGTTCAACATTCTCATTTTACAGTTAAAAAAAACTGGGTTCCAAAAAGGTTAAATGATTTTCCCAAGGTCACACATAAAGTCAGGAGCAGAGCTGATATGTGAATGCAGGCCCTCCGTCTCTAAATTCATTTGGCCTTTCACTGTTCCACACTATCTCTCCACATAATCTGTGCTCCTTGAGAATTTAATTTTGTTTTTGTATCCCCAACACCTGGTGTAGTGACCTAATAATCAAATAGAAAGAATATATGATATCTCAGCATAGGGAGCTCATAAATATAGGAACTCCTGTAACTCTTTATGATTTAGTAGGCAAGTCCTATGGAGCTGTCTAAGCGTAATGGGCACAGAAATTAGAAGATCTTCCCTGTCCCTTAATAGGCTTAGGTGAATTTGAGGACCTTCCCTGATCTGAAAATAAACTCTGCCCTCTAATAGGCTGAATGTGGTCACACGGAGTCTGTGGTGGGAAGAGTTTGCTGAAGGATGGAGCAGAGCCCACGGGAGAAGCAGGCTTTGAAGGAGGCTTGTTTTTCAGCAAGATATAACTTTTGTAACTTTGTAGTCAAGTGGGTCACAAGGGTTATGATGTTCTCTGACCCTGGAGAAAGCTATATATACCTCTGAGGTGAAGTTTTACTTTGGGACTCACTTTAGGAAGAGTTGTGTGATTTGGCCAGATGGCACTCTGGGCAACTATTGAGCCCCCCTGCTTTGAAAATCCAGATGTTGGTGCCTCTCTCTCTGGTGACTAACTGTATGTATGTAATAGTCAGCTGGAAGCCCTGTCTGTTGGTCTGCTGAATTGTGTTATTTTCTCTGTCTGTATTTTTGTCTGCTTGTAACTTCTGTTTATATGCTCTGAAGTTCAGGGTGCTGACTTTTTCCCCTGAACTAGGTAAATGATATATGTTTGATTAAAGTAAGATGGTTAACCCTTCTTGAGTCACTTTCCTTTATAAAAGCAGATCAAAGAACCTGTGATAGCAGCCATCCTGG
>CM053589.1:171651354-171669198 GCA_028646515.1 Pseudochirops corinnae | reverse complement strand
TATATATAGCAGGCATCTAATAAGTACTTACTTAATATAATATGATGGATTGAATATGATGACAATGATGGTGATCATGATGGTGGTCATGATGGAGGTGGTTATGGTGGTCATACCAATGATAATAATGACATCAATATTGAGAATGATGGTGGTGATAATATGATATTGACCATGGTGATGGTGATGAAGGTGATAATGGTGATGATGGTTATGGCAATAATTGTGATACTGACACTGAGGATAATGGTGATCATGGTGATATTGATAGCAGTGATGGGAATGGAGGTGATAATGGGGACAGTGATGATGATGTTTCTTATGAGGGTAGTGATAGTGATATGTTTGTGATAATGATGATGATATTGGTAGTGATAACTGAAGTAATAACAGCTATGTTGATGAAACTGGTAACTGACTCTTTTCAGCCTTACTCAGCCCAGATGTGGGGCCAGGAACACAGCTCTTGGTGGGGAGTTTTCCACGGTGCTGATGGAATTACCTGGGACTACAGTATTACAAATTTATGCCTAGTTGTCTGGCACCAGGCTAGGAAAGGGGCAAGAGTTAGTGCTTGCCTATAGTGAAGAGATCAGCAATGGGTCAGTCAAAATAAGCAAAGGACACATCAAAAAGGGCAGAAGTAGAAGATATATCAGCTCTAGACTAGGCAAAATAAACTCCCCAAAGGGTCAGAAATAAAGAACTTAGGAGAGGCTATGGCTTTGGCCACCTTACTTCATTGGACTGGCACTCCTCCTGTAACCCTGATCATTGGCTCTTCCTTCTTTGGGTCCAGAAGTCCAAAATAGGACTAAAGGAATTAAATGAACCTTGAGCAATCCCTGCAATGAACATATACTTCCTGGCTGTGGGAGAATACATTAATGCCCTATTGGCATTGCTGTGAATTGGTCTAGCCATTCTAGAAAGCAATTTGGAACTATACCCTGAGTTTCTAATGCATTCCTTTGACCTAAAGGAACCATTACTAGTCTATACGCCAAAGAAAATAGTGCACTCCAAAGAACACAAAGATATTTATAACAGTTCTTTTTCTGTTGACAAAGAATGGGAAACTAAGGGGATAACCATCAACTGGGGAATAGCTGAACAAATTGTTATATGAATGTAATGGAATACTATTGTGTTGTAAGAAATGATGAAGTAGAACCTGAGAAGACTTATGTGATTGATATAAAGTGAAGGGAGCAGAACCAGGAGAATGATTTATATAACAACAACTCCGTAAAGATAAACAATTTTGAAAGACTTGAGAACTCTGATCAACTTGGCAATGACTAATCGTGATTCCAGACGGTTGATGATGAAGTAGGCTCTCTACCTCCTGACAGAGAGGTGCTGATAGAAACACATGTTTTTGGACATAGCCAATGTAGGAATTTTTTTTTTTTTTGCTTAACTATGCAGATTTGTTCCATGGGTTTTGTTTTTCTTTGTTTCTTAACTAAGGGAAGACAGGAGGGAGAAAGGTGAATTTGTTTTTGGAGGCAATCAGGGTTAAGTGACTCGCCCAGAGTCACAAAGCTAATAAGTATCTAAGGTTGAATTTGAACCAGGTCCTCCTGACTCCAGGGTCCATGCTGTATTGACTGAGTACCCTACCTGCCTCTATGAATTTTCTTAAAAAAATATTGTTTGTGAAATTATCATATCCTCCCCCTGCTTGGAGATAGCATGAGGGGTAGGCTACTCTTCCTAGAACAGATATTCCTACAAGCATTTCCCTTCTGGTTAAGCCTTTTGTTTGTGGGAGTTGCTGTCTAAGCTGATGTTTTGCCCCTTCCCCCATACACACACATACGTACACACTCACATACACTCACATTCATGTTGACATACACATATAATCACACACACTTACATACACACACAAACACACATATACACACACATACACTCACTCATGTTCCCCCCCCCCCCCACATATATACGTAAACACACTTCACTAGGGAAAGACACTTATCAGTGAAGGGGTTGGTAGGATCATAATGACAATGGAATTTAGAGCTGAAAGTGACTTTAGGCTCATATTGTCATTTTGTAGGTGAGGAATGCAAGGCCTAGGAAGGTTAAGTGACTTGCTCAATGTCACACAGCTAGTTGGACTGAAAGAATTGTGAAAGAGGTAGCTGCCCTCTTCCTCTGTGGGGACACCGAGAGAGCCAGAAGAAGCTGTTTCTTGGCATTCAATTCTTTCAGTTGCCTAGGGCAGAAGTGATGGTGGCTGGTTTTGGCAGCACAGGATTATGCATTTCTTTCCCCACCCTTTTACTGATGAGACACCACCTGGAACATCTGCTTTCTCCCACAGACCCTGTGGAATTGCCCTTCAAGCCTTGTTTCCTCCCCTCCCCTCCACCAACCCTGGCAGGTGGGGGAAGCAAGGAAGGGAAGGGAAGGAGATGGGATTCTTTTATGGTCCAATCCAGCAAGAGCTGGTCTAGTAATATGGGATAGGGTGAGGGCTGTTGGGCCTGGAGAAAGGAACTCCTGTTGAATGTGTTCAGAGGAGTCCTCTAGGATGTGAAGGGATGTCCCCTTCTTCCCCGCCTGGAGTTAGCACCCTGAATTTAACAAATATAAGGGTCTTGGATGTGTGTTTTGTGTGTGTGTGTGTGTGTGTTCCCTCCCTCTAAATGGACAGAGACCAACCTTCTCTGCTGTTCTCCCCTTGTAATGGGTAATGTGGGGCTGGACCCTCAGGAGGAATTCCTGTTGAGTTGAATTGCCACAGTTGAATGTTGAGCACATCCTCTCTACAACATTCTTAGAGTGGAGAGAGCTGAACAGGATCATTCGGGTCTCTCTTAGCTCACAGCTCAGAACAGGAAGGGATCTCAGAGGCTGTCTAGTCCAGCCTTCTCATTTCATGGGAAACAAAGCGGAGACCGTGGGAGGCTAAGTGGCCAACCTGGCACGGGCAGTAAGGGTCAGAAATAGGTTTTCTGACTCCCCAGCTAGTATTCTTACTATTGTCCCACAATGTGACCTGCTCTGTCCTAGGTACCAGAGATAAAGGCATCAGAGGATCATAAATGTAGGTAGGTGGGACCTTATTGGTCATCTAGTACAACATTTTCATTTTATAGAGTAGGAAACTGAGGCCCAAGGAGGGTAATTGACTCGTTCAAAGTCACACAAGTATTAAGTAGCAAAGTTAAGATTTTAACCCAGTTCTCTGGAGTCAAAATCCCAGTATTCTTTGCATTGTATTTGATTATTTCCTACTGAATTTACACTGCAGGTAGGCAGGGCAGGAGAGGTGTAATGAGAGCCTCCCCTTGGAGGCTTTGATTTGAGCCAGAGCTAAGAGATGGGGCAGGGGAGGTTTGGGACCACTCCACTCTCTTTTCCTCCCTCCATTCTCCTTTTAGCTGGCCTTGGAAGGAGCCTGGGCTCTGATGCTAGTTCAATAGAAACCTCTTAACCTTGGGATTTCTGTGGAGTCCTAGACCTCTGACACAATCTTGAGAACTCTGACTGTGGCATGAGGCTGGTGGTATGGCACACACAGGCTGGGAAAATCTTCCCTGGTGAGACCCAGGGACAGAGACCCATCTGGACAGACATCCCATATCTACCCTTCTCCTTAGCAGTGCAGTCCCCCCGCCCCCAATACATGTGAATGTAACACTTTATTTTAACTCTGGCATCTGCTGACTCTTCCCCATCCCAACACAGCTTGGCCCCAACCCTTCCATCACCCAGTCACTCCAAAGGAGCCACACAATTCCACTTCCTGGGCCCCAGGGGCTTCAGTAGCAGGATGAGGTGGCAAGATTTATTTAGATCGGTGTGTGGATAAAAATACACATGTTGCCTGGTTGTGAGTAATGGGGAAAGGGCTGGGAGGGATTTTTATCACTAGGGGTGGGGGTGTAGATTGCTTATTTTTTAGTGGTTTTTGTGTTTGGATTTTTCCCCTTCCCTTCCCTTCACTCTTTTCCCCCACCCCACACCCTACCCCCATTTTGAAACAAAGTACTTGGTGACAGAATGCATAGACTAGATGAGTCACAACTGGAAGGGACTTTCGAGATTACCTAGTCCAACTTCTTCATTTTACAGAAGCAAATGAAGGCCGGATCAGGAAAGCAGTCTTCCCAAAGTCACCAAGGGCATTTAACAGCAGAGCTGGGAAGAGAGGATGTCAGCATTATCCCCACCACCACACCCTTTGCCTTAAGCAAAAATCAGTCTAGGAGCCTGATCCCTTACTGGAGCTAGCTTCTCCTTGAGGGTGAGGAGACAGACTGAAGGTCAGTGAGGTGCCACTATAAAATGAGCTAGATTTTAAGTCAGAGGACCAGTTCAGCCATTTACAACCCATGTGACCTTGAACAATTTTCTGAGCCTCAGTTTCCTCATCTGTAAATTGAGGGCATTAGATTAGATGGCCCCAAAAGTCCTTTTTCATCTAAATCATGATGCAATGAATTAATCTATAGAAAGTTTAAAAAGCCATATAACTGGAGGAGTGCAATAGATATGACTGTACCTCAGAAAGTCCTCCTCCCTTTACCCCAGGAAGCAGTAGGGTCTTTGCCCCAGGAGAAAATAGAGGAACTCTGTCTTAGGGGCCTTTTTCCCTGGAAAAAGGAGTATTAGGGGCTTGAACTCCTGACTGACTCAGCCCAGGGATCTGGTATCTTGGGAAGACAGCTGGAGAATGTAAGCTCCTTGAGGGCAGGAATTTTCTCATTTTTGTTGTTGTTGTTGCATCTTCTGCATCTAGCACCATTCCTTACACACAGCAGGGATTAACAAATGTTTGTTGATTGACTGAAAACAAACTTGGTCAACTGGAGAGGGAGGGGAAATCCAATCTTGATTCTCCCTCTTTAAGAACTTTTCCATAGATTACTTCCACTGGGAGTCCCAGAAGAGGCTACTTATAAATTCACAAAATCTCCAAGTTGGAAGGAACTTGAGAGGCCATTCAGTCCAATCCTTTACCTGATTTACACCCCTGATAAATGGTTGTTTAGCCTGTATTTATAGGGTCATAGGTTTAGAACTTCAAAGGAACTTAGAGGCCATCAGAATCCAACTGTCTCATTTTACAGATAAGGAAGTTGAAGAAGAGAAAGGTTAAGTGATTTGCCCAGAGTCACATAGCCAATAATTGTCTGAAACAGGATTTGAATCCAGGTTTTCCTGAGTCTAAGCTCAACTATGACACATCTTAAATGACAAGAAATTTACTATCTCATGAAGCAGTTCATTCCCTTTCAAGGAACTCTAATTGAAGACCTCCTTCTTTATGTTGAAATTAAGACTGCCTTCTTAATTCTTCTCCTCACTGGTCATTGGTCCTAGAGCCCTCTTCTCTGGAGCCCAGTGGGAATGAGTCTACTAGTTCTTATGCCAACTCTCTGGTCCCCTCTAAGTTACCTCTTCTCTAGGTCATCTATCCTCAGGTCTTTTTAACTAATCCTTGTGCCACCTGGTCTCCAGTCCCTACACCATCTCAGTTATGCTCCCATAAATTCTTTCTGGCCTGTCAATGGCCTTCCTAAAATATGGTGATCAGCAACAAAGGGCATATTCTAGATGTCTGACTAGCACCCAGTATAGTAAAAATATCACCTCCTTCAGTCTAGTAAAAATATCACTTCCCTCAGTCTGGAGACAGTCTACTCAACACTCTCATTTCACAGCCAGGAAAATAGTCCCAGAGAAGGTAAAGTGATTTGTCCAGAATCACATAGTCAGAGGCAAAGCCAAGATGAGGAATCCAAGTCCTCAGCTGGGTTTTCTGTCTTCATCTTTAGCCCACACCTCAGATGAGAAGGCTGGACATTTGTCAGATATGGAGCCTGGCCACCACTTGTCATGCAGCATCCCCCTCCTCTCCTGGATAGATTCTTTGGCCTTTCTCCCACTTTGTCTGTGACCTCCCTTTTCTATAGCTCCAGACACCTCTCAGACTGGGAGATAGAGCTGACCCTTCCCAGGACCCCTTCCTTTTAAAATACTTCCAGAAAAGGACAACCCTTGTGGATATAGGTGTGGGGATAGGGTGGTATGTGGAAGGCAGGCATTTCAGATAAGTAGCCCAGCTTTCTCTGATAGGAGGAGCCCCCAGGGAAAGCCAAAATAGGGCTATGGAAGGAGGGGCAAAAGGAAAAAAAACAGGCCATAGAGAAGGGGTCAATGACTAGGAGAAATTAAAAAGTTATGTGTTTGGATGTTTGTGTGTGCCATGGATCAAAGTCTTCTGAAAGAAGTGGAGAATCCAAGGAAGGGGTTTCTCATATGATCCCTGGACCTCACCATTGGCCAAGAACCCTAGAAAAAACCACCCTGCAGCTGAACCCTAATGAGAATGTGAGATTGAGAACAAGAGCTATCTCATCTTTCTATTTATGACACCAGTGCCTAGCATTATGTTTGACAAAGAGTGAGCACTTAATAAATGGTTTTCTATTCCATTCCATAGGGTTTACCCACAGGGGTTGAACAGTGAGATGAGGGGTTTTAACGCCTAGCTCCAAGACCCCAGGAAGCTTGTAGAGTACTAACCTCAAACTCAGTCTTGAGGTAAAGCTTCCTCTACAATAATTATCTCCCCTCTTCTTAAAGTATGAAGCCACCCAAGTGTTAATATAGTCCATCACCATGTCATCTGTGAAGACACAGGGTCCCTTTACTTTAGACAAGTCCAGAAAAGCAGTTAAGGAAGGCCTCAGGGAGGAGGTGGCCCTCAAGTTGGACCTTGGGGGACAATTGAGTTGAGATCCTTCGAAAGATAGATTTGACCTTGGGGATAGTTAGAGGAATAGTCAGAGAAGAGGCATAGGGCGTTCCAGGCACTGAAGTGGGGAAACAGAGTGAAGAAACTGTAGAGGGAAGGGTAAGAAGGGTGCAGGGGAGAGACAGCTTGGATTGTAGCAGAGACATATATTGGAGAGCCTGGGGGCAGAAGAATATCTGGCTCTAGGCAGCAATTCACACTATAGCTCCTAAGATAGCAGGACACTTAACTGGAAACTTCTGATTGACTGATTGATTGACTGGAGAGGCAGAATGGCATAGTGGATAGATACAGTACTGGCCTTGGGTCAGAAAGATCTGGATTCACATCCTGCCTCTGACACTTACTAGCTGTGTGACCGCCACCAAGTCACATTAGCCTCCCTGAGTTTTAATCGACTAATCTATAAAATGAGGGGACTGGGCTAGATGAGCTCTGTGTCCCTTCCAGACCTAAATAATTTATCCTATGACACTATGATTGTTTCTGCATGTCCCCAGAGCAAGAGTAAAATTAAAATAACCAAGGGGAACCAGAATGATGGCAGTCGACTGAAAGAATGAGAGAGCCTAGCACTGGAAAAGTAGAAGGGAGCCTACGTGATGGGAAGGAAGGGGTGGTGCAAAGGCTCTCCCTCCCTAAAGATCTTTTTCCCACTAGTCTATCACAGTGCCTGTCATTCCTCAATTAGAGCTTCTTCCTATTGGATTCATCATTGCCCTTCTAGACTCTCCTCTTGTAATTGAAACCTCTCAGGATGAAGGTATTTTGTGTTCACATTTCAGTGAGAATGAGGTTGACCCTTCCCAGAAGAAAAGGTGGATAATAAGATGGTTGTGGGTGAATAGAGAGTGCAGGAAATATGAACTGTTGTGAGCCTTATAAATTTGTGCAGGGTCAGCCCCTGACTCTACTTCTATGGTTGAGAGCATTGCTGAAGTGCTTTGAGATCAGCAGCTGGAAGAAGTCATCAGAGGCCATTATCTCATTAACCAGAAGACGTCAATTGCCTTTATTGCACGTATGGAGCAGCCACAAGCTATGCCCTTAGCTGGAGTTCCTAACCCAGACAAAGACGAAAATCTCCCCTTTCCTTTCCTCTCTGAGTTTCTCCACTCAAGTGACTTGGCAAGCCAGTGATTCCCCAGTGGATCAGGCTGACTCGGCAGATAGAGGTCTGGCCCCCAGAATGGGGGCAGCTCACCTGAGCTACAGTTCCACTCCACATCTCAGGTGACCTACTTAAGAACTATTGATCTGACAGCAAAGATCAGTTCCACTTTTGCAGGTTGCTCAGAATTGAGGGGCCTGTGAATCACTGGCTCATGGACCCCCAAAGCTGAAAGATACCTCAGAGGTCACCCTTTCCAACCCCTTCTACTCTCTGTACAGAAATTGCCTCTGTAACCCCTCCCTGATCAGGGATGGAAGGGGGGGTGGTATGCAGCCTCTACTTGATTCTTCCAGTGATGAGAAAGCTGTTACGTGATGAGGCAGCCATTTTTAGACAGCTCTAATAGGAAGTCCTTCCTTCCATTGAGCCAAAATTTTCCTTCCTGTAATTTCCACTCACTAGTCCTAATTCTACCCTCTGGAGTCACACAGAAGATGTGTAACTCCTCTTCCACATGACTTTGTTTCAGATATTTTGAGACAGTACTTGTGTCTTCTCTAAGTTTCCTCCAGGAAAACTATCCAACCCCTCCCCCAATGTCTTTAGATATTCCTTAAGACATGGTTAGAGGCAGGAGAGAGAAGTGAAATGAGGGCCAGACCTGCAGTCAAAAGATAAATTAGGATCATAGATTTTACAGATGAGGAAACTGAGGAACAGAGAGGTAAAGCCATTTGCTCATGAGTCATACAGCTAGTAAGCCTTGGAGGTGGGGCATTTGAACCTGGATCTTCCTGCCTCTCAATTCAGCCTCCATCCTGCTGCCTCTCCCATTAATCTGTGTTTCCTTTGTGTATCTTTTTCTTTTGTTTGTTTCTCCCACTAGAATAGAAGAGCCAGATCAGGGATTGCTTTGTTTTTTTCCCTTGTGTCCTCAGCACCTAGAACAGCACCTGACACTTAAGGGTTAGTCTTAAATTCCTGTTGACCAATTGAATGAATGAATGCCTTGAGGTTCTAGTCCCAGATTAAATATTTACTAGCTTCGTCTATAGCAACATCATACAAGTCACTTAATTTTTCCAAGTCCGTTTCTTTAATTCTATCCTAGGGATATTAATTTAGTCCTACTTCTCTCTCAGGGTTGGTGTAAGGATCAAATGAAGCAATGTATGGAAAAATGCTTTGAAAACTATAAAGTACTATAGGAATGTCAAGTGATTAAAGCAATTAATATTGGTATTATGTTCTTCAGACCCTTTACCATCCTGACTTTTCCTCCTCTGGATAAGCTCAAGCTTATCCATGTCTCCCTTGTCTCTCTGGAGAAATGGACCAGACTCTCAAGTGGTCTGCCCAGCACAGAGGCTGGTGGATGAGGTTACTTCTTTCTATCTGACACTACTTCTATCAATGCAACAAAGATCATTTTAGTTTTCTTGACTTCTGAGTCATGGGTGTTGACTCTTTGCATTTTTGTTCTTAAGAACTGTGTAAGATCCACCCTGTATTTAACAGAATTTTTTGAAAACTAAAAGTGCAGGTGTTTACATTTATCCTGTTAAATTTTGTCTTGGTATATTGTGCCATACTATCCAGATGTTTTTCAAATCTTGATTCCATCATTCAATATCTTAATTGTCTCCTGGCTTTGCGTTATCTGCAAATTTTACACAGATGCCTTCTAGGCCTTCATCCAAATAATGCATAAACATGTTGAACAGGATGGAATGTTATGGTACGTCATTAGATGTCTCCTTCTAGGTTCACATCAACCAGCACTAAGTTCCCCTAATGACACAACCTTCCAGACTATATTTGTCTATCTTGTCCAAAAAAGACGTTATGAAGCATCATGAGGTATTATGTCAAATTCCTAGCTGATAACAAGATGCATCATGTCTACACCACATCCTTGCAAAGAACCTGCTAATCAGGCAGTGAAGGAGCATTTATTAAGCATTTACTTTGTGCCAGGAAGTATACTAAGCACTGTGGATATAAAGAAAGGCAAAAATCTCCCTGCCCTCAAGGAGTTTACCCTCTAATAGGGGAGAATAATGTGCAAATGACTACATACATACAAAATGTATACAGGATAAATTGGAGGGGAAAAAGAGGACTGGAAAAGTATCCTTGCAGACAAAGAGGCATCCTGGCTTTCATTTTATGTCTGGGTCATTTTACTTATGTTTGCTTTTCAATTTGAACTCTATTTTCCTTGTCAAAAAAGCACAACCATTAATGAGAAATTGAGTTGTTGCTTTTTCTGTCCAAGATCAAAAAGCTGGCAAACCCTCCTTGGGCTCCAATTCCTGTGCTTTCTCCGCTGCCCTACTCAGAGCAGAATTGCTCTGACAATTGGGATAGATTCTGTTCTCTCTCTCAGAGGACAGAAACAAGTCCAGGCTGGCTCCTTCACTTTCAGCATTTGTCCCTGAATTCACAGCTTCTTCTCCCTCCCTCAACATTTCTCTCTTCCCTGCCTCTACCCTTGAGAAGTCATCCAAGTGTACCTGGGAATGAAAACCTCTAGATCCATAAGGATGTCTGCATGGTTCAGGGTACCCTGGGAATGTCCAAGGATTGAGATCCCGATCCCCAATGCACAATCCGTTTGCAGAGGGCTTTGCAGAAGAAACTCACCTCCTCCACATCCCTACCCCCGATTGTCAGCTGGGGAAGTCCTTTGTATAGCAATCACGTCTCTGACACAGTGGGACATGTGCTTTGAATTGCCTTCAGCAGCAGGGGTGGTCCTCAGTCCCTCCAACTATGACTGATAACACATTTATTTATAAGATGGCTCTATCAAACCTATGGCCAGGGAATTGTCACCAGGGTCAGGAGTTACCTGTAGCCAGGGTTAGAGGCTTTGCCTGGTGTTAGGGACCAAGTCTGAAGCTTGGGTCAGAAATCATAGGATCATAGATTTAATTCTGGAAGGGACCCCAGAGGCCATCTGGGTTAATCCCCCCATTTTAAAGATTAATCAGCAATGATCAGGAAACCAAAGCCCAAATAAGTTAAAGGATTTGTCCAAGGTCACATAGAGAGAAAGCATCAGAGGTTAGCTTGTAGTCAGAATTAGGAGTTTAATCTATGGGATTAGGGGTCATTCTGATGTCTGGATAAAGAGACAGCCTATGTCTAGGAAGAGGTCAGTCAAAAACCAAGATTCAGTCCCTAGAAAGCAGAATAGTGGGCTTGAAGCTTGGAGTGTGGAGCATGGTGAATTCTCCTACCTCAGTTTCCTCAACAGCAAAATGAGAGAGTTGGATTCAATGGTCTCTAAATCTATGATTCTGTGATGAAATTTCAGTCTGAAATTTCTGGCTGAAGCTAGACTAAGTCAGGCTGGAAGCCTCTGTCACTCAGTGCAATGCTGATTCACCCACATGGCAACCAGTCCATATCAGGACATGGGCACCATTAACCTATTCTCTAACTAACAAGTCAATAAAGATTAATTGGCTCTGCTCGAGTTCCGCAGACTAGGAAAGGTAGATTCTCTTTTAAGGCTCAGCCTCAACTTGATTTTCTCTTTCGTCTGCACCCCACGTGTCTTAGCTCCCCACTTTAGGGAAGATGATCTTCCACTCAGGACAACCCCAAGAAACTCCCCCCTGTTAGGAATCTTTCCCTGTTCTTCCAGGTCAGGGAAGCCCAGCACCAAACTCAGATGAATCAGCACTCTGTCTTACTGCAAACTGATTGGATATTGCTTTTTACTGAACCCCTCCCCCCCCAGCTCAGTGGGAGATGATGATGATGGTGATGATGATAAATAATAACTAGAATGTAATATAGTGCCCATATGCCAGGCACCATGCTAAGCATTTTAGAGGTATTATCTCACTTGATCCTCACAACCCTGCAAGATCGGTGCTATTATCACCATTTACAGTTGAGGAGACTGAGGCAAAAAGAGGTCAAGTGATTTGCCCAGGGTCACACAGATAGTGAGTGTCTGAGGCTGGGTTTGAACTCAGGACTTTCTGACTCTGGACCTAGCACGGCACACAGCTGCCTAAGAAGAGGCATGATCTCTGGGTCCGGGTGTCTTAGGCAATTCTGCGCTCTCTCTCACTATGGATATCCAATCTATTGCACATGCCTCATATCTGCCCCCTTCCTCTCTCTGACGCTGTCCCTACCCTCATCCAACCCCTTCTTGTCTCATACCTGGGTTATTGCAGATTATTGCAATAACTACTCTGCTGGCAGGTCTCCCTGCCTCAGCTCTACACTTTTTTTTCCCTTTGATGTCTAACTGTCAAATTGATCTTCCTAAAGCATGATTCTGACCATGTTACCCCCTCCCTCCTATTTAATAAACCCTTTTTATTCCTTATTATTTCTGGGATCAAATATAAAACCCTCTGTTTAGCTTTGAAAATCTTTCATAACCTGACCCTTTCCCATGTTTCTTTACACCTTCCTTTTCCTTGCTATTCCTTGCACATGATGTTCCATCTTCTAATCCCCTGCATTTTCACTGGTTGAAACTCTCTCCCTCCTCATCCTCACCCACTTGCTTCCCTGGCTTCCTTTATGTTTCTGCTAAAGCCTTTTCCCATCTTCCTTAATCTTGTACCTTTCCTCCATGATTATCTCAATTTCTTGTTGTATCTTGTCTGTACATAACCTGTTTACTTGGCTCTCCCATTAGATGGTGAGCTCCTTGAGGGTAGGGGATGGGTTTTTTGCCTTTTTTTCCATTCCCAGCACTTAGCCTCGTGCCTCCTTATTGACTTGACTTGATTTGAGGAAACTGGGCCTCAGTTTTGGAGGACCTCATCATAGGTTAGAAGGCGTGGGGGTCCAGCCGAGTCCCACTCTAGGACGAGTCCCGAGGAATCAATCAGCCAGGGAGTGCTAAGTACTTACTGTGTGTTAGGTACCATGCTAAGCAGTGGGGCACAAAGGAAGGTGAAAGTAGGGTCCCTGTCCCACAGGAGAACATGGGAGGGACAACATCTAGTGTAGGTGAAAAGTGACCTTATGGGGAAGTTTCTAGTCCCTGCAGAAGGTGAGATTTGAGTTGAAGCTTGGAGAAATCCAGGCAAGTCAGGAAGGAAGACTCTCCAGGCAGTCAGGAAGACCCTGAGACAGGAAATAAGGGTCATATTTCGGGGGCCAGAAATGCTGGATCTTCAAAAGCATGGAGGGGAGTAAAGCATAAAACTGGAAAGGCAGGATGGGACCAGATCATGGAAAGCTTCAAATCCCAAAAGACTTTCCATTCAATCCTGGACATAATAGGGAACCACTGGAGTTTATTGAGTAGGGAGATGACATGGTCAGACCTAGACTTGAGCAGTTTCAAAAGGATAAAGACCCCTCCTCAATACCAGGAAAATATCTTTCGAGGCTAGGTGCCCCCAGCCTGGATTGGAAAAATCAGCCCTATGCAGCAGTAGCCCAGCTCAGATAGAGTGGCTTCTCTGGGAGAAGGATACCCATTTCCTTAAGGAAACTGGAGCACTGGAGTGGGGGCAATATGGTGCTTCTCCCTCCCCCCCCCCCCCACATCCTTGTTTATTCTCTTACCCAGGGAGCTCTGCATCTTCCAAACCAGAAAGCTCTTCCAGGTCACCCCGAGGCTAATGAAGAATTCTCTTTAAGTTAAAAAATAATTAAGCAGCAAATAGCTTTTCTGTTAGTTATTTATCTTGATGTGAATTTTAATAGCAGAGGAGATAGGCACCGGAATTAACTTGGCCAAGGAGAAGGTGACAGAGTGCCTTAGGGGTTGGAGAAGCTGAAACAGTTTCCCCAAGGAAAAGCCGTCTCTAAGTAGATTCCCTGATACACACCCAGGTAGGAGCTGAGGCAGGCATTAACAGGACCCTTTGGCAGGGATGGCTGATGTATACCCTAGCCAAGGTCACCTGGGTCAGAGATCTGTGGTGCCGGGACTAAAATGAGCTGACCAGAACCAAGGTCTGCTGATGCCCAGTTCATAGGTCCCTCCTTCAAGCCAACCTCCGTCTTTGACCTCAAACTCTTCTTGCCAGGCTTAGTAAACAGAAGAGGTCAATTTGAACCTGGATTATAGATTTAGAGCTGGAAAGGCTCTAAAAGAATCTCAAATTATAATATCTCAAATTCTACCTTCTTCCTTTTACAGGACGTGAAAAACACAGAGGTTATGTGACTTGTCCTAGGTCATATGGGTAATGACAAAATCAGAATTTGAACTCAGGTCCTGGGACACTGCATCTAGTTCTCTTTGATCTGCACCATACTACTAGGTAAGTGATGGCTTCAGAGAACCAGAGAGATGGCTCTCCAACCCTCCCTCCACAACCCTGCCATGGTAGCCGAAAATAAGTCAGGTGACAGGGACTAGGGCCCTGTCCTTCCCTCTAGGAAAGGCCTCCCTCCAATTCTCAACACACATCGATATTTCACTCATCAAGTACCCCTTACATAATGGGGTCTTCCAACGATGCATCCCCGGGGCCTCCTCCTAGAAACAACCGTGTCCAGGAACTCATTTTCTACGTCGGCTGACAAGCATTACTAAGCAGGGATATCTCCAACCAACCGCCCTTGGCTAGCCTCTCCTGGACAAAGGACTTACCTGGGCAGCCCCTGAAATAACAAGGGTGATGATGAGATGGGTAGAATGATATCGGCATGTGTTTACATAATGTTTAAAGTTTGCAAAGCACTTCACGATTACATCCCATTTTATCCTCACAACAACCACGGGGTGACTATGATTGTCCCCATTATACAGATGAGGAAATTGAGGCAGACAGAGGTTACATGACTCGGTCAAGGTCACACAACTAGTAGGTGTCTAAGACAGAATCTGAATTCAGATCCTTCTCTCCACTGCGCCCACCTACATGCCTATCCCAGTTCTCCAGACGTCCTCTTTGTATCTTTGAATCGCCACCTACCCAGGTCTTTTACTTCTAAGGTGAGGGGCAGGGACTCAGACCCTCTACCAGGCTATAGGGTAAAGGAGAAAAATGTCTGATTATCTCAGTCATGGGCCATCAGACCAGGGAGTTCTCCCCTCCCTTCCCCTCCTCCCCACCCAAGGGTGTATCACCTTCATTAGACTGGGAGCTTTCTGAAGACAAAGTCAACGTTTCTTCCAACACTCCCTTCACCACCTGCAGTGATCAAGACGGGGCTAGGATACACTGGGGTTTAACAAGCGTTGGTGCCTCTGGGCCAGACGAGCCACTGGAGAGACTGCCCAGCAGTGATGGGGGTGGAGGGGATGGGGGTGGGGTGGGGGAAACTGCTTCTTCCAGGCTGCTGGAGCTGCAGGTTGCTCATTGCCACCCACACCACCCCCTTTGCTGACCCTGTCAGAGGAATTTGTGTGTGATAGCAAACAAGAAAAAACGGGAGACAAAGCTGAGCAGGAAATGGACTGAAAGCTGGCCCCCGGGGCAGGAGCCCTCTGTCGCCCCTTTTATCCTGGCAGCTGGGCTGGCTCCAGGAGGCCAGAACCCAGGGCCATGTGTCCAGGGGCTCAGGCTCCTGCTGCTCTCCCTTCCACCAGGAAGGGCTGACAGGGCCATGCTCCTTCTGGGCTTCCTACAGGGCACGAGGACCTCCCCTTGTTGTCCCCACCACCACACACACAGAGCTGTACAACCAATCCAACAGCCAGGTCCCCAGAGTACTGGAAATGTCAGAACCTGTGGGAGCTGCTAGCCCTGCTTTCCTCAGGTTCTCTCTAAATAAGACCACATCAGTCTACTTTCCAACAGCTGTGCTTTACCTGGCGCAAGCTGGCATGCAGCAGAACCCTTCCTGCCCTGAGAACAGCAAGTCTATTCATCAGGATTGCACACGGGGTCATTTGCTTGTAGAAACTGAACTGGGTGCTGACAGGGCTGTTCCTACATCATAGATGGTCAGACCTAGAATAAAAGAATGCAGACCACTAAGTGCCTAAGAAGATAAAATCCTGACTTGGAGTCAGGAAGACCTGAGTTCAAATCCAGATTCAGAGATTTACCAGCTGTGTGACCCTGGGCAAGTCTATTTATCTCCCTCAGCCTGAGTTTCTTCAGCGGTAAAGGGGAGATCATACCCATTTCACTGGGTTGTTGGAGGTTGGGATGATCTATGACATCTTATGACAGAGGAAGAGAATCATGCAGAATCTCTTTGGTGGAGCCTCTGTCGCTGTTATTTTGTGACTTTAGGCAAGTCCCTTCACCTCTCAGCATCTTTGATGTTCCCTCATCTGCAAAATTACAAATTTGGTCTAAATCACAAGATCTGGCCTTTATCTAGCACTTCAGTGTTTGCCAAGTGCTTTAAGAGAGGAAAGGACCAAGCATGTTCCATCGCACCTAGCATGTGCTGCAGAGTGCTTTTCACACTCACTGTCTCATTGGACCCTTACAACCACACACCAAGGTAGATGCTGTTACTGCTCCCATTTTAGGGAACTGGGGCAGACAGAAGTTAAGTGACTTACCCAGGGTCACACACACCCTTGCTGACTCCAAGTGCGGCATTCTAGCCTCTAAACCACTTAACCATCCACTCTTGATCATACATTAGCAGGGGACAGAGCAGACATATGTAAAGAACTTGTCAAAATACTGAACAAATTAACTGTGGCACATGAATGGGATTAAATATTATCAAGTCACCAGAAATGACAAATATGAAGAATTCAGAGAAAGTTTAGAAGGCATAGTATTATGTAGTTTGGTTTTGTTTTTTAGAAGCAATCAGGGTAAGTGACTTGCCCAGGGTCACACATCTAGTAAGTGTCTGATGCTAGATTTGAACTCAGGTCCTCTTGACTCCTGGGCTGGTGTTCTATCCACAGACAGTGCAGTACTGTGGATTTAAGTGCCCACACTGTCATTTGGTACCTGCATGACCTTTAGGTGGTCACTTAACCCATCTACATGTTTTCTGATTTCTAGGAAGGCAATTAGGTGGTATAATGGCTAGAACTCTGGATTCGGACTTGGAAGACTTGAGTTCAAGTCCAGCCTCAGACACTTATTAGTTGGGTGACTTTGGCAAGTCAGTAGGCTCTCTCTGCCTCAGTTTCCTCATCTGTAAACTGGGGGTAATAAGCACCAACCTCCCAAGATTGCTATGGAGATCAAATGAGATGATACTTGTAAGGCACTGTGCAAAACCTTAAAGGGCTTCAGAAATGTCAGCTAATAGTATTACCTGTAAAAGATTAGATGGAACTCGATACCCTCTGTGATCCCTTCCAGCTGGATCTCTTCCCTCTATGATCCTATGACCTCGGAAGCCACCCAGCCTAACCTCTGACACCATGTAGGAACCAGGGTAGTGCAGGAGGCAGCTCAAATCAGAAGCCTTGGAAACTAGCAAACACATCAATTGGGATCTGACTCACTGTCTTGTTGATTTTCCAGATTTAAGAGAGTGATGAAGAAAATATTGATAACTCAGATTAAACTTAAAAGTGTGGCTTTTTTTTTCTTTTGGAGAGCCAATCTGGAGAGCATTTCCCAGCACCCCACTGTCACGGGCCAGCCTACCTTCTCCAGCTCCAGGTCTCTGCTTGAATCCTTTCACTGTTCTGTGGTCTCCTGTTTTCTAGAAATCTCCAAACCTGACACTTCCTGCTCACTGCTCCTGTCCAGGCTGAATTCTCCAGCTTATCTTCCTGTTCCCTTTGCAAGATGCATGGGCTGGCTCCAAGAGGTCCCATCCACTACTGGTCAGCTGGAATTGTCATGGGCAGAGAAAAGCCCACTTTGTATTCCTTTCCTGTCTTACCTCTCACTAGGATATTTGTACTTTTAAAGGTGACTGTTAAAGACCAGAGAACTTTCAAGACCCAAAGGAAAAACAAGAGCTAATATTTGTACAGAGCTTTAAAGTTTGCGAAGTGCTTCTCATACATCATCTCCTTTGAGTCTGACAACAACCCTTATATTAGCTCCATTTTACAGATAAGGAACCCAGA
>CM053589.1:171613979-171650854 GCA_028646515.1 Pseudochirops corinnae | reverse complement strand
TTTTGTTTTTTTTATAAAACCAGCTCTTAGTTTTATTTAGTTCAATAGTTTTCTTAATTTTATTAATATCTCCTTTGGTTTTTAGTATTTCTAATTTAGTATTTAATTGGGGATTTACAATTTGTTCTTTTTCTAGCTTTTTTAGTTACTTGTCCAATTTATTGATCTCCATTTTCTCCATTTTATTCATGTATGCATTCAGAGATATAAAACTTCCCCTAAGAACTGCCTTTGCTGCATCCCACAAGTTTTGGTATGTTGTCTCATTGTTGTCATTCTCTTGAATGAAATTACTGATTATTTCTATGATTTCTTGTTTGACCCACTCATTCTTTAGGGTTAAATCATTTAGTTTCCAATTAATTTTTAGTCTATCTTTCCATGGTCCTTTATTACATATAATTTTTATTGCATCATGATTGGAAAAGGATACATTTAGTATTTTTGCCTTTCTTCACTGGATTGTAAGGTTTTTATGCCCTAGTACATGGTCTATTTTTGTGTGTGTGCCATGTACCACTGAGAAGAAGGTATATTCCTTCTCATCCCATTCAATTTTCTCCAGAGGTTTATCATATCTACCTTCTCTAACATTCCATTCACCTCCTTAACTTCTTTCTTGTTTATTCTGAGGTTGGATTTATCAAGTACAGAGACGGGGAGACTGAGGTCCCCCACTAGTATAGTTTTGCTATCTAGTTCTTCCTCTAACTCTCTTAACTTCTCCTTTAGGAATCTGGATGCTATACCTCTTGGTGCATATAGGTTTAGTAATGATATTACTTCATTCTTGATGGTGCCTTTTAACAGGACATAGTTTCCTTCCTTATCTATTTTAATTAGATCTATTTTTGCTTTTGCTTTATCTGAGCTAAGGATTGCTACCCCTGCTTTTTTCACTTTAGCTGAAGCATAATATGTTCTATTCCAGCCTTTTACCTTTACCCTATCTGTATCCCCCTGTTTCAAATGTGTTTCTTATAGACAGTATATTGTAGGATCATGTTTTTTAATCCATTCTGCCATCCACCTCCATTTTATTATCCCATTCACAATCACAGTTATGATTACTATCTGTGTCTTTCCCCTCAATCCTATTCCCTCCCCTGTTTATGCTTTTATTTCTCCCTTCTCCCTTCCCCTCCTTAAGAGTTTTCCTTTTGACTACCACCTTCCTCAGTATTCCCTCCCTAACAGCACCCTCCTTTTCTTTCCCCTTTCCCCTCCTAGTGACTGTAGAGAGCAATAGATTTTTCTACTTAACAAGATATGTTATTCCCTCCTTGAATCAAAGCCTATGAAAGTATGTTTTGCGTCTTTTCATGTTAGAATTCTATACTTAACTGATTATGTTATGCCCTCCTTCAACCAAAACCAATGAGAGTAAAGTTCATAAAATGTTCATCTCCCTCTCTTCTTTCCTTCTATTATAATATGCTTTTATGCCTCTTTGTGTGGCATAATTTACCCTTTCCTGCCTCTTCCTTTATTTTTCTCCCATTATAGTTCCTCTGCTCCCCTTAGTAGGGTTTTTTTAAATCATCATTTTGGTTAGTTTTTACCTACACACTCTATCTATGTATAACCTTTTTATATGTTGTTATGTTTATACAATTCTCAATATTGACAGGTATCAGCTTCCCACATAGGGCTGTTAACAGGTTGCTCTTATTGAATAACAAGTTATGTGCATGCATGTGTGTTTTTTCCCTGTTTACCTTTTTGTATCTCTCTTGAGTCTTGTATGTGGAGATTGAATTTTCCACTGGGCTCTTTTTTTTTTCATCAGGAAGGTCTGGAAGTCCTTTATTTCATTGAATGATCATCTCCTTGCCTGAAAGATTATGCTTAGTTTCCTAGATAGTTGCTCCTTGGTTGTAGTCTGAGTTCTTTTGCCTTATGAAATATCTGATCTTTTAATGTAGATGCTTCTAGGTCCCGTGTGATTCTGATTATAGTTCCATGATATTTGAATTGCTTCTTTCTTGCTGCCTGCAGTATTTTCTCCTTGATCTGATAGTTCTGGAATTTGGCTGCAATAGTTCTTGGAGTTTTCAATTTGATATCTCTTTCAGAAGGTGTCTGGTGGATTCTTTCTATAATTATTTTACCTTCTGGTTCTCGGACCTCAGGGCAATTTTCCTTGATAATTTCTTGGAAGATGTTATCCAGGCTCTTTTTTTCATCATGGCTTTCCAGTAGATTGATAATTCTTAGATTATCTCTCCTGGAACTGTTCTCCAGGTCAGTTGTTTTTCCACTGAGATATTTTACATTTTCTTCTAATTTTTCATTCTTTAGGTTTTGTTTGACTGATTCTTGATGCCTCATAGAGTCATTAGCTTCAGATTGACTGATTGGAATTTTTAGTGAATTATTTTCCTTGATTAATTTTTGAAGTTCCTTTTCCATATGTTCAGATTTTGTTTTTAGGGAGTTCTTTTCTCCAGTTAGATTTTGCACCTCTTCTCCAATTTCACAAAATTTACTTTTTAAGGAACTGTTTTCTTCAGTAAAAATTTTTTCAATTTTGGCACATGCAATTTTAAAATAATTAGTCAGTTTATCTTCTACCCCTCTAATTTGGCTTTTTAAATCCTTTTGAGCTCTTCCAAGAATGCTTTCTGGGCTTGAGATCAGTTCATATTTCCTGTTTAGGTTTCAGAGTTGGGTATAGAGTCAATGCTGACCTCTTCTGATTTTGGTTCTTCTTGCTCACTACAAAAGGATTCAATCATTTTTGTTCTTCCAAATTGCTTCTTTCCCATTTCTTGGCCTTTAAAGTGGGTTTCTGCTTCTGGGGTATAGAGGGCTCTGACCCACACTTCTTATGTTGGGAGCTAGGGTCTGGTTATTGGCTTTGTGTGCTGTGTCCTCTGGGTATCTAGACTGAGGCCAAGGCCAGGGCATTCTGAGTTGCCTCAAAGTCACTCTGAAGCTCACAGTGCAAGGAGTGGGGGAGGGGTAGTCTGGCTGCTTCAGGATTCCACCACCCAGGCCCTAGGCTGAAACTTGGGCAGGCTCAGCTGCTGGTGGCTGGTAGTGCCAGTGTCTGCAGGTTCACCTGGTTGTGTGAAGGCACACCTGGGGTTCTAGTGTTAATGCTTGCTGGCTACACCTCCCCTGGGGTTCAGGATCTCCTGCTGGTCAGCTGAGGTAGAGTTTGTTAGGACAGCTCTTGCCCTGCACCTTAGCCTAATGTATCAACAATGCAGTATTCACAATGCCTACAGTAACTATAAATATGCTGATATGGTTATTAATCACAAAGTGTAACAGGCTCTCTACATGGGGGATATAGCTAGAACATTTATTCAAATACCAGAAAACTGAGTCCCAAAACTAGAAAGTCAAAGCCATCACAGTAGTTATGGAGTTGGCACGCATAGTTAATGTAGTAAGTGCCCACATTATCAAGCCTTCAAAATAGAACAGTCTACCTCAGGCAAAGATCCTCTTCTCCTCACTCATGGCAACTGCTCAGCATCCACACAGCCTGCTCCCAGCAGCTCCAGCCCCCTTGCAGTTCCCGTCCCAACAGTCCTCAGCAAGAGTCCTTGGCAGAAATTCTGGCTGGCTCAAAAAAAAAAAAAAGGAGTTTGCACCACAGCCATCACTTCCAGTCACCACACTGACTCTATCTTGGCTCTGATTTCCTCTTGACCCAACCCTTTCTGCTACATCAGCAAGTTCAAGGGGCATGGAAGATCTTCAAATCCCATAACCATTGCACCTTGGCACAGCCACACCTTAGCCTTGGCACAGCCACACCCATGCCCTTCCTCTAGAATTCCCAAGCCTGCCTAGGGTTGTGCTTTTTCAGGATTTTACCCTGAAGTATTATTCTTTAGGTTTTTAGGGTCTTAGGGAGAGGGTGGAGCAGCTAGGGTTTACTCTGCCATCTTGGCTCCCAGGAGCTCAGGTAGCTGATTTTTAAACATCCAGACTGTGGGTTGGTAACCCCAGAATTAGCTGCTGCTGCCACAGGCCCTGTGCTTTCTTTTACCCACCTCTGACAGATCCTCCTGTCCTGTGGTGAGAGGTCTGGGAATTGCCCCTGCAGTGGGTGAATCAGCTTACCCCGACTTACTCTAGCTCTGCTCTGGTTGAGTCTCAGGTCTGTGCTGGTGCAACCCCCGCTCTGCACTTTCCCTGCCCAATCCAAAGTGTGCACCTTCCTGGACTGAAAATCTGTCACACTCCTTCTCCCAATGGATTCTGCCACTCTAAAATCTGCTCAGATTCACTTTTTAGAGGTTACTGAAGGAATTTGCAGAGGAGTTCAGATGAGTTCCTGCTTTCACTCTGCCATCTTGGCTCCACCTTAGCCTGTCTCTTCACTCCAGCCCTGCTCCCATCACCTTGTCAGCTACAAAGAAGCAGTCTTGGTTTAAAGTAGGGATGGGGAACCAGCGGCCTCAAGACCCCATGTGGCCTTCTGACTGTGCAGCCTTTTGACTGAGTCCAAGTTTTACAGAACAAATCCTTTTATTAAAGGGATTTGTTCTGTGAAGTTTGAATTCAGTCAAAGGACTGCGCTTGAGGACCTAGAAGCCCACATCTTAGAAAATTGGTTCCTGACCTATAGAAATACCAATTTAATGTAAAAAAAAAAAAAAAGGATTCTACAGATTCCACCCTGGAGAATAGTTGCACCATCCATTTTTTGATGGAGAAAACATGTGATAACAAAAAGATACCAGGAATTCAGCCATGCTTTTAAATAAATTCATTTTCCATTAATCACAGTAGCAATGACATGAATTTGAAAAACAATAATACATGTATGTGTGAGACATTACTTAGTCTACAGAAAGAATGTTTGCTTTTTCATTACAATGAGGTCACTGCATATTTTGTTGCAGCTAAATTAAGATTAAAATGAGAATGCCAGTTTCACAGTTGGATGGTAAGTCCCCTTGCAATAATGCAGTGGTCTCCCCTCCAAGTAATCTCCATCCCTTCCCTGATGCCTACCTGCAGGGTCTTGCTGTTCTTCAAGCTGGGAAGGGGAAGGCAATTTACAGTAAATGAGGCCACATTGATGAGTTCCCTGGGTACGCTCTGGGCAGAATGCCTGGCTGCTCTGCTGTTGGCACAGTAAGACTCCATAAAAGGTCATAAGTCACTGTACCACTCTGGGGACCAGATGACTTTTTAAGATCCTCTCCAGTTCTAACCATTGATGGTTCCTGCATTTACTTACTTGGGACATGATAATCCCACTGAGCACAGACAAGTTATTCCAGTTGCTTGAAGGGTTGTCTAAGCAATCCATGGGACAAAACTATGTTGTATCAGAAAACACACTGCATTTAGAGTCAAAAGACCTGGCTTCAAATTTCAGCTTTGCCCCTAACTGCCTTTGAGAACTTTGGTAAGTCACTTACTCTGAGTCTCAGTTTCCTTCTCTGAAAAATGAGAGAATTGGACTATATGGTTTCGAAAGTCCCTTTCTGCTCCAAATCTACATGACCCCCTTGCCCCAAGAACTAGAGGAGGCTAGTAGGCAGAGATGGCAGCTACACTGCTGTGATGTAAGGGGGTATGAAGAAGTATCAATTGCAGGTAACTACATAGTTAATTATAATAACTCACATGTATAAGTTTTTCAAAATGCTTTCTTAACAACAACCCTCTAGAATAGATAGTAGGAATATCATTCTCCCATTGTGCAGATAAGGAAACCGACCTCCAGAAGTTAAGCGACTTACCCATAGTAATTCAGCTGGTAGGAGTGATTAGATATGTTAATTACAGCTGCAACTTTATTTCCTCTCCCCCACTCCAGTATCATTTGACAGATATTTCCTGATCACCTTCCAAACGCTCAACCCCTATGCTGGCAAAACTATGTTGCATTGCAGGGGCTATAAAGATATGCAAGATGTGGTCTGCATCCAGAGAAAGAGCTGATAATTGGAAGTATGTATAGAATGATTTTACATATATGCATGTGTGTATATATGTGTATCTATGTATGTAAGATCCTATGCACCTCTTAAACCTATGGTGCTTTATATAACAATCAAACATGAATAATCTTTCTTGATAGATAAATTGAGCCAATGATTTCTGCCTGGAAATGAAGACCAAACCTTGGTTGGGGGAAGGAGCAAAGGTGGCAGACATTGAGAATTCTGCTGTAACATGTGAAGGGCAAGGTGTGGGGGGGAGGTAGCTTGTTCTTCCTTTTCCTGTTTCCTTTTCTTTCTTCTCTCTCTGTCACTAGCATGAAAGATGCTTTCTATTAAGAAGGGGCAGGCAGTCTCAATTTCAGACCCTTGCTTCTAGGAAATGCCCATTTGGGAGCATTTCATCTTGTGATGGTGGTCAAGACCCAGCGAGAATGAGTAATTTTCATCCATTTTTGTTTCCTCGGGAATTCCATCTGCTCCTCCTGGGGATTTAACAACTATCCTTCATGTTCTACTAGCTGCACAGAATCCAGAAAAGGCACAGTACTTCCCCAAGGGCTGTGCAATCCCCTGTAGAGACAACATAGTCTTTTTACTGACTTCTGAATGCTGTAATGATTTATTGCCAATTTTTCTAAAAGTACTCCTATCTATATTCCATAATTCTAATTTTAAAAATTACCGACTTTATAATATTCATGGAAAGTGATCCAACGCTATGGAGTCAGAAGACCTGAATTCTCATCCTATCCATGATGATCACTGCCTGTGTGTCCTTGGATAGGAGGTACAAGACAATTCCCCTGAGACTATTTCCTTAAAGCCAATTCACTTAATGATCTGTCTGCCTGAAGCCAGAGCCATAACTAGGGATCCTTTCACTTGGGACCAAAGCAATTGTGTGCAATGCCACAACAGTACCTATGACTGTTTGTAGAATATAGGGGCAGTTGACCTAGGGGGAGGAGGAAGCCTATCCCTTAGCTGGTCTCATGAATTAGAGGAAAGGAAGTAGGTCCCAAGAGAAGAGTGCTATAGTTACAGGACCCTGGGGATAGGGACGGGGTTGGAAAAGGGAGTATGGACACAAGCCAGTAGGAAACCACAAGGTTTCTGAGCCATGATGAGAAGGAAGAACACATTTCATTGTTACCCTGAGGTACAACCTTAGTCACTCTTCCCTAGCTCTGGCTTGGTCTAAAATCAAACTGCTTAAGGTTAATTTGCCTGAGCTTCTAAAAGGAAGGGATGCTATCTTCACATTTATCTCCCAGACAGCACCTGCTCCTGGACTTGTCATACCTCCCAGGTTTGTGGTGAGGATAAAACAATATAACAATTGTAAAGCACTTAGCACAGTGCCTAGAACTTAGGAAGCTCCAGATAAATGTTCATTATTATTATCTCTTCCTCCACCACACTACTGCAATAGAATTTTAACCACTTCTCCTCATTTAACACATCTCTTTGTCTATCATAACAAAAGAGAAGAAAAAAGCACTTGGATTACAATGTATACTTAATTCTTTTTAAAACTCCCTGGAGGAAGTTAGGTGGTACTTACTAGCTGTGTGACCCTGGGCAAGTGATTTAACCCCCATCACTCAAAAATAGAAATGTTTTTAAAAAAATTTTAACTCCCTGGAAATACTAGGAAGACATATGTGAGCTGATCCAGAATGGAGTAAGCAGAACTAGAAGAACGTTTTTTGCAGCAGCAACACTGAAAAGACAAACAACTTCAAAAGACTTAATCGATTCAATAACCAGTCATGGTTCCAAGGACCCAGCGATGCTATCTATTACTCGCCTCAAGATGAAAAATAAAACACATTTTTCACATATGGCCAAATTGGGAATTTGTTTTTCTTGACTGGGTATATTTGTTATAAAGGCTTATTTTTACTTCTTTCCAATGGGGAAAAAGTAGGAGGAAAAGAAAATAAATACTTGTTAATTTTTTTAAAAATTTAAATTTTAAATTTAAAAAGAAAAGAAAAGAAAAACTGGGAGGAAAATGCCCTCCCTCCTATCAGGAAAGTTCATTTGCTTCTTCATGCCTTAATGCTTGAAATTATAAGCTTATCATAGGTGTTTAATAAATGATTGTTCTTTGGTCTTCAATGAATATTAAATTTAACAAAAAATTCAGTTCATCAATCAATGAAGCACTTACCACATGTTGGACACCAATGGATACAGGCCCTATTTTTTTTTTTTTTTTTTTTTTGTCTTTTTGGAGTGGGGAAGGCAGGGCAATTGGGGTTAAGTGACTTGCCCAAGGTCACACAGCTACTAAGTGTTAAGTGTCTGAATCTGGATTTGAACTCAAGTTCTGCTGACTCCAAGGTCAGTGCTCTATTAACTGTGCCACATAGCTGCCCCTACAGGCCCTATTTTCAAAGAGTTTAGGACCAAAAGGGAGCACAGGTAGCAATCACTCAAAAACTATCAGAAGGTAGTATGGTACAGGAGAAAGTTCTTGTTCTTGTAACTTGTAATTTGTTCTTGAGTTAGAAAGCCTGGATTTGAATCCCACCTCTGATGGGTATCATTGCTGGGCAAGTCACTTAACCTCTTGTTCTTGTTCTTGTTCTTGAGTTAGAGAGCCTAGATTTGAATCCCACCTCTGATGGGTATCATTTCTGGGCAAGTCACTTAACCTCCCTTGGATTCATTTTTCTTCATTGGTAAAATAAAGACGTTTGACTAGAGGAACTGTGTGGTACCCTCCAACTTAGTACCCCAAGTCTAAGAGATCTACTCAAGGAGGAAAAATGTTCCTGCCTAGATGAATAGCAGACACACAGATCCAGAGAATGGGAAGGCATAAAAAGCCACATGGAGCTGAGAGTGAAAGCGGGCAGACAGCCACAAAGAAACAAGCCTGAAACCATCTGGATCAAAGTGTGTAGGGACAGGAGTTTTTTGGGTTTTGGTTTTTTTGGGGTTTTTTTTTTTTTGCTAAAGCCTCCTGGATTCCAGACACAGAGAGGGTGATCCTATATCTCATTTCTCCCTTTGAGCAACTTCATGGGAACCTGAAACTTTTCTCCTTTGGGAACAGTGAAAGTTTGTTTACTTTTCTCCATTTTAAATGCTTATTTTGTGTTTATAAAAAGTATTTGCCACCAGATTTTTCTAGTAGGATACATTTATTGGGAATATAGTTGGATGCAGGTAGCCAAAGGGAAACCAGAAGAAAAGATATAGGTCTAACACCAAGGTGTCTTGCCAGAAGCACTGTCTCTGTATGGGGTTTGGAGCTAATAGATAAGAGAGATTCTTTGATCAAGAAGTAGCATTATTAATGAGAAATTCCTCAGGGCAATGATTCAGTAGTAGAGTGAGTAGAAAATTAGAATGGTTGAACAACCCAGTTGACCACACTGTACCTTTTATCATTACTACACACACACACACACACACACACACACACACTTCGGGATAGAACTAAGCTTTCTGAGTGCAGGAATTATTTAATTTTCTCTCTTTTCATTCCCAGTTCCTAGCACAGCACCTGGTACATAATAGATGCTTAATGAATACCTTTGGATCAATCGATGGTAGATATTTAGAAATGTGATACTAGATTTCTGAGAAGAGGTTGAGGGGAGAGATATAAATATGAAATGATGAATTAATTAATTATATAATAAAAATATTTTTAAGTTCTTCCTATGTGTTATGTGCCATGCTAAGTACTGAGAATAAAAATACCAAAGCTCCTTTAAGGAGCTTATATTCTCATAAGGGAAGACAGCACATATAGGAATAGAGTTGCCACGGAAGGGAATTTTGGTCTGAGGAGTCACAGGAACAGTGAATTCATCTAGGAACAGTCAATTGACACATCCTCTCTAGAAGCAATAGGATTATTGATTTGATTGCTGTGGCCGGAGCAAACAGAAGAAATCCAGATGATGGATAGGGGTGGGATTTGTGCAGGTCAGCAAGGTAGACAGTAAGAGGATCTGAATAAATGGCTAGATGGGGTGTGAAGCATGGGATAGTCTGGAGGCTAGGTTATGAGTCTCATCTCATCAAGACAGCTCAGCACCAGTTCAGGAGTTCCAAATCTGAGTGGCTTACCTCCCGCAGGAACTAGAAGCATGATTTCTGGAAGTCCAGTATAAAGGATGTTGTTGGGGGTGGGGAAAAACAGGGCAGCATCTGGGCAGATGGGAAGTTCTGGAAGTAATTTAGAATTCATCTGCATAAAGGTGATAAATGATACCATGAGAGTGGATGAGATCACCAGAAGAGAGAATGCAGAGAGACAGAAGAAGAAAGCCAAGGACAAAGCTTTAAAAGGTGGCAAAGGAGGGTGAGGAATTGGCCCCAGAAGATTTAGCAGGAGTAGTCAGAGACAATAGAATGCAGTTGAATAATAATCAGTGATGTAGGAAGCAAAGCCTTAGAGTACATTGTCAGAGAAGGCAAGGAAAGAGAGAGAATCTGTAAGTTGTCCATATTATTCCATTTGGCCACTTAGCCAGAGCTTGTCCTCACTCCATTCATGTGGGCACATGCATTGTCATCACTGCTTATAAACGACGAAGTCAAGAGCCAGAGAGGAAGCAACTTTGTCAAGGTCAGACAGCAAGTAAACAAAGAACCTGGACCAGAACCCAGCCTCCTAACTTCAACCCAAGGCACTTTGGTTGCTAGATGTCCCTTCTTGATGGGTCACATCCTCTGCCTGATCTCAGGTCTGGCTCACAAGTCTTCCCTGTTGGGTTTCTTAGGACTATAGGATTTGGGACTAGGGTGACATAACAAAAAAAGGGGGCAAGATTTAGAGTCAGAAGACCTAGGTTCTTGTTCTAGCTCAGTCTTTGTCACCTCATCTGTAAAATGACAGAGTTAGATTAAATGACATTTAAGGTCCCTTCCAGCTTTAAATCTATTATCTCAAGGGTCTTAGGGCCATATATAGTCCAACTCCTACATCATACAGGTAAGGAAATGGACTGAAAGCTGATGAATGTCTTACCCAAGAAGCGGGGAGGACACAAGCAGTAAATGGAAGAGCTGGTATACAAGCCATGGTCTCCTGACCCCAAATTCACTATGTCGTGTACCTCTTGCTATGATACTCTCCAGTCTGCTGATTGTGAATTCCTAATGCTGTCACCAGGACTCCAAGCCAAGCTAATCCAATTCAACAAACACTTCTTGAGCTCCTATAGAGAATGATAAGCATTCCCTCTGAAAACAGTTTGCAGCTTTGCCCTACCTAATTCGTTGTCTCTGCAAACATCTGCAATGGGCAGGGGGGTGCCTGTTTCCAAAGGTGCACCCTTGTACCTTCTGAGAACTCAGGACAAGATGCCTGTTCCCATGATGTTTGCTTGGTCAACACATACTTATGCACAGTCACTTATGTACATCAGTGTCCCCAGCAGCCACGGGTTGGGGGGCTTCTGAGTCCAGCTGAGCTCCATTCTTAGACCAACAATGTTGACCCTGCCCTGCCTGCCTCCAGCATGAATGACCAAAGTTTAAAGTATGTCAAGACCTTGGACAAGGTCAAACAACTATGAAGTCTCAAAGATAGAATCTGAGCCGAATTCATCCTGACTTTAAGGTCAGTGAGCTAACCATTATATCACACCGTCTCTCCTTAATCTCTGTACTACATGGCAAATTAGTGAACAAGCAAATCCTGGTCCTTTAACTCTAGAGCCACTGGTCCTGGGTTCAAATCTAGGTCTGATTAAGTCAAAATTCTTTTTGACTCTCAGTTTCATTCTCAGGTTTGATAATTGCTATTTGTCCTTCATTCTCAAAGAGGACCATGACATCATGGAGGAAATGCCATGACATGCAAATGAACTGGATTTAAGTGAGACTGGGCTGTGCAAAGTCACCAGCCTCACTTTCTCCTCCAGAGCCAGCTGGGTCCAGTGGCCAGATACGATGACTGAAGATGACCCAGATGTGATAGAAAACGTTGGCCTTTTTCAGGGAGGATGATAATAACTGTACTATCTACCTCATTGACTTTTATGAGAAAAATATTTTGTAAATCTTAAAGGTTATAATAAAGTTCTGTCATTATTACTGCTATCTACCTTTGTGACCTGGGGCATCTCTGAACCTGAGTGTCCTCATCTATAAAATGAAAGAAATGGTTCAATCTCTTATGATAATAGCTAATATTTACATAGCTTTTTTTGTTATTGGAGGAATGTTCAATGAAATAAATAAAAATATAATACAGCATAGATAATGTTAATCTGTGGTTTTCTAGGTCAACATTTTAAAATTTGAAAAATGCTGTGAGTGTGAGTGTGTGTGTGTGGGGGGGGGTGCTCTTATTATATCCATTTTATAGCCAAGGATGCCATAACTGACAGAGACTAAGTGACTTGCCCAGAGTCAAACAGTCATAAAGCATCTAAAGCAGGATTCACATTCAAGCCTTTCTCATGCCAAGTTACTTATCTAACCTGTAGACCACTTGGCTGCCTTTCTGTATCCACCCCTTCTCTACACTCACACAGACAGTACTTGAATTCAGGTCCTCATCATTTTTTGCCTAAGCTATGACAGTAGTATCCCATTGGGTCTTTCTGCCTTCAGCATCTCCGGTCTCCAAACCAGCCTCCGTATAGTTACTCAAATGCGACTCTGAAAGCACAGGTTTGACTATAATACTTTCCTAATCAAGAACCTTCAATTGCTCCCTATTTCTTTTAGAATAAAATGCAAGTGTTCTGGGCATTTGAAGTATTTCATAATCTGGTTCCACTCTTTCTCTTCACCTGGATTTTACGTGACTGCCCCTCATGTACCGTGCATTCCAACCAAAGTGGCACACATATACACACACATAAATACACAAAGATGTACACATACACACACATGTATGTACGTACACATACACATGTATATAAACACATGCATATATGTACAGATACTATTGTTCAATGTATACATTCCTATTTGACTTTTTCCCCGATATTACTCTCCATTTTCACTGTAAATATTTTCAACGTATACAAGTTATTTACATTTTGTCTACTCCTCTATAATGGGAGCTCCTAAAGAGCAGAGAACAAAAAGAAAATAATCTCTGTCCTCAAGGAGCTTAAAATCCATTTGGAGGCTAGAAATATGATATATACACAGAAAAGCGTAAGTGTGGTATTTTCAGGAGGAAAGAAAGAAATAATGAAAGTGTCGGGATATCTAGTTGAATTTTATAAGCATTTATTAAGCATCTTCTGTGTGCATGTAGGGGGCAGCTAGATGGCTAAGTGGATGAAGCACTAGACATGGAATCATGAAGACTCGAGTTCAAATCTGTCCTCAGACACTAGTTGTGTGAACCTAGGCAAGTCGCTTAGCCTCAGTTTGCCTTAATCCACTGAAGAAGGAAATGGCAAAGCACTCCACAATCTTTGCCAAGAAAACCCCGTCGACAGTACTGGTGTGTCATGGTCTGTGGGGTCAACATGTGTTAAGTTCTAGGAATAGAAAGACAAAAAAAATAGTGCCTGACTTTCATAAGCTTATATTCCATTGGGAAAAACAATATATATGCAGATAATTAAATACCACATATACATATATATACATATATAAAATATATGTATGTATAGACATCTGTGTTTTATAAGTGTGGAAGAAATAGAGAAAGAGAAAGAAAGAGAAAGAGAAGAGGGGTGATCAGGGACTATTCCTACCAAGTAGATTTTAAATTCCTTAAGGCCAGGGATTTTTTCCATTTTGTCTTTGTGTCTCCAGTGCCTAACAGAGTACTTTGGATTTGGTAGAGGACTAACAAGTACTTGTTGGTTTGGCTGGATTGGATTGGGGTTTGACTAGATCAGCGGTTCTCAACCTGTGGGTTGCAATCCCTTTAGGCATCGAACGACCCTTTCGCAAGAGTCACAGGGGTTGCCTAAGACCATCAGAAAACACATATTTCCGATGGTCTTAGGAACCGAGACACCGCGTTCCTCTATCTATCTCCAGGCGGGTCCACCCTCATGCAGATACACCCACATATGAGTATTAAAGGGTCGTGGCATTAGGAAGGTTGAGAACCACTGGACTAGATGAATTCAAAAGCCTTTTCCATCTCTAAACCCTGAGATCTTTATGATTCTAAATCTAGTATCTCCTGTTTGGTTCAATGCTGCCCATCTTTGAAGGCTCAGAAAGCAGTGAAGGGTATATCTGGTGGAGAGCTAGTAGACTTGGAGTTAGGAGACCTGGGTTGAAAGCTCCTCTGTGGCACTCACCAGCTATGTGACCATAGGTGAGACAATTTCCTCTCAGAGATTCAGTTTCCTCATCTGTAAAATGAAGATGATAATATTGAGAATACCTACCTCCCTGATGCATTGTGAGACTTAAATAAGATCATGCACATAAATAGCGTACTTGACCAAAGTATACAATATATACAATTGAAAGAATTGTATAGTATCCCAAAAGTTTTGTGTTCAGTTATTTTTTCAGTCATGTTTTAGGGTTCGTGACCTCATTTGGGGTTTTCCTAGCAAAGATACTGGTATGGTTTGCCATTTCCTTCTCCAGCTCATTTTGCAGATGAGGAAACTGAGGCAAACAGGGTGATATGACTTGCCTAGGGTCAGACAGCTAGTAGGTGTTTGAGGTCAGATTTGAACTCAGAAAAATGAGTCTTCCTGATTCAGATGGGGCACTCTATCCATTGTACCACCTAGCTGACTTCCCAAAAGTTTTAGCATTATTTTAAAGCTTAACATTGTACTAAGACTTTTGGGACATCCTGGTAATATCAGTTATCATCATTGAATGCCTACCATGTGCAATGCATTCTGCTCAGCCCCAGGGATGCAAAAATGAAAACATCTCTTCTTTGTATTCCTCCCAGGACCTTATCCTCATGGTAGGCATGGGGGGACCCATTCAATAGGGACTTGGTGAACTGTTCAATTGAATGGATTTGGCTCCTTGTCACTTTCTGTCATGATTAGGTCACGTGGGCTTTTCCAAGTCAGTGCAATGGGGTCACTTGAAAGGTTTTTTCAGAGGGTCTGTACAGATGAATTATCTAGTGCTGGTTGAGGGAACAGGATTGGATAAATTGGATGGCTTCCCGGTGTTCCAGGAACAAATGTAGATTTATGAAGAATTGCCCAAAATGATGCATATAAATGTTATGTACTTGACTCTCTCTCTCTCTCTGCTTCCTCACATGCTCATTTTAATGTCACAGAAGATTAGGGAGAGGAGAAAAATCTTTTCAGCTACATTGAAAAATACGTACAAGAAGTACTATTACAAACCAAGGCAGTGTGGAGCAATGTGCTTAAATCCCAGCTCTGATAATTACTGGGTTCCCTAGCTAAATTGCACAACCCTTCTGAGACTCAGTTTCCTCATCTTAAAAGAGGAATATTTGTACTCTCTATAATATTATACATACTATAAATCATAAATATCACATTATTATAAATAGCATATAAATATTCTATATGTATAATATATAAGTACTGTAAATAATAAAATTTGCAGTTGGTACAGGTCATTGAATCATGAAGTCCTGAGTTCAAATCCATCCCTTAGGCATTTACTAGTTATGTGATGCTGGGCAAGTCCCTTAATCTCTATTACCCTGTTTCCTCAACCATAAAACAGGGACAATAGCCCTATTTCCCAGGGTTATTATGAGGATCAAATGTGATAATATTTGTAAAGGACTTAGCACAGTGCCTACTACATAGTAGGTTCTAGTTTCTTTCCTTTCCTTTCTTAAAAATAGGAACTATTATTCCTAAAAATAGCCCAGCCCTAGGGAGAGCAACCTGACAAAAGCAGACCAGTGGGGAAGAAAAGAATGAAGAGCAGAATGCACTTAGAAGGGCTTCTTCGTTGTTCTAGTCTCATGACTTCATCTATATAGGGAACTTCCTGGTATGGAAATTCCTTCCCTCCCATGATCCCCAAGGCAGGAGTCCTCCTGTTCTGAATTATTATACGGTTTGACAGTGTACATTGATCCTTTTAAACAGCTAATGAGCAGATCTCCAATTGACTTGGTATAGCCAGGTGACCTTCTTGATTTAATTATACTTTTACATTCATGCTGCCTCTTAACCCAGTTCCAATTGGGAAATTTGTTTGAACAAGTTAGATGCCTGTCCCTTCCCAGAATATAACCAATAACATCCATAAGTAGGTCAGAAGCATTTGAACAATTCACTTGACCTCTCTGGAGCTTTGTTTCCTCATCTGTAAAATGGAGTTAATAACACTTAGACTGTCTAGTCCCAGAGATGTCATGAGGAAAGCCTCTGTAAACCCTGAGGGATTTTTAAAAACAAGGACTAGATGAGATCTAAATATCCTTCCAGATCTAATTCCTACATGATTTCTCTTTGGTAGATTCATAACCGATAATCTGTCTTTGGCACTCAACTGGGAGAGAAATGATAAACCTGTCTGTCTGTCCATCACAGAACAGGAAGACATTGCAGGCAAAATGAAATGTGTGTGTGTGACCCCAGGCAAGTCATTTATCCCCTGTTTGCCTCGATTTCTTCATCTGTAAAGTGGGGATAATAATAATATATAATTATATATAATATATTATAATAATAATAATAAAAACCTGCCTCTGAGGGTTGTTATGAGGATTAAATGAGATAATTGTAAAGTGTGTACTTAGCTCAGTGCCAGTAACATGGTAAGCCATATATAAATGTAAGCTATGGCTATTGTCATACTGCCTGTGAACTCCTTCAGTGCTCCTATCTCACATTTCCAGAGCTTAAAGTCAGTAAGAGCTCACATTTGTAAAGCCCTTTAAGATTTGCAAAGTACTTTCTTGAGAGCAATAAACATAGATAAGTAAAGCAAATATTATCTTCATTTTACAGATGAAGAGATTAAGGAACTAAGTGACCACCATGTCTAAGTAACTAAGTGATCATACTGTGTGTCACGGGAAAGATTTGAACCTGGGTCTTGCCAATTTCCAGTCTACTAGATTCCTTTTCTAGACCAAATCATCTTATTTAATCATTTCTTGAATCAAAGTGAGTTGAATTGTGCACCTTTTTCCTTAGAGAATGTCTAGTTGAGTAGACAATTTTCCAAGTGACTTACAAACATTATAATTAGAGAACAATACAAGATCTTTCCTTCTCAAGCTTTCTTCAGATGCTTCAGCTGGAGCTCTCCTTTGTCCTCATCACATTTTAAGGTGCCTTACACTTATTGATGTATCCATCAGAGCCTATAAGCTCCACAAAGGCAAAGACTGGTTCATTAGCACTTTCAAAACCTAGCACAATCTCTGGTACATAATAAATGTTCATCAGGTTGAATTAAATTAAAGTCATTAGGTAATAATGTGCTTAAACTGCAAACTACTGAGGGCCAGGATATAGTGTACAGTTAGTGAATGCTATTGGTTACTAGGAAGGGAAAGGTTGGTGGGCTAGCAAAGGAGGCTTTGTGGAGGAGGTAAGGCAAACTTGGATCTTTAAGATGGGGCAGTTTGATAAAGGAAGAGGCAGAGGTGGAAGATAGCAGCAAGATGAGGGATGTGGAAATGAGAAATATGCTTGGTCTGTTCAAACTCCCATGAAACAGGAACACAAAAAACTGACTACACACACCTTTTATTCTCATGTTGCTTGGTGCATTCCTCTGTATTTTTGTGGGTTGCCTTCTTGTCTCTCCCATCAGATGATGGCTCCCCAAGCAGGCAGGAGCTTTCTCTTCTTTGTCCTTGGCATTCCTCACAAGAATAACAAAGGGATCTTCCCAGAGTGAGGATAAACACGTGAGGATTTGACTGGTTTTTCAATGGGATTTAAGGCTTCCCTCTTCCCATTCTGTCTCTCTTTCTGCCTAGGCCCTTTCCCAGCTCCCACCAAACACTGAGACCAACTGGTGTCCATATGTTCTTGCCCTTCCTGTCATTGCAAAGGTGATTCAGAAAGGAAAGAACCAGAGAGCTTTGAGGCAGCTCTAATAGGGATTTCCCAGGAATACAACATTGGCTTTTGCAAAATGTTCCTTCTGCCTACCCTGTCTGGGACGTTTTCCCATAGACAATCTTCCCACACACAGTAAATAACTCCCTGGGGAGCCAATTGCTTGGCAAGGAGAAGGCTCCATGACTCCATTCTATCTGAGCTCCTCTAGCGCCATGTTGCCCCACCCACCCCCTCCAAGTACCTTGTCTTCTCAGTCTAAGAATAATTTCTCCCTTGCAATTGGACTGTTCATGTCATTAACATTTAAAGAAATGTTCTTAACCTTTTCAGCAGTTTCATAAAACAGCAAAATAAAAACCCTAAATATTGCACCCAGGCTTCCAGTTCCCCCTTCCTCCCCTCCCAGCCTGGCTAATACAGGAAGAAGAGGAGGCAGAAAGACTTTGAGAAAATATTTATCCAAATATGTCCTTCTTTTCCTCGTTCCCATTGTCACTATCATCATCACTAACACCATCATTGTCACCACCACCATCACCATCACCAATACCATCATGGCCAACAATGTAATTGTCATCACCACCTTCTCTGTTACAGTCATTATCACTATCATCCTACATCACCACCACTACATATCACCAACACCATCATTGTCTCCACAATCACTATCACTATATCCACACCATGGTGTTATTGAAAAGGTGTTGGATTAGAAGGCAAAGGACCTGGATTCATATCCCAGCTAAGCCATTTACTAACTCATGTAACCTTGGGCACCTTATTCACTTCTCTGACTCTAAATTTCCTCCTCTGTAAAATGAAGGGATTGATCTCAAAGTGACCTTGAAGGTCCTTTTCAGTTTCAAATCTGCAATTTATAATCTATCAATGAGTAGCACCATGGGCAGCATCTCCAAAGGGATTATATAAAGTACTTAGCATAGTGACCGGCACAAAGTAGGTGCTTAAAAAATTGTTGACTTGACTTAAAGCACTTCATAAACTATAAAATATTACATAAATGTTGGTCATCATTAATATTGTTATCCTCACCCCAACCATTAATGGTTTGATGTCAACTTGAAAGGGGTCTCCAGTAGAGCCTCCCAGTGGTCTGTGCTTGGCTCTGGATGGTTTGATATTTGTAGCAATAACTAATTGTCATAGATGGCAATTAGACTTGCAGATGACACAAAGCTAGTTAGGATAGCTAATGTGTTGGATGACAGGTTCAGAATCCAAAAATTTCTTTCCAGGCTAGAACATGAAGCTAAATCTAATAAGATTACAGTTAATAGGAATAAATGTAAAGTCTTACTTTGTAGGTGGAAAGTAGGGGAGGAAGGAGAAATTTATAGGCAACAGTTCATCCAAAATATCTATGATTTTAACGGAGCGAGGATTCAAAATGAGTAACGGTGTAATGTGGAAGCCAAATGACCCAATTCATTCTTAGGGATCTTTCAGAGAAATACAGTATTAAGAAGTAGGATGGTGAGGGTCCCACAGTACTTTTTACTGATCAGACAGCACTTATAGTATTGTGTTTAGTTCTGGGCACCACATTTTAGGGAGATTGATCATTGAGGATCAGCCCATAAACTCCATTGGTAGCTAGATAATGCCAAAATAACTAAAGGACAAACTGTAGGTTGGGTGCCCTCCTCTTCTTACAGTGGAGGATTTATAGGAAGATGTGGGCAAGAGTTACACAGGATGAGAGAGGGGATAGAGGGGTCACAATCTGCACCATTGGAAGAAATACCACAATGATGACTTCCCAGATCTATTAAAGCATCAAAATATGGACAAGCTGGAGAGTAACCAGAAAAGGACTAAGATGGTAGATGGCCTTTAAATCATGGCATATGTGGAACTATTGAGGAAACTGGAAAAGTTTAACTTGGAGAAGAGAAAACTTAGGGTAGACATGATAAATGTCCAAGTAATCAGAAGACTGTCATGTGGAAAGTGTATTAGATTTGATTTGTGTTGTGTTGTGTTGTGTTAGAGGTCAGAATCAGAAGGAATGGGTAGAAGTTAACAAGAAGATTTGAACTTGATCAGGGAAAACAAACCCTTCCAATGACTTGGAGCTATCTCAGAGTGGAATGAGTTGCCTTAGGTACGCAGCACTTAGTACAGTGCCTAGCACGTAATAGCCTTTAAATAAATGATAGCTGACTGACTGGTAGACTCTCTTTCCTTAGAGACCTTTAAGAAAAAGATTAATTACCACCTGTCAAGTATGTTGGAGACAGGATTCCTTTGGGGTTGGTGGTTGGATTGGCGGGGTACAGAGGTCCTTTTCAATTCTGAGGTTCAGTGATTCTGCATTTCTATGACTACTTCCTCTGCTACCATCACCTCCACCATTAGCTGCAATTTGTTGGGTACCCTTAACTCTTTTCTCTTAGCCTGGCACATAGTAGGTGTTTAAAATATGTTTTCCTTTCTTTCCTTCCTTACTATTTCAGTTTGGAGATTCTTGACAAGGACTAAGTTTTGAGGACTAAGTTACTTACTGAGTCTAGAATTCTATTTTTTTCCCCACCTCCCATCTGGGAGAGTTCTAGGGGCTTGTGACTCTAATCTCTTTCTAATTCCATTGGAAAAAAAACATCCAGGAGCAGCTAGGTAGCACAGTGGATAGAGCATCAGCCCTGGAGTCAGGAGGATCTGAGTTCAAATTTGCCTTCAGATACATAGTAGTTCTGTGACCCTGGGCAAGTCATTTAACCTCGATTGCAAATGGAAGAAAGAAAGAAAGAAAGAGCCCCACTTCTCCTTATATACTCTGGCAAGAAAAGCAGAAGGAAGAATACATAGCTCCCCTCCACCAAGGCGTCACCATTCAAGTTCATTTCTTTGTTTATTGAAAGAGGCAGCCTGAATTGGTAGATTGCTAGATTTGGCATCAGGAACTGCTGAGTTCGAATCCTGCCTCTGACACTTATTTCTGTTACCATAAGCAAGTCACTTAGTCTCACTTTTCTCATACTCATAATATCCATTTCACAGGGTTGTTGTGAACTTGAATGAATGAAATGAATGAATGAGTGGAAAATATTCATCAAGCATTTACTTTGTGCCAAGTACTCTGCTAAATGCTCAGAGACACAAACACAAAAATGAGACACCCTGTACCCTCAAGGACCTTACATCCTAACGACAGAGCAATACATATAAGGGAGTGGTGGCCAAGGAAGGGAATTACTGCTGTCTGGGAAGTCACAAAGATGGTAAATGAAACAACAGAGTAGTATTCCCAGTGCAGGGTAATGGTGGTTTGATTACGATGTTCAGAGAAAGTAATCCCATCTCCAATATACCTAAGAGGTAATAGTCTCTCTTCTTCTTGACAATATCTAACGAAAGAAGAACCCAATCATCAGTTAATTAGCATTGCTAAGAGTTTGCTTATGGTGACAGGGCATAAAATGGAGAAAATGGACAAAATGAAATGAAGATGGAGGACCATTGGTCCCAAGGAGTGTGGAACCAAATGGCTTGGCTCCTTCCAGTCATAGCCTCTAATACATAGAAAGTACCTTGTATAAACTGTAAAATGATATAGAAATGTCAGTTACCATTTTTATTGTTATCATAAATATTAATTAATATTAATAATCCACTAAATAATAATTAATTCAATGGTGATTAATTAATAATATCATTAATATTATTACCAATATATCTGAAGTTCCCCTCTGTAATGTTAAGGGGATTTAAGATCTTCCCTGCCCATTAATAGGCCTCACATGGAGCCCATTAAGGGAAGCTTGCTTAGGGGAGGCTTGCTTGTAGGAAGACTTTCACACCTTTTGCTAATTTCTACTTAGACACTGAGTCAAGAGGATTGTGATACCTTCTGGTTGTGAGAAGTGTATATAGACTCTGAGTTGGTATTTTGCTTTGGGGGCTCACTTAATGGGAAGGATCTTGTGATTCCCTGGTCTAGATTCTGAGTGGCCATATGTTCAGAGCTCCCCAACTGCTCAGATGTAAAGGCTCTCTCCATCCAGGGATATAGGTAAAGTGTATAACAATATTGCTTTGATTCAGGCAGTCAGAGCCCGATCTATTGGTCTTTATTTCTCTGTTTGTGTTTTCTCTGAAGTTCAGGGTCCTGACTTTTCCCCTGAACTAGTGAATGTAATTAAAAAAGACTGTTGACCCCTTAAACAGCTATCTTTCCTAGTAAAGCAGATCTAAGAACCTGTGCTAGCAGCTATCCTGGGTATGCCAGTGTGGTTGCCACTACACCCTTCATCCCTTTTCTCTCTAGACACTTCATCTTTAAGATATAATTTAATAATTCCTTCCATAAATGTGATTTAGTTTCAAAAACTTTTACTTAGTCTCCTTTAGAAGAGTCGGGAACTCTAAGGAACAACAGAAGCTGATTAGTCTCACCCCCTTATTCTATAGACAAGGAAATTGAAGCCCAGAGAGCTGTCCAAGGTCACATAGGTAGTAGGAAGCAGAGGTGAGGCTGGAACCTAGGTCTTAAGGCTCCAGAGTCAGATCCAGCACTATGCTCTTCCCTGCTTCAGCAGAGACAAGGAAAGAAGACATTTTCCCAGGCCTCAAGAAGCTCCCACTCTGGTCAAAGAATATTACTTACCCACAGGGAACAACAGGAAAGAAGATACAAGCAAATGCTGGGTTGGTTATAACCAGTTACCAACACCGGCTAACAATCAGGAAGGAAAATGAGTTCTGGGAGTTAGAAGAGTTTGGGAAATTTTCATTTTCATGGGGAGAGGTGAGATTTGACCTGTACCACGGAGAACGGGATTAAATAGATGGCAATGAGGGGAAAGGGCTTTTCATAGTCCCAGAGATGACGACCAACACACATGGACAGATGACAGAGATGGGCCTGGTCTCAACCCTGGCCAGCCATTGACTGTGAGGATGATGATGACAGCTGGCATATATCTAGCAATACAAGGTTTGTTTACATCTTTGTTAGCCTTTCCTCCCCCTTCCACAGTCCCCAGCCTTCTCCCCCTTTTCAGTGGCACTGCCTGGGATATCCACACCATTGCTGGGTTCTAAGGGGAGTCACCTCTCAGGGAAGAACATCTGGATTGGTGAACCAACCTCCAAATATCTGGATCTCATGTCATCATGGCTTTAGAGCTGGGAGGGACCTCAGATTTCATTAAATCCACTCTTCTCATTTTAAAAGACCCACAGACAAGGTCACACAAGTAGCCAGTGACAGATGTAGGATTTGAGCCCAGACCCTCTGACCCTATGTCCAGTGCTCTTCCAATGGCTCCATGCCGACTTGTAAGCACTACATATTGCTTCTGTATAGTATTTCAACAGTAGGCAGGCTTCCTTGAGTTTTCAAGATTTAAATTGTTTTCTCCCCAGGAGGCCATGACACTTTCAGGCTTGTACAACATGTACACTTCTCTTAGCTAGTTTTTGATCAGGAGACAGAAGGAGTGTGAAGTGGGGGAGGGCTGACCGTAATGGAAAGAGTAGCAAGGAAGTGTGTGCTGTGCCTGCCAATTATATGTGCATGTTGGAAGGGATTTGAGGTATGGCACATGCATGTATGTGTATTTTGTGTATGTGCCTACATATTGACATGTTTCTTTGTCTGTAGAATGAGGAGATTAAACTACATGATGTGTGTCCTATGATCCTAAATGCTGGAAGAAGCCCTGGAACCAACAGTCCTTTAACCTTGAAGAACAGTAGACACCCCCATAAAAATGGGGCTCTGTGGTTGTCTGGCCCCCAGGAAGCAGCAGACACTTTGGTTGATAAGGGTTACAGAGATGACCTTTTAAATCAGCCACAGAAAAAAGAGATTTAGAATGGGGAAAGGAAAAACCTAGCTCCAAGCAGGAGGGTATGCTTGTCAGGCTGGGCATTGGCAGAACTGGCCTTATCTGTGGGTAGAGATGTTAATAGAATCATGGATTTAGAGCCTGAATTAAGCTCAGAGCTCATCTATTTCCATACCTTCGTTTTACAGATGAGGAAATGGAGACCTAGAAAGGTTAAGTGACTTGCCCTCATTCATACTACTAGTAAGAAGTAAAGGTAAGATGTGAATTCAGGTCCTCCGACTCCCAATCCAGAATTCTTTCAGCTATACCATATTGTTATGATATAAGGAAAAACAAGGCCTCCTTCCATCTCCAAATAACTTCCATGTCAATCTACTACAGTGCCTGAATTTCCCCCATTAATGATTCTTCCTTTTGATTTCAGCATTTCCTGGTTAGGCTCCTTTCTTATGCTAGAATTCTCTTCCCATTCAAGGGGAGGCCTGTGCTCAGTCCCTCCCACTTCAGAAGGAATAAGTCTATCAGAATTTACCCCCCACCCCACGGGAAGCAGGGCCAACCTGAGGGACTTAGGTACCAAAGGGAGAAGCCTATGAAAGGAAATGAAAAAGGGGGGGTAGGATTGGAAGGGAGGACAGGATATGTGACATGACAGACCTCACTAATTAATTAATTAATTAATTAATCTACTAATTGATATCACTGGAGCACTCGATCTTTGTGCTTCAGATGGAAAAACCTGTAAAAATAGAGACTAAAATCTTGGTACACAGTAGGTGCTTACTAGATGCTTGTTGATTGATTCCCCCTCCTGGGATCAGGCTTGGGTATTCAGAACGATACCTGGCCCTTATATTCAAGACAAAAGTCATCTACCAACTTTGGGTTTCCCTGAACTTCCTATGTTCCTGCATTAAGGACTCACTTTGTCATCAGCGAGACACCTGCCTCCCTTCTATGCCTTCCACTTTGCCTTCTGAAAAATGGGGCCAGTAGCATTTTCTCATTAGAAAGAAGGTGAAATGAAAGGCAAATGAATGTCACTAAAACCGTTTCCTTTGGCATCCAGACAAAAGAGTAATCAGACACAACACGGATGCTAAAATCTTGGAGAGACCCTATCCCCTACTCCACTAGACAGTGACTGTCCCTGAAGCCCTCAGCAGCCAAGCAAAGCCGTGCTAATAGGGCAGACCTGTCCCAGGGCCAAGGAATACCCAGGCTGAGCTGGCTCGGGCTCTGCGCCGCTGGAGAGCCCGCAGGCATCAGCGGGTTTGCGGTTAGGTTTGCCGATGAGAATCGGGCACAGACTGGTTGTGCGCCGCTGCCCTCTGCTGGCCGATCGGGGATCTTCCAGGAACGGCCACCGCTTCCCTCCTGGGAGCTCTCCAGGGATGGGGATGCTTTTTCTCTTCTGTTCTGAGCACTGCGGAAGAGAGACTAGACCTCTGGAGCCCGCAGTCACCCAGCAAGCACGTCCTCAGTAAAAATCCATTAAAACTCAGGCCAGGGAATTTATTCATCATAGACGTCTTAAGACTACACTCCATAACAACCTCACCTTTCTGCAGAGCTTAAAGGTTTATAAAATCTTTTCCCACAAAACTCTGATAATGTATCATCCCTGCTTCTCAGAAGAGGAAGCTTAGATTCAGAAATGATTAGATTTTCTGGTGGTCATGCATCTAAGAGAGCTGGAGCTCAGAGTCTAGTTTGCTGACCTTGGGAGGGGGCACACGGAAGGGGGTTGGAATTTGCTGGGTTTGAAGAATGAAGATTTGAGTTTCCCTCTCACCTGTCTGACTTTGAGTAACTGACTTTGTGTCAACTCCCTTGTTTGTAAAGTGAGGAAGGTAAACTGTGTGGTCCTAGATGGTCCTATAACTCCAAACTTTAAAATTATCATTATCATCAATCAATTAATTATCATGCATTTATTAATTACCTATTATATCCCAGGCTCTGTGCCAAGCCCTGGGGATTCAAAAAAGGGGCAAAAACATTCTCTGCCCTCAAAGAGCTTACAGTCTAATAGAAGTAATAACATGCAAACAGCTATGTATATATGATATATATATATATATATATATATAGCGTAAATGGGAAGACTTCTCAGAAGGAAGTTACTAGCAGTGGGGGAAGTTCCAGAAAATGCCTTTAGCAGAAGATGGGATCCCATCACTACTCCATACTCAAGGAATGGTGATCATGGAATCATAGATGTTTATCCCTTCCCCACTCATTTCACAAATAAGGAAATTGAGGACCAGAGTGTTTAAATGAATTACCAAAGGTACACAAGTAATAATAATTTATTTATTTAGGGAGGCAATAAGGGGTAAGTGACTTGTCCAGGGCCACACAGGTAGTAAGGTCTGAGACTGGATTCAAACTTAGGTCCTCCCAACTCTAGGACCCATGCTCTATTCACGGGTCTATATTTTAGAGCTAAAATTCGAGCTTAGGTCCTATGTCTTCAAGTAAAGCATACTTTCTACTGAACCCCATGGACTCCCCTCACAATGGCCCTGTCCTAGGGTTTCCCTCCTTCCAAGTTGTGAATTATGCTGTCATTGGAGAGGCCAGCTCCAGGTGCCCCAGATGCTAAGATATCTTCCTTTTTCCCTCAGTCTCCTAACCCTAACCTTAAATCTCCTGGTTCTCCCTACCTAAAATATCCCCATGTGAAAAGACCCAGGAGCCTGTTTTTTGCAATTCTATATTGATGCATAATATAAGTAACTTGGAAAGACTTAGCATGTGTAAACATTCTGTACCTGGTTCCAGTCTGCTAACCAGGTGGTTAGAAGAACTCCTTTTCTATTGTCTGCATAGCTGAAACTGGGAACATATGTTGGACTCCTCCCATGCCTTTTTGGGAAATAGGTAGAATACGGAGCCCCAAAAGCTTCCACAGACATTGACCCAACAATTATTGACCCTACTGCATGTGAGGCTTGTGCTGCTCCCCAAAGTCATAACAACATAAAACCCTATAGAAAGGTATGTAATCCACAGGCCAGCACGATTCTCTGTGAAATTCTGGGTTTAATCTTGAAGGTAGGTTGAATTTGGTGGGGGGAACCTTCAAAATAATGTTTTTTCACTATCATTGAGAATTTCCTCAAGGAAGTCATAGCTACAGTAGAGGACTTTACCATATATTGGCTCAGTCTCTTGTTCTTCTAACTCTGGGACCCTATATTCAATCTCCTTCTGTTCACATTGACCAGAAATGCCTCCTTCCCTCTATAGAAGGGTAGATTTTGAACTCTTGGACTTGGCATTATTAGAGAGGTGACCCTGAGACCAATATTGCCCAGAAATGCCTCCTTTTCTCTCTGGAAATTTGGTTTCCTGTGAATCAAGGAGATATGCACGTGTAGAGTGTATCATTATATTAGTGAATAAAAATTCCCCATGTGAAAAGACCCAGGAGCTTGCTTTTTGCAATTCTATATTGATGCATAATATAAGTAACTAAAGACTTAGCATGTGTAAACATTCTGTAACTGGTTCCAGTCTGCTAACCAGGTGGTTAGAACTCCTTTTCTATTGTCTGTATAGCTGAAACTGGGAACATATACAAAAAGCCCTGGGTCAATCTTGACCTGATGCCTTTGGCCATTTTCTCTTGGGCTATGTGTTCCTGGGTGGGGGCACGGGGTCTTTGGAAAGAGATAATGGTGTAAAGTGTTATGCCCTCCCCACAGAGGTCACCATGATATAGGCCTGGGTGCTATGCCTGTCTTGGCTTTTTTTTTTTTTTCACATTAAGTGAAGGGAGAATAGTATTCCAGTGTCTGTCCCACAACCTCATTTTTGCACCCAGCTCAGCATTAATGCCCTTAGGAGCAAAGAATGACTTTCAGGACCTTGGTCCTAGCAGTAATCAAGATGAGGATTCTCCAGTAGCCCTACCTCATCCAGATTTGAACTTTTGTTGGGATTTATGTTATATAGAAAGCAAAGATACTGAAGTGGTTTGCCATTTCCTTTTCCAGATCATTTTACATATGAGGAAACTGAGACAAACAGGGTAAAGTGACTTGCCCAGGGTCACACAGCTAATAAGTGTCTGAGGCCAGATTTGAGGTCATAAAGATGAATCTTCCTGACTCCAGGCCCTGCACTCCATCCACTGCACTACCTAGTTGCCCCCAAAGTAAATATTCCTTTGTAAAATTGAATTGATCTTAAGTGATTAAATGGAATTAGGATGCTAGGTAGCTGCATCTAACAGTGAGGAGAACATAGTTTATGGGGGCTTAAGTTGCTGACAGGAGAGATCCTTTCAAACTCTTCATGGCACCCTAGAAACCTAGCTATAATTATATTTCCATAGTATTATAGTTCCCTAATTCTAGATTTTCAAGGCATGATGACGTGAGGAGGCCAGCCTGGCTGGGTTAAAGGGTCTCTTGTGAAGGGGAATAGTGTGAGATGTTGGCAAAATAGGTAAGGGCTATGGGTGGCCTTGAATTCTGGGCTGAGTTTGGACTTTATTTAAAGGCATCAGAGGGCCAGAATCCCTAAATTGTAGTTTCAGAATTGGAAGCAAGCTAAAAGACTGTCTCGTTCAACTCCAACTTGATGGAGAATTCCCTTCCTCTTCAACATCCCCCTTTATTGTCCTCTAGAGGGTGAGACCTGATAGCTGCAGAATCGGCTGACTCCATTTCTGAACATCTAGGAAGTTTTTTCTTACCTCAAGTCAAAATATCTCTGCAACATCCACTTTTGGCTCCCTATTCTTCCCTTTGGCATCAAGTAGAACAAATCTCATTTCATATTCACATAACAGTTCTTTTAATGCTTGAGCACAGACCTCATGTCCCCTGCAAAATCTCATCCAAGTTAAACATCCCTCATTCACTGAACTGATTTTGGTGTGGTGTAGTATGGTGAGGTGTGGTGTGTGTGTGTGTGTGTGTGTGTATGTGTGTACATGCTGTCTCTTCCATCGGAATATCATTTCCTTGAGGATAGGGATGATGCCACTTTTGCCATTGTATCCCTAGGTTTTGGCCCAGCACCTGGCACACACTAGGCACTTAATGATTGATTGATACTTTAGAAAGATAATTCTGATGGTGTGTTGAGGGTGGATTAGAGCAGAGAGGAAGCAGAGAGATAAGCCAGGAGCTTATGGCACTGGTCCAAGTATGAGGTCATAAAGACCTGATTAAGGATGGGAAAATGGAAAAGAAAAGGCAGATACCAGAGACACTGAAAGAAACCTTAACAGGACATGGTCACTGATAAGCCTTGAGAGAGTTCCAGTACAAATGGTGTTTGTTGGCGGTGCTCTGGCGCTCAGGAGTCCTCACAAAGAATAAGATCTTCCTTGACTAGAAATATCTGTCAAATAAAATTCTAGGTTCTATATTAGCTGGGGCTGATGGGAGGAGGAGAGTAGAGGAGGCAGGCTCCAGACACCTGCAGGGTTGGGCATTTGGAGCTCCCACTGCTACCCTCCAATATTCTTTTTTTGTCTTTTCCATGATAGACATCATCTTTAAACGCTGCCAGGTCCACAGGAAACCAGTGTCAAAGGAAGAAGTGACAGGAGTTTGTTATTTTACAGATGCTGCCATTTCCTTGTTATTTCCTTCTCAGTCACATCCTGGTTTTCATCTGTTTTATTAAAAGGAGACATAGACAAGCATGTGATCCCCTTTCCCCCTTCCCCAGAAGCCTTCAGCTTTCCTGTCAAAATTCATTCTTGCAAAACAATGAGCAGCTGGAAAAAACTAGAGACAAACCACTTTCCCAAGCTTGGCCAGAAGAACCATAGGAAAACACACACACACACACACACACACACACACACACACACACACACACAGAGGGAGGAAGGGAGAAAGAGAGAGGTTGGGAGAGAGAGAGAGAGAAAGAAAGAGAACTTTCCTCTCTTCCCCTTCTCTTCTCTCTTCCTCTCCCTCCTCTTCTTCCCTTTCATTCTCTTCTTTCCCCTCCTCCCCTTCCCTTCCCATCACCTCCTCTCTACTCTTCTCTTTCCTCCCTTCCTATCCCTTCCTCTTCCCTTTTCTCCTCCCTCTCTTCCACTCTCACTCTCTTTCTCTCCTCTCTCTCTCTGTTTCTATCTCTGTCTCTGACTCAGGAGACTTGGTTTAGCTAAGACTTTAATTTGTCTGAACTGAATTAGTACATATTGAGCACTGTGGAGTTTGCGGGGAGGAGGAAGGAAGAACAAACATGCTCCCTGTCTTTACAGTTTAGTTGGTCATGCACATATAACAAAGCAATCACAGAACATTTATCAAATGTTGACCACATGTTCAGAGTCATGGAAGGCAGTCATTGGACTCAGGAAAACCCGGATTGAAGTCCTGCATTAGATATATACTAGCTGTGTGACCATGGTCAAGTCACTTGACTTTTCAGAACCCCAGATCAACAATCTATATTTATGGAAGGAGTCTCCACATTGGAAATTCCCCATATTGATGAAATCACAAGCCTTGACTCCCCACAAATGAGAGGATAGAAAAAAATGACCCTTTGCTATTTGGTTCCATTGACTTCTATTCAATCTGTCCTGCACACAACTACCAATATCATCTTTCCAAGGCATAGGTTTGACCATAACATTCCCATACTCAAAAACCTTCAGTGGTTCCCAATTGCCTAAAAAAAACATAAATCAATCAGCCTGACATTTAAAATCCCCCTCACTCTGACTCCAATCTATCTTTCTAATTTTATTTTTAGTTATTTCCCTTCACACACTACATTCTGGCCATTCCCCATACAGGACAGTCTATTTCCCACTTTTGTGCCCTTGTCTGGAATGTCTTCCCTCTTCACCTCCTGGAATCCTTCTGTTCCTTTAGAGTCCAAGTATATCCTCTGTGAAGCCTCCCTAATGATTTCACCTTTGTCTTTTGTATCCCTGGTCCTGAGAAATGCAATGCATTCCTAGGAGGTGCTTAATAAGTGGTAGTGGCATTGAATTGAACTGGCCTTATTTAGTAGTACATTGCTGCTACTCAATCTAGAAAGCACCATCCCTTCAAGTCACATATGACTAAGGTTTAAGCCACGTGTAAACCCAGAAGCAAATCAAATAATCACTATCACATTTCTTTTGATGATTTTCCCACATACAAATGACTGAGGTTTGATGGTATTAGAAAATTCTGAAGAGGGAAGAGCAAGACCTCTGATGTTTCAGGTAAACCCAAGGTAGAATGGACCCTTATCTTTGACTTAAACCCCAGATCTACCTAGTGTCTTTTTTTAATCTTTCAAATGGTATTTTTTTTTCTAATTACATGTAATGACAAACTTTAACATCCACTTGAAAACTCTGAGTTACAAATTTTCTCCTTCACTTCCCCCCCCCAAAAAACAGTAAGCAATTTGATATAGGTTATATATGTGTGATCGTGAAAAACATATTTTCATATTAGTCATGTTGTGAAAGAAGAAACAGACCCAAAAGAGAACAACCATGAAAAAATTAAAAAGTGAAAATAGTATGCTTTGATCTGCTTTCAGATTCCATCAGTTCTTTGCATATTGTTTAAGGAATCCACCCTCTCTCCCTTGCTCAAAACTGGGTCAATGTTTTTGTCTTTCTCTAGTATTACAATTTTTTTAAAAAAGATTACTGACATTGGTTCACAGACCTAATTTGCAAGTTTTTTCAAAACCATGGCATGTCGAGCAACCTTTGAATAATTGAGTCTTTAATAAAACAAACAAAAAAAACCCCTACATCCTTATTTATCTTATGTTTTACTCAATTATCATTTTTGTTCTATCTCCCAAGTCTGAAGATCCTTCCCCTTAGGAGACAAAATGGAAGCAAAATAGAGATGGAATAGTTCTGCCTTTGGTCAGCTATCCTGGGCCTTGAATGATGAGTAAAGTCCTAATAAGGAATGGAGGAGAGGCTGTGGAAATACAATGGGCAAATACATGGAGGTGGCAAGAACAAGCCATGTTGAAGAAACAGGAAGGAAACTAGCAAGTTTGGCCAAAGCAAAAGTTCTGAGTGGGGGAAAAGTCGGCAACGAGGATAGGTTCATGACAGATCATTTACAGCCTTGAATGTCAGGGGCAAAAAATTTAACTTTTTTTCTTGGGTAATCATTGGGTATCATTGAAGACTGTTGAGCAGTAGAATAACAATATAAAAGGGGTTATAGAATACTAGAATCACAGAACATATAACAAAGGAACTATGAAAAAGAACAGGAACAAAGGGTGCCATCAGAGAAATACAGGACTGAAAAAGGAGGGAGATTGATAATGTAGCAAGAGGGGAATTGGTAATGCCAGCTCAGTGTCAAGAAAAAATAAGGAAGACCCCCTGCTCACTGGATGGCCCCCATGGGGCAAACTTATGGGAGGGTGTGGACAAGAGTCACACGGACAGGGATGGATGTGATATACATTGAAGCAGAGAACATCTACATGGAGGAAACCACAGATTCCTTTGAGTATCAAGTGAAAATTTTATAGCTGAAAGGAACCTGACCCCCCTCATTTTTCACAGGAAAATATAGAAGCCTAGAGAGGTGAAGATTTGCCCAGGGTCCTAGAATCAAAGGACCATAGACTTAAAACTATAAGGCACCTTAGGGCTATTGAGTCCACTTCCCCCAATCTTACAAATGAAGACCCTGAGGCAGAGAGATTTAAGGGTCATACAGCTGGTAAATATTTGACCCAGGTCTTCGAACCTGACTGAAAATCCATTGCCTACCCACTGCCTTTTGGTTCACACAACCAGTTTGTGTTGAAAGTAAAGTTAGGATGCAGATCTACGATCTTCCAAGCTTGAAGAGGTACCCTTCATTCTAATACTCTGGAATTTGGTGAACGAAATCATATTCCCTTTCTTGATTGCCTTCATGATTTTATAGACTTTGATCATATCCCCTCTAGCCCTCATTTTTCAAGCCTATGAGCTCTGTCTTTTTGTCTGTTCTCTCACTCATCCCTTCATGCCAGTAATCCGTTTAGCTGGATCTGTCTAGTTCCATCATATCTCCCTTGGAAAATGACATCCAGACAGGCTTCTCCAGCTGGAGGCTGTCTCTCTCTGTAGATGTTACTTAGTTTATACATGAGAAAGTTAAGTTCAATTTTCTCCTCAAAACAGGAAGCAGGGGGCACTATCAAGAAATTATTTCTCTGGGGATTTCTAATAGAATGAGAAGACCTAGGGGAATAAGAGTAGAGAAAGGAGATTTAGGTTTCTTGGGCTGATTAGGATGAAAATGTTTCTTAATGCATAGAAGAGAACAAAAGGAAACTTAGAAAGGAGTGCTGAAAAGTAGGACAGTTTTGAAAGTAATGTGTTGATATAGATAACTAACAGATATATTTAAGACCAAAAGCCATTCCCCAATAGATCAATAGTCAAAGGATATGAACAAACAGTTCTCAAAAGAAGAATTACAAACTATTAACAACAAAGAATGCTCTAAACACTAATAATAAGAGATATAGAAACCCTGAGATTTCACCTCACACCCAGAAAATTGGCAGAGATGATGAAAAAATGGAAAAAGTCAGTGTTGGAGGGGTTGTGCAAAAATAGGACATAAGTGAACTGTTGGTAGAACTGTAAATTTGTATAAATATTTTGCAAAGTGTTTCAGAATTATGCAGTTAAAATGAATAGAATGTCCATAACCTTTAAACCATAGATTCTGCCAATAGATCTTTACCCCAAGGAGGTTATTGATAAGAAGACCTCATATTCACCAAAATATTTATAGCAGTATTTTTGTAATAGCAAAGAACTGGAAACAAAGTAGAAGTGCATTGATTGGTGGCTAAATAAATGGTGGTACCTGAATGTAGTGGAATCTTACTCTGTTATAAGAAACAATGGACATGATGAATACAGAAAAGCATGTAAAGAATTGGATGATCTGATACAGAATAAAATAAGCAGAGTAAAGAAACATGATTATGGTAATGTAAATGGAAAGAATATCCACAAAACAATCAAAAGGGAATGTTACATAATTACAAAGAACAAGCCTGGTCCCAAAGAAGAAATATGAGAAGACAATCCTGCCCCACTCCTTTGAAGAGATGGGAGGTCCACAGATGTGGAACATTGTATATATTTCAGATTTTTTTTTTTTGATATTTTCATTTTCCTCTTCTTACCCTTTTTCTTCAAAATATTATTTGGGATAGCTCTCTGGGAGGAAAGAGATGATGGAAGAAACTCTAGTGATGCAAAAAATAAAGGATAACAATAGAATAATGTTTAAAAAATTAAAAGGCAGGTAATATGTGGAATTGATTATATAACTAAAAAAAACAACATGCAGTATGATATGAAGGGAGAGTCAAAGTTTCATAAACAATTCTCCTTTGGGATTCTTCTGTGTATATGGAAATGGTCAAGTTTTTTGTTTGTTTGATTTTCTGGTCCTATTGATTTTTCTACCTCCATTTGTTGGGGTTATTGAAGTCTCCCTAGCATGAGGAAGTGACTGTCTCCATTATCTTTTTCTACACGTGATTTTCCTTTCAGGTTCCATTCCAAAAGGTAAAGCCTTTTTTTGTGCTCTCTTCCTCTCTCACATGCTAGATCATAAGCTCCCTGAGAGCAAGAACCATGTATGTCTTCCTCATCAGACTGGAATCTAAAGAGAGTTGGGGCACTGTCTACCCAATTCAATCACCAACAGATTAGATGTTCTCTAAGGGCTGGGGCCATGTTCTCCTTCATCATGCTACCTAACCCGTTCCTGAGGGTGAGAGCTCCTCCTCTGTCACATAGAGAACTATCCAAGAATGGAGACATTTTTCCTCCATCATACCATGAGTCTCTTGACAGCAGGGGGATATCCTTTCCTCATCAGACTGGTTGTGAGGGGGACTTCTGAAGGGGAAGAATTGCATCTTCTTCCTTGCCCCTCTCCCAGTCCCACTCCTAACCCCTCAAAACTACAAGGCTCTGCAGTCAGCAAACTTTTAGTCAGTGTTATTGACTCTCATTTTGGAAGTCAGTCTCTATAAGCAATGTTTCTTCCTAATCAACATCTGGGTTCCAGACGACCATTTTCCCAGATGGTTGAGATTGCATTTTCACTAGTTAAAAATGCATTATGCTGTTCTATCCCTCCATGGTCCTAACCTCCCTGCATTAACCCTCCATCTATGCAGCAGTTCCAATTTCAGGTCAGCTACCAATGTAATTAATGTACTGTTTAATTTGTTTTCCTAGAACCATGATCATTCTGAGGCATCTCAAAGCTCCTTACATCAATTATTTGGAAAAGCATGCAGAGTACAAGCTTATGATAGGAGCCTTTATACAGACCCTAACACAGAGATATTAAAGGCATCTATAGCTGTTTCTTTACTCATTTGCATATCCAAATTCTCGGGTTACAGGGCCTTTCACTTGATTGAATAATGGGTTAATGTAATCCTACATTTAATTAAATTCAGATTATTTCTTTTAAACAGAGCACGGTTGCCACCCTCTATCTGGATCAGTTTTGATTGCATTCAGTGGTTATCTCAGGGTTGTAGAGAGGGGAGGAGAGCTTACTTCTAAAAAGTTGTCCCTTAAAGAAATAGAAACTCTACAAGACAAAGAAGCAGGCCTGAGGACACAAGGATGACTTCATATCATACCAAGTGGCTGTTGTTATAGATGTCCTGAGAAGCTACATAGGGTGGCCTAGTGGGGCACCTGAATAACAGCCATCTGCCTACAAACCAAACCCTACTCAGAGAGTGGCATGGCTTCTTCTACTGGGCAGACAGTGTATTACAGTGGAAAGAGCACTGACTCTGAAATCAGAGTACCTGGGTTCAAATCTTGATTCTACTGCTTCCTATATTGGGCAAGTTGCTAATACTCTCTGGGCCTCAGTTTCCTCACCTGCAAAATGAAGGAGTTGGATTCAACGACCTCTATGATCCCCTTTAGCCCTGAATCTATGATTCTGCCATCTGCCACACCCCTGCTCTCCTTTTCTCAAAACCATGGACTCTCTGAACCCAGACCTCCAGAACCCAAGTTTTACTTCCCCCTCCCCAATTCTCACAATGGAAGGGAATCAATGAGAGAATTAATAATCCCCTCAGCTATGGGTGCTGTGCCCTGGGACTGAACTATCCTGATTAGTGGGTGAGTGAGATCTGGACAAAGGGCACCATCCTCACACACCAAGGAGGGGTGTGATTAATTAATGAGAACAATTGAGCCCTATAAATAGGTCTTGGATTGAGACTTCTATTGATTACCTTTTGCCATCTCAGAGGAACTCATTTTCACTAAATGAAATGTCCCTGGCAATATCAAAGCTTCCATAGAAGCCCAGACTCCCTTAGCTTGGCTCCACAACCCAGCTCAAGCTTGCTTTTCCAGCCCCACCTCACAAATCCCCTGCATTCACTTTTCATTCCAGCCAGTTCAGCTTAAGAGAAATTCTCTAAAGAGGGGTATGATGGAAAGAGCACTAGCCATGCAATCTGAGGACCTGGGTTCAAATTCCACCTTTGATCCTATGTGATCTTGACCAAATCTCTTCATCACTCTGAGCCTCAGTCCCCTAAGCCAAAAAATGAGGAGTCTGGGATAGATGACCTCTAAGGGCCCTTCTAGCTCTAGGTCTTTGTTGCTACTAATGCAAAACTCGACTTGCCATTTCTCACCTCTATGTCTTTGACTAGGCTACTACTCGATGTCAGGAATACATTCCCTACTCAATATCTTTCCCAATCAATCAATAAACAATCATTGATTAAGTGCCTATTATGTGGTAGGCATGGTGCTAGGAATGAAAATATACAAGCAACTATTGCTCTTAAGAAGCTTACATTTCTAGTCATTCCCCAATTGATAAATGGTCAAAGGATATGAACAGGTAATTTTCAGAGGCAGAAATTAAAGATATCTTTAAGCATATGGAAAAATGCTCTAAATCACTACTGATTTGAGAAACACAAATCAAAACAACTTTGAGGTACCATATCTCACCAGTCAGATTGGCTAAGATGACAAAACAGGAAAATGACAAATGCTGGAGAGGATGTGGAAAAATTGGAACACTAATGCATTGTTGGTGAAGTTGTGAATTGATACAACCATTCTGGAGAGCAATCTGGAACTATGCCCAAAGGGCTATAAATAGTTGCATACCCTTTGACCCAGCAATACCACTGTTGGAATTATATCC
>CM053589.1:171592717-171606413 GCA_028646515.1 Pseudochirops corinnae | reverse complement strand
AGAAAGGAAGGAAGGAAGGAAGGAAGAAAGAAAGAAAGAAAGAAAGAAAGAAAGAAAGAAAGAAAGAAAGAAAGAAAGAAAAAAGAAAGAAAGAGAGAGAAAGAAAGAAAGAAAGAAGGAAGGAAGAAGGAAAGAAAGAAAGGTACATCGATGACCCAAATAAATGACATGGAGGAGAGCAGAAGGGAGAGCAGAAGGAGACTTAGTCAAGCCGGGCAGTTTTGTTACTATTGTATTAAATATTACATTACATTATGTAATGTGATGTAATATGTTATATTATATGTTGTGTTTGCTGTTATGTTATATTGTATTATGACCAACCACACAGAAGTTTGTAGCTCCATAGAGCATCCCCTTTTGTGTTTTCTGTATTTTGAAATATTTATGTTTGTTATTTTAAGTTGATAAACATTTCTTGAGTATCTTCCATGTTCCAGACACTGTGCTAAGTATTGGGGATGCAAAGAGGCAAAAGACAATCCCTACTCTCAAGGAGCCCACATTTCAATGAGGGAGACAACAGCAAACAACCATGTACAAACAAGGCAGAGAAAAGGTAAATCGGAGTTCATAAGAAAAGCATTCCATGGGATCTATGCCAAGTAGACCAGTCATAAAAGGATGGGTTACTTGTCCTTCATTTCAAAGAGTAATGTCACAGGGGATGTCTTGACTTGCTCTTGAATTGGATTTAAGCGAGGCAGAGTTGCACAAAATCCTCAGCCTCACTCTTTCTTCCAGTCATTGACGTCTTCCAAAGTCAAGTTGACTGGTCGAAGTCAAAGTCAAGCTCAGGATGACTGTGGTATCTTCAATATCTGACCAAGCTCTAAGCTCTCCACAGCACCTACTTCAGCTGCTTTCACGACCATTGGAACAAATTGTTCTCATCCATCCATTCCACAAGGGGAAGTCTTCACATCCTTGGAAGACGCTCTTCCCTAACTCAACAGCAGATTTGAGACTTGCTGGTTGCCCTCTACCTGGTTTAGCCTATCTGCTGCAACAGTTTTACCAGAGTGGGTGAGGCTGCTGCTCGTACTACCTATTCTTGGACCCACAGCTGAGATCTGGGTGACAGATGGACACCAAAGGTGGATGAGCAGCCCTGAAAAGACCTTGGCAAGCCCAAGTACCAAAGGTGCTGGTCTTCCTGAATCGTGACCACGTAGACCTTCCCATACACCACAAAAGGACAGATAAAGGTAAAAAAAAGAGGGAGAAGTTTCTAGGGGCCTCAGCTTTTATGGATAAGGCAGAACTGAGGCCCAGGGTTGAGGAGCTCGTGTTGGGGCATAAAAAGAGTAGGATCTCTTGCTGAGATTTTGCAAGGGGGCAGAAGGGGTTTATAAAGGCCTTTTTTTTTTTTGGTCCTGGAGTTCTTGATGATCAGTGGGTCTGTTGTGTTATATTGAAAATGTCTGGGGAGTGGGTGCTACATCAATGCCTTCTCACACTCTCTCTCTCTTTCTCTCTCTCTCTCTTTCTCTCTCTCTCTCTCTCTCTCTCTCTCACACACACACACACACACACACACACACACACACACACACACGGTAAACACTGGCCAAAGCCCTAGACCCCTACACCTATAACTGAGAGCTGAAGGAGCAGATTGGGGTAGGATTCGAGCACAGCTAACTCACAATCTCTGCCAGACAGACAAGGTCATGGAGCATGGCCATGGGGTTGATTTCTGCCTCTGCTATTGATTAATCGCTTTGAGGTTCTGAATGTCTGTTTCATCATCTGCAAAATTGAAGTGCTGGATTAGGTCACTGAGGTCCCTTCCAACCCTAAATTTATGACCCTGTGGGTCTTCTGATAAGTTCATACCATTTGGGAGACTGCATGGGAGGCGAGGAGGAAGGTAGTTCAAGAAGAAAAGGCCTGGTCCCTGTAGTTGGTATGGAAGATGAGGGTTAAACTCTAAGAACGTTTGCCATCTGTTACCATCCCCTGTCTTCCATCTATTAAAGGTCCATGTTGGGGAGGGGAAAGGAGGAAAAGGAATAAGCATTTATACAACACCAGCTGTGTACCAGGCACTATGCTAAGTAAGTGCTTTATAAATATTATCTCATTAGAGCCTCACAACAACCCTGGGAGGGAGATGCTACTGTTATCTCTGTTTGTAGTTGAGGAAACTGAAGCAGATGGAGTTTAAGTGACTTGCCTAGGGTAATACAGCTAGTAAGTGTCTAGGGCTGGATTTGAACTCAGATCTCTTTGATTCCTGGCCCAAGTGCTCCATCCATTGCCGCAGGAGCCTGCTTCTCAGTGGGCCAACTCCTTTATCTAATAGATAAGAAAACAGAGGACCAGAGTGGTTAAGTGGTTTGTCCAGTGTCACAGAGCTAGTAATCTGGGGCTTGAAGGTTTTGCCTCCCAATCCAAAACTCTTTCCACTGTTCTGCTCTGCCTCTCCTGAAGTGTTTGGAAATAAATTCCTTTGTAAAACACCTAAGAGGTTGGTGTGCTGGTGAAGAGAGGAAGAGGAGAAGGAAAGAAGGAAATTCACCAACAAAGATGGTAGAGAAGCTAGGAGAAGCTGGGGCGGCAGAAACCCAGTAGATGGTGCCAGCTGCCTGGCTGGTGCAAATGACACACTGCCATAAGGTGAGGGAGTATTGGGGGAAAGCTGAATAAGGAAGAGACGAGCCCATGGAGCACTGTACTTACACATACGTGCATGGGCACACACACATTCACATGACACATGCAGTCCAACATATCTGTGCATATATACACCATGAACCATGCAGTCATACACATTCCTACAATACATACTTGTACACATGCACTATGAACAAGGCAATGGTATACACACATACACACATGTATTCTAACATGCCCACACATGTGTGCCATGAGTGATGCAATTGTGCACATTCACACAACACATACAGGTACATGTGTGCACACATACACACCCACATGTACACAAACACATATGAACCCATATGGGCCCTGATTTCAGGCCCAGATCTGGAGGAAACCCCAAAAGCCCAGCAAATGTCCTTCCTGAATAAAGCACTCGTTCTGTTGAGTGAGAAGTGGCCTGGTGGGTTCACTTTCCACCAAGAAGAAAACAAATAATCAGGCATGTTGGGAGACAGTGAAGATCTTGAGTGTCCCAGGCAAAGGGAGTATAATGAAGACCAAGAGCATCCTCCAGCTGCCTCCTATCCCTGCTCGGAGTGATTACATTACACTGATTACATTAGCAATGACAAAATCCCTAGTGCCCACCCCCTACCTGCTGTCTCACTGGAGTGTTCTGAAAACAGCCATGTGGCCTTTGGGAGAAAAATCACCTTCAGTCTCAATCACTGAAGCTAACCAGAGAAATGCATGCTGCAGGGTCTGGGAAGAAGGACGCAGAAGATGGGAGCTGATTTCCCAAAGGCCTTCACTTCAGGACGAGGGCAGCAGAATCAGAAGGGACTGAGAGAGACCTGCAAGGGCTTTAGAGATAAGCCGGTCCAACTCCCTCATTATATAGATGAGACTATTAAGGCCCAGAGAAGGGAAGTTAATTCCCAAGGTCACACAGCAAACTTATGACAATCTGGCCCAGACCTCCAGTCTCTCAGAAAAGAACCTCCCAGAACCTAAATCTTTCTTTGTGTGTGGTTCTGGTTGTTGAAAATCTATTATCTTTTCAGGAGAATTTGGATCATCTGCATATTATTGCTATGACTTTTTCCTTTAAGATGGTGATTTCAGGTTATTTGTCTTGCAGACTTGACTTGAGCTTTGCAAATGCTGGTAGCACAGGATAATTTGCCTCAGAGGCATCTCTGACTGGTAAGGGAATTTGCCGGGGAAATACTTGCACTGAACCTCAGTGTCCTTGGGCAGATGACAGGTGCTGGATGCTGGGCTCCTTCTGCTCCTACAGTCTGCCATGTGAAGTGTGTCTGACAGCGGCAGCCTGGGACCAAGAAGGCAAAAGCCACCGGGATTCAGGGCTGGCATCAGATGATGAGGAGGCAGCCATGCAAGGCATATGTTCCTCTGCTCTCTGCCATCGGCAGGACTAAAAAAGGCCATTTCAACCATGGAGGCAGCAGGACCAGACATGATCCTGCCTGCCACTCTAGACAGCAGAGGTTTGGGACTGAAAAAGACTTCAATCTGACCCTCAAATTTTACAGATGAGGAAATAGAGGAACAGAGAAGTGAAACAATTTTCTCAAGGTCACACCCAAGTCCTCTGATTTTATATCCTATTCTTTGTTCTTGTTCAGTTATTTCAGACTCTGTGACTCCATTTGGGGTTCTCTCAGCAAAGATAGTGGAGTAGTTTGCCGTTTCCTTTTCTAGCTAATTTTACAGATGAGGAAACTGAGGCAAACAGGGTTAAATGACTTGCCCAGGGTCACACAGCTAGGAAGTATCTGAGGCTGGAATTGAAATCAGGCAGATAAGTCTTCCTGACTCCAGACCAAGGGCTCTATCTACTGTACCACCTGGCTGCCCAGCACTCAGGTACAGGTATGTGTGGTGGGTGTTATTTGGGTGGTTTGAAAGAAAGTCTTGGGATAAGCTGAGTATGACGGGGTGATTCTAAAAAAACTTTGTAGGGAAAAAAAGGAGTAATTATCTCATACAAATGAGCCATAAAAGGAAAAACTGATACAGAAGAAGCTAGTGGGGGGAGAGGGCAGGTAGTGCTGGAACCTTCCTGTCATCGGGAATGGAGGAAAAAGGGAGCAGGCACAGAGAGAGGGAGAGACAGGGAGACAGAGACAGAGAGACAGAGAGAAAGAGAGAGAGGCAGAGACAGGGAGACAGAGACAGAGAGAGAGAGACAGAGATAGAGAGAGAGAGACAGAGACAGAGAGACAGAGACAGAGAGAGACAGAGAGACGGAGGGACAGAAACAGAGACAGACAGAGAGATAGAGACAGAGACAGAGAGAGAGACAGAGAGAGAAAGAGAGAGACAGAAAGAGACAGAGACAGAGAGACAGAGAAAGAGAAAGACAGAGAGAGACAGAGAGAGACAGAATCTTCTAAATTCAGAAAGAAATAACAGGGCAAGGAGATAGAGTAGGAAGAGAGGATAAGGGAGGGACTCTCAGAGGGGTAGGTAGGTTAAGGAATAGAAGGGCAAGGTAGTTGGTAGAAGTAAAGCAGAAGTGTGAGGAAGAATAGGGTAAATAGGGTGAGAAGGATAGTGAGGAAAAATAGGAAGGAGGAAAATATACAGCAAGTAGTTGTAGCTTAGAATGTGAATGGGATGAATTTACCCACAAAATAAAAATGGATAGCAGATTAAAAATTTGAATTCAACAATATGTTGCTTTCAGGAAACATTATAAAAAAAGAGAGATACACACAAAAATAAAATAAAGGGTAGGAGTAAAATTTATTGTATAAAAAAACAAGGGAAGTGCTTGTGATCGCACATAAAGTTAAAGTTAAAATAGATTTAACCAAAAGAGAAAAATAGAGAAACTATACTATGTGGCAGCCATATTATTCAATATTGTTTTAAACCATTTAAAATAACTAGACTATAAAATACCTGGGTGTATACCTGCCAAAACAGACACAGAAAATATATGAACATAAACATAAAACATCTTTTATACAAACTCAGATCTAAGTAACTGAAGTAATATTTATTGTTCATGGGTAGGTAAAGCCAATAGAATTTTTTAAATGATACGTTTAAATGATACGTTAACCTAACCCATCTATTTATTCTATGTCATCCCAACTAAAGTACTAAAAATTATTTTGCTGAGTTAGAAAAAAAAATAGTAAAGTTCATTTGGAAGAATAAAGGTCAGAAACTTCAAAGAAACCAGGGGAAAAAAGATGTAAAGAAAGTAGATTCAGCAGCATCACCCCTTAAACTATGTTATACGGTGAGAGCCCTGTTGACATATAAAATGGATAATTTTGATTATTTTAAATTGATGTTTCTTATATAGATAAAACCTACGTAGCCAAGAGTAAAAGGAATGCGGAAAATTGGGGGAAAACTTTCACAGACAGATAGGATGTGATTGCTGTGGGGTAGGAGATGACGAGCAGGCAAAGAAGATATTATCTACCTTCAGAGAAACAGAGGACAGGTAGAAATCAGCATAGTACAATCTTACATATATGTGTATGAGTGTATATATGTTTATAGATATTGATGCATATATGCATCTATGATGGTTTAGTTATAGCCTTCTTTGGGGGGGTCGGGTAGAGGGAGGGGAAAAAATAAAGGAAAAAGGGCACAGCAAAGAACAAAAGAAAACCCACGAGGAAGCGAAGAAAAGCTGGGCAGCTTTGAAAACAATGTAGACTATTTAGGATATAGATTTTGAAATGGGAGTTTACTGTTTTATATTGGATCCTCCCTTATGTTCTGCAGTGTACATGGCAATGTTTCTTTTTCTCATTTTGTATTTAAGTTTAAAATAGATTTAAAAATTTGCCAAAAAAAAAAAAAGAGGAGGTTCAAGGGCTCAAATGACTTACGTATGATTTTACAGCTATAGTGTGTCAGAGGTAGGAGCTGAACCCAGATCTTTCCAACTAAAAGTCCAGTAATGCTCAAGAGACTTTGCTGCCTTTCAACACGGGACCTTACACCTAGTAGTCTATTAGTGCTTGTTTAATGAAGGAAAAATCTGCATTTGTTTTTTCCATGTGGCACCGTGCACTTTGTCTTTGCCCCTACATATTTCTCAAGTATCTATTGGTTTAACTCATATAGTTGTTTGAAGCTTCTTCTGTTTTTTCCATGTCCTTTGATCCTGAGTCCTGAGTGCAGTGTTTAGGCTCAGATTGTAAACACCTGAAGAACAGCAGCTGTTTCTAATTTTTCAAGACCTAGCACACAGTGCCTTCTCTCTCTTCCTCTCTCCCTCTCTCCCTCTCCCAGTCTCTCTCCCCCTTCTCCCTTCCCCACTCCTCTCTTTGCTCCCTCCCCATCCCCCCTTTACCTCTCTCTTCTCTCCCATCTGTCCTTCCCTCCACCCACTCTCTCTCCCCACCCCAATCTCCTCCTCTCTTCTCTCTGTTTCTGTCTCACACATTTAACTTTTCTCATCCTCAGTTTCCTCATCTGCAAAATAGGTGTAATAATAGCACCTATCTCCTGGTATTATTGTGAGGATCAAAGGAGATGTTTGTAAATCACTTAGCAAATCTTAAGGCGCTACAGAAATGCTTCCTATAATTACTACTATTATTATACTAAAATAGTCTCCTCATGATTCTTCCAACCAAAGTTACTGTCTCTCCTCTTTCTTCTCTTTCACTTAGTGAAAAAGTCACCTACAGCTGATGCATCTATTCCTTTGGGACTCTCTCCTCTACTTCTTGTAATCAGGCTCCTGTCCTTTATGCCACCGCCACCCTGCTGAAACCTCTACCAAGGGCAACAATGATCTTATCATGAAAGCAAAGGTCTTTGCTCCTGTCTTAAGTTCATTAACTTGGAGGCAGCTTTTGACACCCTGGACCACTTTATCCTTCTGGATATTCCTTTCTCCACCTTTGGCTTCAGTCAGCCAGTAAGCATTTATTAGGCACCATTGTGTGCCAGGTATCCTAAGTGGAGGAAACATGAACAACTTCATACAAATAAACATATACAGGTTAAAACTGGAGATAGTCTCAGATGGAAGGCATCAAGTGCAGTCAGGAAAGGCTGAAGGTGATAGTATGCACTCCTGGTCCTTCTATTTCTCTAACCATTCCTCCTCCAGCTTATTTAACAGCACATAACAGCATCTAGGTCTAATAGGGACTAGAGCATTAAACTGAGAGCCAAAAAGATCTAAGTCTCAGACGCTCACTAGCTGTTGCCTGAAGCAAGTCACTCCATTAACCTCTCTGTCTCCTCCTCCATAAGCTTTAACAAGAATTTAGATGTTTGTTTTTTTTCATTTTTTCAGTCTAGATTCGGGTGCAGGACCTCCCTTCACTGATACAGAATGGCAACTACTCTATTAATTCTGATTTTAGAACGTTACCTGGAGACCACAGAAGTAAAGTGATTTGCTCAGGATTGTTACAGCCAGGATGTGTAAGAGGAATGACTTGAAGACAGATATTATTGACACCAAGATCCACTCCCTACCCACTGTTCTGTCTCTGTGCTCTGTTTGTATGAACTGCTTAGTACATTGATATAAACTTTGTCTATGTATGGAAATAGATACAGATGAAGACTTCTTAAGGAAAGACATTATTTCCTTTTTTTTGTTTTTGCATACCCTTGGTGTTTAATAAGCATTCAATTTGAACAAAATACATGGAACCTTTTGTGTTCCATTTTTGATGGCTTTTCCATTTGTACATAAAATTTAATTGTTATTCTTTTAAATTAAAATTGCAGTGTACATGCCTGGATTCTTGCTTTTTGTCTGGGCTGCTTCACACAAGTTTTTCCCATCTTTCCATCGTTCTCATTTTTATGATGTGATAATATTCCATTATATTGAGATATACCAAGCTAACCAACACTTGGACATTGTTTCTTTCTGATATTTTCTCATTACAGATAAAACCATTGATTAATATTCTTGCATCTATACACCTCCTTCCCACCACTCCCTTCAATAACTCTTTGGGAGGTTGACCAAGGAGATCAAAGACTTGTAGCTTCATAGCTCTAACAACAGTGTTAGATCTAGTCCATTTGCCCAATTTTCTACCAAGCTGATGAACTCTCTCTGAGCTGAATTAACAGGAGGGCATGATATTTAAGAGGAGCTTTCAAGGAAGCCCTAATACTTTGACAGGAGAAAGGGGTCCAGGGTGGGCAAGGGACACTCAGGGTGTAATTGTAGTTTTAGAAAGGTGGGGTAGTACAATCTGTGTGGAATTTGTGAAGGGGAGTAATATGAGAATTATATGTTCATACTAACCCCCATTAAGGAAATGGGCATCACGAGCCTCATTATTTTTGTAGCTCCTAGACCGTAAGCTCCATTGAGTGCAGTGCCTTATTTAATTTTTCCATATTCACACAGTTCACCCTTAAGAAATGCTGAAGCTTAAACTCTGGGAAAATAAATAAAATAAAATAAAATACCCTCAGGGATCCTTTCCAATTCTAATGTCTGTCCCCCTGACTGATTAAGGGATTGATAGATAGGATTGGGGAAGCCTCAGGCTAGGCCCTTCCTGGGAACTTTTCCCCAAAATCAAGGTTTCTTTTGTCTTTTCGGGCATATGTTGAAGTACTGCTAGAGTCATTCAAGTCACCCTCCTCCTTCAATAAACTTCGATGGCTCCCTATCACCTCTAGGATCCACTATAAACTCCTCTTTGAAGTCCCAAGCCTTCATGACCCACTCTGTCCTGCCCTTCCAGTCTGTTCACGCCCTCCTCCACACATCGGACTCTCGGGTCTAGTAGAAGATCCCACCCCTCAGCCCCACCAAGCACTGGCCGAGGTCTGGGGAGGGAGGGGGTATGCTCTTCCTCATCACCATCTCCTGGCTTCCACTTATAACCCCACCTGCTCCAGGAAGCCTTTCCCTTAGCTCTAGGGCCTTCCCTCCCCTAACTGGGGCTTGCTTGTGCACTAGGGCTGGCTCCCCCATTCGTCCGTGTGCATGCGCCCACCCCGAGGCTGCCACGTGGGGAAAGCGCTGCTGGTAGCCCCGAGGCCACGTGCGAACTCTCCTGGGCCACGAGATGCGTGCGCAGGATATCGCCTTTCATTGGCCGCTGTCAGGCGGGGAGGTGGCGCCAGGAGGAGCTCGCTCCGGATTGGCTAGCCGGGGAGCCGTCGGAGGCTCGTTGCTGGGGCTGGGGAGAACCAAGTGAGGCTCACGGAGACAAGGAGAAGACGACGCACGGCGGCAGCCATGGCTCGAGAGGCGAAGGTTCCTCCTTCCTTTGCCTCTGAGGAGTGGCCCCTGAAGCGCTACGGCCGCTTCGTGCCCTCGGGCACCGATCGCTTTGGGGCCGCTGCTGAGGCGCCACCGGGCTCAGATCCCTCGGTCTCGTGGAAGGTGAGGGGCGGGGGACGGGCGGCCCGTGGGGGAGGGGCGAGGCAAAGGGTTCCGTGACCCAGGCGACTTCGGCTTACTCTGCTGCTAAGTTGGGGTATTTACATCTGGTTCTCAGGGTGGTGAGGTTGAAATGAGACCCTGAAATGCAAATATAGAATAACGTGTTTACTAAATACATATTCATATAAATATGTTTTGTTCAGTCGTTTAAGTCGTGTCCAACTCCCAGTGACCCCATTTGGGGTTTTCCTGGCAGAGATACTTGATGGTTTGCCATTTCCTTCTCCAGCCCATTTTACAGATAAGGAAACTGAGGCAAGCAGGGTTTAGCGACTTAACCCAGGGTCAGGCAGCTAGGAAGTATTTGGGGCTGGGTTTGAACTCAGGAAAATGAGTCCTCCTGACTCCACAGCCAGGGTTCTGCCAGCTGTACCACCTAGCTGCCCAGTATTCATATAAATATACTTACAAAACATTTACATAAATACATATTAATGTAGACTTATTAAACATAAATATGTTCACACAACTGTACTTGTGAATATGCTGTTAAACATAAATATTAAACGTAATAAAGATGAATGAATTTATATGTTTAATATTTATATAAATGATCTTTAATACGTTTATGTAGATTTATAAGTATAAATGTACATAATAAATATATAAATGTCATCCTGTAGCCCGAGGCTTATTCCAACCTTCATGAGACTTGTGCCTTGTTGTCACACAACTCCCATATTGGTATAGACCCCCATCTCCTCAAGCTTGTACTGCTTAGTGGTTCTCAACCTTCCTAATGCCACGACCCTTTAATACTCGTGGGTGTATCTGCATATGGACGGACTTGCCTGGAGACGAATAGCGGTGTCTTGGTTCCTAAGACCATCGGAAATATGTGTTTTCTGATGGTCTTAGGCGATCCCTGGGATCGTGACTCACAGGTTGAGAACCGCTAGTTTAAGGAGTCCTTGTTTGGTGTCCCTGCCTCCTCTCTCCCTTTCCTCTCCAACCTACCATCTGTTCAGATGCCAAAGGGACTTTCCTGAAACACAAGTTCGACTATGTTGTGTTCCCCACTCAGTAAACTCCAGTGGCCCCCTTTTGCCTGTAACATCAAATATAGAATTTCTTGTTTGTCATGTAAAGCCCTTGTCTTGACCTACCTTTCTAGTCTCCTAACATTTTACTCCCTCCATGGAGGGACTACACTAGGCTTCTTGACGATCCTCCAACACAACACTATATTGTGTCTCAACCTTTTCAGTGGCTGTCCCCCATGCCTGGAATGTGCCCATTCCTCACCTCTGCCTTCTGGTTTCCCTTTTTTCTTTCAGGACTCAGCTGAAATCTCACCTTCTTCAAAAGTCCTTTCCCAACTACCACTACCTCCCTAAGATTGTCATCCAACTATTCATTATATATTGTATGTACAAAATTGTTTGCATATTAGAATGTGAGCTCCTTCAGAGGCAGTTACTGTGTTTTTGCCTTTCTTTGTATCTCTTAGCATTTAGCACAGTGTCTGGCATCTAGTAAGTGCTTAATTAAATGCACTTTGATTGACACTTTGGTGTGTTTAAAAAGGTATTTCTCTCTACACATCTTTGAGTCTATCATCTCTCTGTCAGGGGTTGGGTAATATGTTTCATCCTAGGTCTTATGGAGACATGGATTGGTCATTGCTTTGATCACAGTTCTTTCAGAATTGTTTTTCTTTACGATACTGTTATTGCAAAATTGTTCTTCATGTTTTGTCCACTTCACTACATCCTTTCACACTACCCTAGATTCTTTGAAATCATATCGTTCTTTATCTTTTTCATTTTTTCATTTAATTTATTAATGTTCTTTTAAAAATTTTAAGTTCCAAATTCTCTCCATCCTTGCTCCTTCTCCCTCACACATTGAGAAGGCAAGCAATATGATACATGTAAAGTCATGCAAAACACATTTCTATATTAGCAATGTTGCAAAAGGAAAAAAAAAAGTGAAAAACAATTTGCTTTGATCTATACTCAAAGTTCATTGATTCTCTCTCTGGATATAGATATTGTCTTGATCCAGGTAGCTAAATCTTTCATAGTTGATTATCCTTACAATATTGCTATTACTGTGTACTGTGTTCTTTTGGTTCTGCTAACTTTGCTGTGCTTCAGTTCATATAATTCTTCCCAAGTTTTTCTGAAACCATTCCCCATGTTATGTCTTAAACCACAATCATATTTCATCACAATCATATACCACAGCTTGTTCAGCTATTCCCCAATTGATGACCATCCTCTCAATTTCCAGTTCTTTGCTGCTACAAAAAGAGCTGCTATAAATAGGTTTTTTCCCCTTTTCTTTGATATCCTTCGGATATAGACATATAGTGTGATTATGGGGTGAAAGGAGACAACCAGTTTTTCTCCAGAATGGTTGGACTTGTTCACAACTCTACCAACAATACATTAATGTTCCAGTATTTCCACCTCTTCTCTAGCATTCATCGTTTTTCTTTTCTGTCATATTAAACAGTCTGACAGGTTTGAGGTGGTAACCTCAAAGATATTCTAATTTGCATGTTTCTAATCACAGTGATGTAGAGTATTTTATATTATTATTAATAATTTTGATTTCTTCTTCTGAAGATCCTTTGATCATTTATCAAATGGGGAATGACTCTTATTTTTATAAATTTAGTGCTGTTCCCTGTATATTTAAGAAGTGAAGAAAAACTTGCTGTAAAAATTCTTCCCCAGTTTCCTTCTTCTAAGTTTGACTGCATCAGTTTTGTTTGTGCAAAAATTTTAATTTCATGTAATAAAAATGATCCATTTTTATCTCCTGTGATCCTCTCTATCTCTTGTCTCAGCATAAACTCTTCCTTTATCCCGAGATTTGATAGGTAAACCATGCTCTCTTAATTTGTTTATGATGTTGCCATATATGTCTAAATCATGTAGTCATTTTGATGCTATATTGGTATATGGTGTGAGATACTTTTCTCTGCCTAGTTTCCGCCATACTGTTTTTCAGTTATTCCAGTAACTAGTTTTTGTAAAATAGTGAGTTCTTGCCCCCAAAGTCTGGATTTTGGGGTTTATCAAACACTAGATTAACATAGTCATTTATTAGTATGTATTGTGCACCCAATCTATTCCACTGATCCACTACTTTGTTTCTTAGCCAGTATCAGATTGTTTTGATGATCACCTCTTTGTTTGAATGTGGTTTGACATCTTATACTGCCAGACTGCCTTCATTCATATTTTTATTTTCATCAGTTTTCATGATTTTCTTCACCTTTTTTTCTTCCAGATGATTTTTGTCTAACTCTATAATTTTTTTGTTAGTTTGATTAATATGACTCTGAATAAACTAATCAGGTAGAATTGTCATTTTCATTATATTGATTCAGCCTGCCCTTGACTACTTGACATTTTTTTAGTTGCTTAGATCTGTATTTTTGTGAAAAGTATTCCATAATTGTGTTTTATGGTTTCTGGGTTTGTCTTGGCAGGTAGACCTCCAAGTATTTTATATTGTCTATAGTTATTTTATTTTCTTTTTTTTTTCTTTTTTCTTTTCTTTTATTTTCTTTTTCTTTTTTATTTTTTTCCTTAATATTTTTAAATTTTTATTATAGTTTGCATCATTCATTTCCACAAGATTTTGAGTTACATATTTTCTCCCCCTCTTTCCCCCACCGACCGCCCCAAAACAGCC
>CM053589.1:171573337-171592217 GCA_028646515.1 Pseudochirops corinnae | reverse complement strand
TCTCATAAAGTCATTTGCTTCCATTTGCTCCACTCTAATTTTGATGGAATTATTCTCTTCAGAATGCTTTTGAGATTCTTTTTCCATCTGGCAAAGTAAGTCGACTTTTTAAGGCCTTCTTCTCCTCATTGGCTTTTTGGGTCTCTTTTGTCATTTGAGTTAATCTATTTTTTAAGATGTTAATTTCTTCAGTCAGATTGCTGATTCTCTTTTCATGATTTTCTTGCAATGGTCTTATTTCTCTTCCCAATTTTTCTTCCACTTCTTTCATTTGGTTTTCAAAATTCTTCTTCAGCTGATCTCTAGCTTTAAGGCAATCTTCATGTTTATTGGAAGCTTTTGGTGGGGGAGTTCTGACTGCATTGTCTTCCTCCCTCTCTCTACCTTGATCCTTCTTTTCCCCAAAGAAGGAATCTAGGGTTTGGTTGCTGTTCTTACTTTGCTTCTTATGCTTATTCTTATTCATGGTTGGTCAATCCGTGATTTTTTTTTTAATCTCTGTGGAGCTCTGCTTCTAGAGGGGAAAGCTCTGTCCCAAATTGCTGGGGTTTTCCCAGCTGCTGGAGCTCTTAGGAGGCTGCTGGGTCCCTCCCCCACTCTGGCTCATTGAAAAAAAAAACCACAGGACCAAAGCCCAAGACCGTGATCCTGATCCAGGCTGCTCAACGCAAGAGCACTTGGCCTCTGAACGATCGCTTGGTCCCCCTGAAGTCTGCGGGTCAAGAGCTCTGAAGCGGCAGTGTGGAGGCGGGTGCAAGACCTCCAGTTCTGCGGCCTCATTGCTCTGGAGGCATTTTGGCTGGACTGTTTTTCTCCCCTGATTTCGCAAGCTCTACTGACCTGATTCTGGATACTGCTGCAGCTACCGCCAATCTGCTCACCTGAAGCTCCAGCCGGGGCTCGGCTCCTCTCGTCCAGCTACCTCCCAGCTCCTCTCCTCCAGCCGCCTCCGGGGTAGAGCCGCGGTTTCAGGCTAGGCTGGTTTCAGTTCACAGGGCTGGTATGGTTCTTTGTAGCTAAGCTGACTTTAGTGGAAAGTATATTTGTGTGCGTTTTGGAGTTCTAGAATTAGTTTAGAGTCATATTTTATGGGTATTTTGGGGTGGCTGTGTGAGAGCTGCAATATGTTGCTGCTCTTATACTGCCATCTTGGCTCCGCCCCCTGGTATATTATATTTCTTAAGGCAAAGGAGCTTGGGTTACAACCAAGGATCAACTACTCAGCAAAATTGGGCATAATATTTCAGGTAAGGAGATGGATTTTCAATGAAATGGGGACTTCCTGAACTTCTTGATGAAAAGACCAAACCTTAATAGGAAGTTTGATCTTCATATACAAGACTTGAGAGAGACACAAAAAAGTAAACAGGAAAGAAAAAAAAAACATGTTATCAGGGCAAACTGATTCCATTCCTACACAGGAAGATGATACTTGCAAATCTTGAGAATTGTATCTTTATTATGACATTTAAAGTGATATACATAGACAGAGGGTATAGGTATAAATTAACTGATGTGGTGATAAAAAACCTAATTAAGGGGTAAAAAAGGATTGTAATAGGAGAAGAGGAAAGGAGGAGGCAGAAAAGGGTAAATTACATCACATGAAGTGGCACAAAAACATATAATAGAGGGGAAGAATGGGGAAAGATGAGCATTGTTTGAACTTTACTCTCATCGGATTTGGTTCAAGGAAAGAATAACATATTCAGGTATAGAAATATAACTTGTCCTATAGGCAGTAGGATGGGAAAGGGAAAGAAAAAGGAAGGGAAGATTGAAGGAGGTGGTGGTCAAAAGCAAAACTTTTGAGGAAGGAAAGGGAGAAGGGAGAAATGAAAGCATAAATGAGGAGGGGAGGAGAATAGGATGGAGCACAGATAGCAATCATAACTGTGAATGTGAATGGGATGAACTCTCCCATAAAATAGAAGCAGATAGCAGAATGGATTAAAAACCTACAATATGTTGTTTACAAAAAACACATTTAAAACAGGGGGTTACACACAGGGTAAAGGTAAAAGGCTGGAGTAGAATATATTATGCCTCAGCCGAAGTTAAAAAAAAAAAAAAAGGCAGGGGTAGCAATCCTAATCTCAAAAATAAGTTTAATTAAAAGAGATAAGGAAGGAAACTGTATCCTGCTAAAAGGCACCATAGACAACGAAGTAATATCATTACTAAACATATATACACCCAAGTGGTATAGTGTCCGGATTCTTAGAGGAGAAGTTAAGGGAGTTACAAGAAGAAATAGCAAAACAAAACTAGTGGGGGACCTCAGCCTCCCCCTCTTGATAAATATCACCTCAACATAAACAAGAAAGAAGTTAAGGAGGTAAATAGAATTTTAGGAAAGTAGATGTGCTAGACCTCTGGAGAAAACTGAATGGGGATGGAAAGGAATATACCTTTTTCTCAGTGGTAAATGGCACATACACCAAAAAAAAGGCTTAAAAACCTCGTAGTAAAGTGCAGAAAGGCAGAAATGTTAAATGCATCCTTTTCAGATGACGCTGCAGTAAAAATTTTATGTAGTAAAGGGCCATGGAAAAATGGACTAAAAATTAATTGGAAACTAAAGAATCTAATCCTACAGAATGAGTGGGTCAAGCAACAAATCGTAGAAACAATCAATAACTTCATTCAAGAGAATGACAATAATGAAACAACACACTAAAACTTATGGGATGTAGCAAAAGTAGTTCTTAGGGGAAGTTTTATATCTCTGAATGCTTGCTTACACGAATAAAATAGAGAAAGAGAAGATCAGTGAATTGGACATGAAACGGAAAAAGCTAGAACAAAAATTAAAAATCCTCAATTAAATACCAAATTAGAAATACTGCAAACCAAAGGAGAGATTAATAAAATTGGAACTAAGAAAATTATTGAACTAATAAATGAAACTAAGAGTTGGTTTTATGAAGAAAAGCTAATAAAGAAGAGAAATCTTTGGTTAATTTTATTTAAAAAAAGAAGAAAGCCAAATTACTGGTATGAAAAATGAAAAGAGTGAATTCACCACCAATGAAGAAGAAATTAAAACAATAATTAGAAACTATTTTGCTCAACTGTATGCCAATAGATTTGACAATCTTAGTGAAATGGATGGATATTTACAAAAATATAAACTGTCCAGATTAACAGAAGAGGAATTAAAATACTTAAATAACCCCATCTCAGAAAAAGAAATTGAACAAGTCATTAATGAACTCCTTAAGAAAAAGTCTCCAGGGCCAGCTGAATTTACAAGCAAATTCTAACAAATATTTAAAGAATGTTTAATTCCAGTACTATATAGAGTATTTGGAAAAATAGATGAAGAATTCTTTTTATGATGCATATATGGTACTGATAACTTAAACTGGGAAGAGTCAAAACAGAGAAAGAAAATTATAGACCAATTTCCCAATGAATATAGATGAAAAAATTTTAAATAAAATAGCAAAAAGATGATAGTAACTTATCACAAGAATAATACACTTTGATCAGGTAGGATTTGTACCAGGAATGCAGGATTGGTTCAATATTAGGAAAACTATCAGAATAATTGATCATATAGACACCAAAACTAACAGAAACCATATGATTATCTCAATAGATGCAGAAAAAACTTTTGACAAAATACAATAGCCATTACTATTAAAAAATACTAGAAAGCATAGGAATAAATGGAACCTTCCTTAAAATGATAAGTAGTATCTACCTAAAACCATCAGCAAACATATGTAATGTGGATAAGCTAGGTGCATTTCCAGTAAGATTGGGGGTGAAACAAGGTCATCCATTATCACCACTGTTATTCAGTATGATGCTAGAAACTTTAGCTTTAGCAATAAGAGAAGAAAAAAGAAATAGAAGGAATTCAAATAGTCAAAGAAGAAACTAAATTATCACTCTTTACAGATGATAGAGAATCAAGTAAAAAAACAACTTGAAATAATAAACAACTTTAGCAAAGCTGTAGGATATAAAATAAACCCACACAAATAATTTATTAACAAAGCCCAACAGCAAGAGATAGAGAAATTCCATTTAAAATTACTGAAGACATTATAAAACATTCAGGAGTCTACCTGCCAGAACAAACCCAGGAACTATATGAACATAATTACAAAACACTTTTCATACAAATAAAGTCAGATCTAAATAATTGGAAAAGCATCAGTTGCTTGTGAGTAGACCAAGCTAATATAAAAATGACTATTCTACCTAACTTAATTTATTCAGTGCCATACCAATCAAATTACCAAAAAATTATTTTGCAGAGCTAGAAAAAAATAATAACAAAATTCATCTGGAAGTACAAAAGGTCCAGAATATCAAGGGAATCAATGAAAACAAATGCTAGGGAAGATGGTCTAGCCATACCAAATCTTAAATTGTATTATAAAACAGCAGACATAAAAACTACTTGGTACTGGCTAAGAAATAGAGGAGTTGATCAGTGGAACAGGTTAGGTACACAAGACATAGTAGTCAGTGACTATAGTAATCTATTATTTGATAAATCCAAAGACCCCAGCTTCTGGGATAAGAATTCACTATTTGACAAAAACTGCTGAGAAAACTGGAAAATAGTATGACAGAAACCAGGTATAGACCAATGTTCAAATTGGTACATGATTATATATAAAAGCAGATACTACAAGTGAATTAAAGATTCAAGGAATAGTTTATATTTCAGATTTATGGAAAATGGAAGAATTTATGACCAAACAAGAGATGAAGAACATTACAAAATGTATAATTTTGATTACATTAAATTGAAAGTTTTTGTACAAACAAAGCCAGTGCAACCAAGATTAGGAGGGAAGCAGAAAACTAGGAAAGAATTTTTACAATCAGTGAATCTGATAAAGGCCTCATTTCTAGAGTATATAGAGAACTGAGTCAAATATTTAAGAATATAAGCCTTTTTCCAATTGATAAATGGTCAAAGGATATGAACAGGCAGTTTTCAGAGAAAGAAATTAAGTTTTATCTACAGTCATATGACAAAATGCTCTAAATTACTATTGATTAGAGAGATGCAAATCAAACAGCTCTGAGATATCACCTCACACCTATTAGATTGTCTAACATGACAAAACAGGAAAATGATAAATGTTAGTGATGATGTGGGAAAATTCATTGTTGGTGGAGTTGTGAGCTGATCCATCCATTCTGGAGAGCAATTTGAAACTATGCCCAAAGGGCTGTAAAATTGTGCATACCCTTTGACCCAGCAATACCACTTCTAGGGCTGGATTCCAAAGAGATCATAAAAATGGGGAAAGGACTCACATGTACAAAAATATTTATAGTGGTGCTTTTTGTGGTGGCCAAGAATTGGAAATTGAGGGGATGCTCATCAATTGGAGAATGGCTGAACAAGTTGTGGTATACGAATGTAATGGAATAGTATTGTGCTATAAGAAATAATGAACAGACAGACTTCAGAAAAACCTGGAAAGACTTACATGAACTGATGCTGAGTGAAGTGAGCAGAACCAGGAGAATATTTTACACAGTAACAGCCTAACATCCACAGTGTTCAATGACTGACTTTGATAGACTTATACCCTTCTCAGCAATACAAGAGCCTAAAACAATTCCAAATTGTTTTGATAAAAACAGTTTTGCGATGGAAAATGCCATCCACATCCAGAGAAAGAATTATGGAGTCTGAATGCAGAGCAAAGCAGATGATTTTCTTTTTTTATATTGTTTTGTTTTTTCATTTTCTCATGGTTCCTCCCATTGATTCTAATTCTTCTATTCAGCATGACTGATATGAAAATATGTTTAGTGGGAATATATATGTAGAGCTATATCAGATTGCATGCCATCTTGGGGAGGGGGTGAAAACTTAAAACTTATGGAAGTAAATGTTGAAAACTAAAATTAAATTAACTTAAAAAAAGGAAAAGGAAAAGGAAAAAAATTAGGAAAAAGCAGATCTACTTCCCAGTTTTGGGGAAGAGAGATAAATGTTTAACTAGACATAGAAGCAATAGAAGGCATAGAAGCATTCATAAAAGGTAAGAATAGATAATTTTGATTATATGAACTTGAAAAATTTTTGCACAAACAAAATGCATCTAGGAAAAGAAAACAAATAGATTGCCAAAAAGCTATCACATTTTTCTCATGCAAATTTATTAATGAAAATATATGGAAAATAGAAACATGCACACACACACATTTTTATGACCAAAACCTATTTCTCAGTAGCTAAAAGTGATTAAAAGTTATGAACAAACAGTTCTCAAAAAGAAGAATTGTAAAGTGTTAACAACTAATTGCTCTCATGGCTTAACCTCAGAACGTTTTCTACCATGCTCCAGAAATCCATTATCCTAGAAGCTCATAGCAACTCTAGAGTTCACAAATTAGAAGTACCCTTGACCCTTTGTAGCCTCTTCTAGTAGACTTCACTGTTTTCTCCCAGAATCTCCATTTCAGGACAGTACCCAGGCCAAGTCAAGTCTCATTTCTTCTCTGAGCTGAACTCTGGACTTTCTTTAACATGCCTTTGCACTGGATACCTTCAGCTTCCTTTTATATGTTGTCTTCCCCCCTTTGGAATGTAAGCAGCTTGAAGGCAAGGCCTGTTTTTCTTGTTTTGCTGCTTTTTATTCTCTTCCTCCTTTAAAAAAAGTTTTTACATGGATTACTGTCTCTAAGAGAGTCAAGGAAAAATTTAATGAGAAACCTAGGCAGTGTACAAACAAAAGAAATCAGTTTTAAAAAGAAAGTTTATTTTTGAAAAAATTTCTTAAACCTTTTTAGATGGTAAGAAAAGAATAAGGGCTATAGATTGCAATTCTCAGATACTTGGGAGTCTATGCTGTCTTGAAAAAAAGATAGCCATTCATGATCAGACATACACAAAGAAGCAAACATTTTCCATTATACCAGCAGTGGGCTGTCCTTACATTCCTTTTCTCTGTTTTTTTTTTTTTTGTAGGTATTTGATTCTAATGACAAATCGGGTTCTCTTGTTCTCACCATAGTTGTATCAGGTCATTTCTTCATTTCCCAAGGACAGACCTTACTGGTAAGTTTAGTATCAATGTTTTGTGATAAACACATACACTTTTAAGCTAGCTTAGCTTTATATCAGTCTTGATTTTTATAATATATGCATAATGTTTCACAAACTTTTAAAATACTATTTAGATTCGTTCTGATAGTAATAGTTGTTGTTATTATTTAGAAATACGAACCTGACCTATGATTTTACTGATATGAAGAACTCCTTAGTGATGAAACTCCATCTATTCATGCCAGGTTGGCATGTTCTCTACAACTTACAGAATGGAGTAGAACACTAAGAAGTGAATTACTCAGTCACATAGCCAGTATTTTAGAGGCAAGACTTGAACCCAGTTCTTCTTGGTTCTAAATCTGGCCCTCTGTTCACTGTGCCTCAGTGCCTCTCTATTATTATTATTATTATTATTATTGTTATTGTTAATATTATTTTTGTAAAATCTTTCTCATCTTGTTCAGTGGATTTCAGATAAGAGTCCTGGGACAAGTCATTATGTTGCTCTTTTTTTTTATATCCAACATATGGGTAAAATAACTGCTTTTTGCAGTTGAGTAAAAGGATTAATATTTAAGTCCTTCTCCTCTAGGCTCCCAAAATCATCTTTGGTAAAACTCCAGTAGCAGAAAGGATGATGGGGATATGTTTCCCCATGTTTCCATGCTCTGGTTTCCATGTAGGATAGTTGGTGGAGTTCTGTAGGATATTTTTGGACTTTAAATGCAGGATGGGAATTTTTCCTTTGTCGGTTCTTGGAAGGTAGTGAGCTTCTAAAATATAATCCTAGCCCTCAGATAATTTCTTGCTGGGTGTTTGGTAGTTACTACATTGTTGCGGGGTGCAGCTTTGTAATGCCTAGTTGCCTCTATTTCCTTGCTTCATTTGTATGGACCGTTGTGTCTGGGTTTCTTAAGGATAACCCTTATGTAATTTCTGGTAGCTGTAACTTAGTCCTAAATTGCCGTGATAAACTTCTTTTGCCATTGTTGGATGAAATGAGATTTGCTTGTTCCAGTGTTTGCATAGATTTTCGACCTGTTTATTATGTTCTCTAAAGAATGTCTGTCAGTAGTCTTCCTCCTTTTTGGTGAGAAAGTGATAGTGGTGGTGGTTCTGGTGATGAAATGTGTAACAGCAGCACATAATCAGTGAGGAACAGGATTAAGATGGATCATGAAGACATTTGCATGGGAGGCACACAAGATGGGCTGGTCATGTGACAAGGAGGAATGACCAGTGTATAGCCAGAGCCATGTAACCCATGAGAGGAAATGGACCAGAGATACAAGAGGGACAGACAGACACAGGTTGTGATCCACGTTCTTGGAACAAATTCTCACATCAGTGAGTTTAGTGTGGCACCTCTCTGCAGCTACTTTTACCAGTTCCCATTTGAATCAATGGGCAGAGTCTTCACAGGTTGATCATTGCTACTCCCCTCAAAGTTTTAGGGGTGTTTGTTCAGTTGTTCAGTCATGTCTGACTCTTAGCATGCCAGGTCTTTCTCTACTCCACTATCTCTCAAAGGCTGTCCAAGTTTAAGTTTGTTGCTTCTGTGACAATATCTATCCATCTCATCCTCTACTGTCTTTTTTTCCTTTTGCCTTTGATTTTTCCCAACATCATGGTCTTTTCCAAATAGTCCCACCTTCTTATTATGTGGCCAGTATTTTAGCTTCAGCTTCAGCATTTGACCTTCCGATGAATAGCTTGAATTAATTTAAGTATTGACTGATTTGATCTCATTTCTGTCCAAGGTACTCTCAAAAGTCTTCCTTAGCATCACAGTTTGAAAGTGTCGATTCTGTAGCACTCAGCTTTCCTTATGGTCCAACTCTCACAGACATACATTGCTACTGGAAAAAATATAGTTTTGACTATGTGGACCTTTGTTGGCAAGGTGATATCTCAGCTTTTTGGTATGCTGTTCAGATTTGCCATAGCTTTCCTTCCAAGGAACAAGTATCTTTTAATTTTAGGGGCGTAGTTACCATCTGCAGTGACCGTAGAGCTCAAGAATATAAAATCTGACACTACTTCCATTTCTTCTCCCTCTGTGTGTCAGGAAGTGATTGGACCAGTGGTCAGAATGTTAGTTTTTTTGTTTTTAAAATTCAAGCCAGCTTTTACAGTCTTCTCTTTCACTCTCATCAAGATGCTTCTTAATTCTCCTTCACTTTCTGCTGTCAAGTGATATCATCTGCATATCTGAGATTGTTGATATATGTCCCATCAACTTAATTCTGACTTTTGATTCATCCAGCTGGCATTTCACATAATGTTCTTTGCATATAAGTACAGCAACCTTTACCAATCATAAGCTAATTAGTTATTTCATATGCAGTTTTAACTCTTGCTACTTGACTGACATACAGGTTCCTCAGCAGATAAGTGAGATGATCTAGTACTCTTATCTCTTTGAGGACCTGCCATATTTTGTTGTGATCCACACAGTTAGAGGCTTTAGTGTAGTCAGTGAAGCAGAAGTAGATGTTTTTGTGGAACTCCCTTGCTTTCTCTATGATCTAGTTCCTCTGCCTCTGAAAACCAACCTGCTCTTCTGGTAATTCTTGGTTCACATGTTGCTGAAGCATAGCTTGCAGAATCTTAAGCACAACCTTGCTGGTGTGTAAAATGAATGCAATTGTTTAGTAATTTGAATATTCCTTGGCATTGCCCTTCTTTAGGATAGAGACATAACATAATCTTTTCCAATCTAGTAACCACTGTTGAGTTCTCTAAATTTGCTGGCATATTGAGTGTAGCATGTTTTTTAACAGCATAATCTTTTAGGATTTTAAATAGCTCAACTGGAATTCTATGACCTTTTTGTTAAAATTATTTAAAATTTTTGTGTCAGTATTTATTAGGGCATTGGGTTGTGGTTTTCTTTCTCCATTTTGACTCTTCTAGGTTTAGGTATTAACATATTTGTATCAAGAAAGAGATTTGGTAGGGTCCCTGCTTGTCTTCTTGAAAAAAAGGTTTATATAGTACTGGACTTAATTGTTCTTTGGATCTTAGTATAATTCATTTGTGGATCCATCTGGTCCTGGAATGTATTTTTCTGTGGGAGTTCAGCTATGGCTTGTTGGATTGCTTTTTCTGAGATAGGGTTATTTAAATTCTCTATTTCCTCAAAATTGTGTTCATGTAATCTCTGGGTGCCTTAGTTTCTCATTTGTAAAATAGGGATCTTCACAGTGATATTTTAAGGATAAAATGAGGTATTTTATAGATATAGATATATCTGTATATGTATATGTGTGTTCATATAAAGTGATTTGCAAACTAACTCAAAGTATTATATAAATCTTAGGTATTATTTGTTATAATCACTTAATTTCTAGATGTTCACTAAACGCTACGTTAATAATACTTTTGGGATTTTGCCAGGAATTGAGGTCAATCTCACTGTCTTGTATTCCATCCTTTTCTTCTGTTGAAAATAGGGACAAGAAAACTAAGCATATGAGCAAAGCTGAAGATCAATGGTTCATGTCTTTGGTGGAGAAAGGAAATAAAACTAATACAGGATTTAGATCTTTGGGTTCTTTTTCAAAATTTTCTTTTAGACTCAAAGGTCAGAACACAAATACAGAATAGAGAAAAGAAGCAAAAACATATGATAAACTTAAATATTGGAACTTAAATACAAAGTTAGAAAGAAAAAACCACGTTGTGTGCATTGCAGAACATGAGAGGATTCAAAATATGTAACAATAGATTTTCATGTCAAGAAAGCCTTATGATAAATCATACTCATTGTGTTGAGAATTGTCCATCTTTGCTTCCTCATGAGTTTTCTTTTGTTCTCTCCTGTGCACTTTTTTACTTTGTTCTTTTTTTTCTCCCTCCCAGACTACCCCCAAAAGGCTACAATAAAGTTTAGATGTTTCTCCATAGCTATAGATATATATGTACACATATAAATATATACATATGCTTTCCCAAACCTATTCTACTCCTGATCTTTGTTTATTATGTATGATTATATCTCTTGTTTCCTATCCCTCCTGCCTCCTCTACTCTACTTCTACCTGCTACCTTGCCCTCCTATAACTTACCTACCCTCCACGGATCCCTTCCCTATCCTCCTATTTCCATAAATCTAAACACGCTTTTATACCCTATTTTACCTATTCCCTCACCCTCCCCTTTTAAAGATTCCTCCCTTGTCCTCTCCCTCCTCCCTATGCCCCTACTGTTTTATTTCTTCTGAATTTAGAAGACTTTTATACTCTTCTAAGTATATATGTATTGTTCCCTCTTAAACCCATTCCTGATTATACAAGTAGATTACTACAACTACCAGCCCTCCTCCCCTGTCCAGTTCCTCTGTATTAATTCTTCCTTTTGCACCTCAAATAATTACTCTTTTAAGCTGTTCCTAAATGGTTTTACTTTTTAAATTCATATCATTGTCAGGTTTATCCCAATCTTTCTCATAAACTACCCAATTATTGATAAGAATCTTAGATGTCCATTTTACATTTTACATATAAAAAGTAAAGAATCTGTCCTTATGTATCCCTTACAATCAGTCTTTGTTATGTGCCTTATATTTCTCTTGGTTCTTATATGTAGAATCTTCTTTTAAGTTCAGGATTTTTTTTTTAAACAAAGTCTTGAAAGTCTGAGATGTGAAATATAATTTTTTTTATTCAGGTTATTTAACTTTGCAGGGTATGATATTTTTGGCTGGATCCCCATTTCTTTTGCTCTTCAATATATTGTGTTCTAAGACCTTCAGTCCTTTAATCTTTCTGCTGTTAGGTCTTATATAATTCTAATTGTGGCACCATCATATTTAAATTGTTTTAATCTAATGTATCAACAATGCAGTATTCACAATGCCTACAGTAACTACAAATATGCTGATATAGTTATTAGTCACAAAATGTAATAGGCTCTCTGCATGGGGATATAGCTAGAACATTTGTTCAAATACTAGAAAACTGAGTCCCAAAACCAGAAAGTAAAAGCCATCATAGTAGTTACGGAGTTGGCACACGTAGTTAATGTAGTAAACACCCACATTCTCAAGCCCTCAAAACAGAATAGGCTGCCTCAGGCAAAGATCCTCCTCTCCTCACTCAGTGCAACTGCTCAGCCTCCGCGCAGCTCGCTCCCAGTGGCTCCGGTCCCCTGCAGTTCCAGTCCCTGGCAGTCTTCAGCAGGAGTCCTTAGCAGAAATTCTAGGTGGCTCAAAAAAAAGGAGGAGTTTGCACCACAGCCACTGCTGCTCCGCTGACTCCAGCTAGGCTCCAGCTTCCTCCTGTCCCACCCCTTCCTGCTACATCAGCAAGTTCAAGGGGCTTAGAAGATCTTCACATCCCATAACCATTACATATTAATACTTTAATATTTTTTCCTTGAGCCAGGGGTTTCAGAATTTGACTATGATATTCCTATGAGTTTTCCTCACAGGATTTCTTTTAAATGGTAATCTATGGATTTTTTCTATTTTTACTTCCCCCCCCCCCTTTGTTCTAGTGCTTCAGGACAGTTTTCTTTGATTATTTATTTTATTATTTTATCAAGATAATTTTTTGATAATAACTTTCAGTTAGTCCAATTATTTTTATATTTTCTCTTCTTGATCTATTCTCCAAATCTGTTGTTTTTCTTGTGTTTCCCTTTCTCTTCTGTTTTTTCATATTTCTTATTTTGTTTAACCATTTCTTAATCTCTTATAATTTCACTGGCTTCACTTTGCCCAATTATCTTTTTTTTTTTTGCTTGCTTTTTGGAGAGGGGAAGGTAGGGTGGCAATTGGGGTTAAGTGACTTGCCCAAGGTCACATGGCTAGTTTTATGTTAAGTGTCTGAGGTCAGATTTGAACTCAGGTCCTCCTGACTCCAGGGCTGGTGCTCTATTCACTCAGCCACCTAGCTGCCCCTACGTTGCCCAATTCTAGTTTTCAAGGTGTCATTTTCTTCCTTAAGATTCTGGATCTTAGGGTGGCTAGGTGGCAAAGTGAATAAATAGGGCAGGTGTCAATTTGACATTACTCTTTGGGAGTTTCTTTGCTTCAATATCCTCTTCTGAAGATGAACCCTAGTCATCTCTAGTCCCATAATGGTTTACTGGTTGTATTCTTTCTCCTTTCCCTGTGCATTTTTTGCTAAGTTATTTGTAATCTCCTCTAGTCCAGGGTATGGGAAATGGTGTGTCTTGCCCCAGATCCTCAGTTCTTTCCTCTAGCCTAAAACCAAAGCCAAACCTCAACCTCCTGTAAGTGCCCACAACCAGGGGCTTTCTGCCTCACTGCTTCTGCATTCACCAGACTGGTACTGGTTCCTTCTGTCTCTGGGCACCCCACCCCGCCTTGCAGCACAGCTGGATCCTGCGTTCCTTATTAGCAGGTTTCCTCAATCTTCCTAGGCTCAGATGCTCAACTCCCCTCACTATCCTGGGATAAAAGTTCTGCCGACTGGGGCCCAGGCAGCCTCTCCAACCAACTAACCCAGGGCTTGCCGCTTGTTTTAAGAGACTGGTAGCTAGCTGTTAAAATGGAACCTAGCCTGCAGGTGTTTACTTTTCTCAGGGACCAAACTACTCCTGGGATTTTTCTTCCAATCTGCTCAAATTGTCCCAGGATAGGCTCCTAGGAGCCTAGTTATGCCCCTGTTCTTATTTATCTCCATCCACGCTTTGTTTGCCATAAGGTGCTATTTAAACTCTCTTTGGGGGAAAATCACAAGAGCTTGGAATTTTCTGACCCACTCCACCATCTTACCTGAATCCTCTCCTGGATTTAGATCTTTTGAGCCAATTCACAGGCCAGTAACATAACATCTGTACTTCATAGCAACACAAGAAAAGGTTTAGGAAGTAGTGAAATCAAGGGAAATGGAGAAACAAGATCTCAAAAGTCTTACAAAAGCTTGTATACATCTCTTACGATACCTAGGACAGGGGTGAGAATAAGAGGAGGCACTCAGGAGTATCTATTGCTTAAATTCATTGGTATACAGTGAATATGCAGAACTCAGGGAAGTGTGGGAAGACTTATGTGAACTGCTTTTGAGTGTAATAAGCATAACCGGGAAAACATCATATATAGTGACTATAGCAATATGAATGAAAAAACAAACAAAAAATGAAACTAAATGCTATGTAATTATTATCAAGCTTGGCCCTTTTCTTTTTTTATCCTTTTTTTTTAAACAGCATTATTGAGACCCACTGTTTCTGTTCTTCCTTATCTATTTACATTCAGTGATCTACCTTTTTTTTTTTTTAAACTAATATCAAATGGTTTTGATTGTTGCATCTTCATGATATAATTTGAGGCCTGGAAATGCTATTCACTCCCACCTGCCTTCATGCCTACAAGTTTTCTTTATCTCCCTTGATATTCTGGATTTTTTATTTTTCTAAATGAATTTTGTTATTTTATCAAGTCTTGCAAAGTATCCCTTTGATAATATGATTGGTATACTATTAAAACTGTAAATTAACTTTGAAATCATTGTAATTTTTGCTATATTAGGATGGTACATCCTTGAACACTGACTGTTCCTCCAGCTGTTTATGCTGTTCTTTATTGCATTAAGGAGTACATTAAAATTGAATTTATACAATTGTTTTGTGGGCTTTAGTTGACCGGCCCCCAAACATTTTGTGTATCTTATAGTATTTGGAATGGGATTTCACTTTCTACTTATTGCCTCTTGGATGTTATTGTTATAAGAAAAATGATAGTGATTTTTGTGGGTTTCTTTTGTAGCCTGCAATTTTTCTGAAACTGTTGTCTCCGTTGGTATCTTTGCTGATTTCCTAGGATTTTCTGAGTAAATCTTTCCATCATCAGCAAATAGGAATAGTTTATCTTCTCCTGGCCTATCTTTATACCATTATTTCTCTTGTCTTATATTTATTGTTAGTATTTCTAGAACTATATCAAATAACAGTGGGGAGATTGGTAATTTTTCTTTATTTATTAGCAAAACTTCTGGTGTATCTCCATTGTATACTATGCTTGCTTTGGGTTTCAGGTAGATCTTTTTATGATGTTTAAATAAGATCCTCAATGCTTATACTTTGTAGGGTTTATAGCATAAGTGAATGTCGTGCCTTGTCAAAGTCTTTTTTCTGTATCTATTGATATAATTATATGTGTTTGGGTTTTTTTAGCTTTTTGGAGGGCAATTGGGGTTAAGTGACTTGCCCAAGGTCACATGGCTAATAAGCCATTAAGTGTCTGAGGCCAGATTTGAGTTCAGGTCCTCCTGACTCCAGGGCTGGTGCTCTATTCACAGTGCCACCTCACCGCCCCTGGTTTTAGATGTTTTTGTTGTGATTAATTATGTTTGTTGTTTTTGTAATGTTGAATCATTTCTTGCACCTACCTGCTCATTACAAATCATTTCTTGGATTATTTACAGTAGACTGATAGGATTTTATTTAAACTGTCTGAATCAGTATTCATCTATAATATTGGTTTATAGTTTTCTTTCTTTGCTTTATCCTTATTTAGGTGTTAGAACAATATGTGTCTCAAAAAAGTCTAGTAGAATGCTTGCTTTATTGATTTTTTGAGAATAATTTATATAGTATTGTTACTAATTCTTTTTTTTTTTTTAACAGTTTTATTGAATTCTCCTATGCATTCATTGAGGTCAGGAGTTTTTTTCCCCCTTTTTGGTAATACCTTTACATCTAATTCTGTTAACTTTTCTGAGACCAGATTATTTAAATTTTCTGTTTGCTTTTCTGTTATTTTGGAAATTTTTTTCATTTTTGCTAGCACATAACTGTGGCTAGTAGGTTCTGATAATTCTTTTCATCCTGATTTTGTTATTTCACTTTTCTTATTTGTTATTTTACTGATTTGGTTTTCTGCCCTCATTTTAAGAAATCAAGTTGGCTTTCAATTTTGTCAGTCTTGTTAATCTATTTTTTGTAACGTACATGTACAAGTGGTTTTATTACCTTATTAAAATTAACATTCACATTAAAATATGAATTAAACACATTTATTGTTTAATATATAATCATTTATAGTCACTTTTTGTTCTTGCTTGTGTATTTACGTTCACTGATAAATGTTTAGAAAAAAAATTTTTTTTAAAGAGACTTACTGAGACAGAAAATAGAGGCCCAAATGTGAAGGGGATGAAGAAAGGCAAATAAAAAGACTAGGGGGATGAGGAGTTTGATTTAACAGAAAAACTAATTACTCCCTTACTCCCTTTTATTTGACTCCCATGGTCTCGGTTTCCATCTTGGTCTCTCTCTCTCTCTCTCCCCCTCTCTCTCCTCCCCCTCCCCCCTTCAGGCATCCCTCTGGGCAAACTTAACAACACAGAGAGTATAAAGGATGATCTTTTTTCTAGATTACTTGGGGAGTTTTGCTGCTATAACAGATTTAAGTGAGCCAAAACTAACAATACAGGGCTTTCACCTAAAAGTATATGCAACATTACACATCTGTAGCACCTCCTTCCCACACTCCTACTACCTGTGACAGGCTCAGTAGAATTTCAGAGCTTTAAGAGAACGCAGAAGTCATGTAGTCATCTAGTCAGACTGATTCCCAAAGAAAAATGTTCTCTATGCCAATGGTGGCAAACTCAAATAGAAAAGGGGCCACTAATTGTACATAAGGATCTCTGCCCACTGCCTGCAGATTTAATTTTAAAATGTAATATTATCTATATTTTTATTTTATTTTATATAGTATTTTAAATTTTATATAGTATTTTAAAAATACTATATTTTTATTCATTCAGCTTCTAATTGAAAGATCTTAAGTGAAGAGGAATCTAGTATCTCCTAAAGCACTACTGTAGTACTATTTTACATAGCTCTAATTGTAATTTTTTCCTTATTTCATGTATCAGGATTAAGAAACAAATGAGGTTAAATACTTTTAGAGTACACAGAACCTCCACAGCTATATATTATACATTTTCTTTTTTTGGAAATCAATTATACATTTGAAATCATTCAAAACATATTTCTGTATTAGCCACATTGCAAAAAGAGGGCAAAAAATAAAGTAAAAAAATTATACTTAAGTTTTCACTCAGTTTATTAGTTGTCTCTGTGAAGGTGAATAACATTTTTCATCATAGGTCCTTCAAAATTGTCTTGGATCATTGTCTTGATTAAAGTAGCTAAGTATTTCCCAGTTGGTTATCCTTACAATAGTGCTCTTACTGTGTGCAATATTCTCCTGGTTCTGCTCACTTCACTTTGCATCAATTCATATAGATCTCCCCAGGTTTTTCTCAAACTGTCCTGTTTGTTATTTCTTAGAGCACAGTAGCATTTCATCACAATAAGAGGTTGAAACACACAAAAAAGTACAAAAACTTTTGCAATGATGTTTCTACTTACCATCAGTACATGGAATGTACATATGCTTATGGAAAACATGAAGTCCAGAATTCCTGAAAGATCTTATTGTGAGAGAACTCAGCAGGTATTATATCCATATAGTAACCCAGAGTGAAACAAGGCTGACAAATGAAGGCCGGCTTACTGAAGTTGGAGATGGATGCACATTTTTCTGGAGTGGCCACAGTGAAACTTGTCATCGGTTTTGCAGTCAGAACTAATCTAGTCAACAGCTCCCAAAAGGAGTGAATGACAAACTCGTGATAATGCAATTGCCACTTGCAGAAAAGCTCTACAACACCATCATCAATGTGTATGCTCCCACCATGACAATTTCTGATGAGGTCAGAGAAGAATTTTATGAAGACTTGGAGACCCTCATCATCAGTGTGCTGAAAGAGAACAAACTTATAAATAATTCTGGGTGACTTTAGCGCTAGAGTAGACACAGACTCTCAGACATGATAGAGAGTCCTTTGGGGGAATGGAGTAAGAAACAGCAATAGCAGTGGTCACTTAGCACTGAAGACTTCTGAGTATTATGACCTTCTCATCACCAACACTGTCTTCCACATACTTAAACATGATAAAACTTCATGGATGCATCCTTGCAGCAAACATTGGCACTTAACAGACTGTGTCATTGTAAGGAGAAAAGCTAGACAGGATGTGAGAGTGACAAAGGTGATGGGTGGAGCAGAGTGCTGGACTGATGATAGACTTATCCTCTCCAAGATAAATATTCATACTCAACAAAAGCATTGTCCTCAAGGCAAAAAGACTACCAGGAGACTTAATGTCAACAGATTAGAACACTTCTCTGAGCTGGAATAGCTTGTTGTTAACTTGGAGGGAAAGCTGAGACAACACACTATTGGCAACAGGGGAGCAGAAAGGGGTGGGCAATTTTAAGAAATTTGGTGTACAGTATTGCATTTATCCATCTTAGCTAGGACACTCAAAAACATCAAGATTGGTTTGATGAAAATGATGGGGAAATTCAGAAACCGCTAAATGAAAAATGGGAACACCAGCAGGATAGTTTGTCCATCTCTAAGAAGGGAACATTTAATTCCATCAAAAGTAAGTGCAGGTAAAGTTTAGAGAGATTCAGGATTCTTGGCTCAGTAAGAAAGAAGATGATCCAAAGTGCTTTTATGATTCCCTGAAGGTTATTTATGGGTCAAAGATGCGTGGTATATTTTAGCTACTCAATAATGATGGTGCCACTTTGATTAGTGACAAAGACATGATCCTGGATAGATGAGCTAAACAGTTCCATAGTGTTCTCTGTGGACCATCATTGATCAATGCTGAAGCCATTTACTGTATACTTCAGGTTGAAGTCAGTCCCTCTCTAGCCCAACTTCCAACTGAAGAAGAGGTTTTTGAGTGCCATTAGGTTTCTCTCATGTGGCAGAGTCACTGTTGCTGATTCTGTTCTGGCCAAGATTTACAAAGTGGCGGGGGGGGGGGGGGGGGGGGGGGGGG
>CM053589.1:171557745-171572837 GCA_028646515.1 Pseudochirops corinnae | reverse complement strand
GGGGCTGCAGCCACTGTCTGGAACTTGGCAGATGCCAGATACAAAGGTGAGGTGGGTGGTTACTTTGGGCAGTGGCTGGTAATCTCCCTGAGCCATCATGGAATGCACTCAGCCTAGAAGACACAAATCTAGCAGAGAGATTAAACAAACAAGAGCCAAAAGCAAGTAGGAGAAAAATGATCAGAAGTAGAGTGAGCATGGGCTAATATAATCCATTACTCAGACTATTTAACTGTCCCTCATAAGATATTCTTTACTACCTTAACTGTAGACCTTAAACAAAAGAGGTTTCTGACTTAAACCTCACAATTGAATAGCAGACATATATCCTTGTTTCTCAAAGCTTGTCTATCCTCTAATTAGAAGAAAGATATACTTCGGAAATTGAATCTTTTACATATACACTCAGTTACAGATGTTAACTTTTACTTAGTTCATGGAATAACTACAAAGTCAGATTGGAACAGCAAGAACTGTTCTGCTTACACACCTTATTACGTCAATTTAGCAATACTCAATTGAAAACTTTGTAAATCTTCAGAAATTTTCACATAAGAGCTTTCAAACATCTTTTCTAACAGTAAGGGAAAATACCAAAGGCACATAGAAGTGGTTCAGTTTTCTAGCCATGCAAGGCTAGGCTTACATTACAATAAAGTTTCACAAACAGTTACAACATTGCCTCAAAAATCCAAACTTTTGATCTTATTAGTTTTAGAAGAATCAATCTGATCCTGTTCCTTTCCTCAAAATTTTAGAATCAAGTTACAAATCTTTCTGCTTTCTAAAAATACTTCCTGAGACACTCTCAACATACTTAAACCTTTTTGAAATTGATATCAGCTGTCTAGAGACAGGAGGGGCTTGGATAAGTCCTCATTTGTCTCTAAACCCTCTTATCTGTCTTTCCAAACAAACCATTATTTACCCTCCAAAATCTCTCAAACCCATCCTTCAGTTGATTCAGCTTTCCTTTACATTTATTAACCACAGAACAAGATAGCTCATATCTTTTACTGACTTCTTGCTATGGTCATTGAAACTTGCTATAGAAGGAATAAGCAGGGACATATGACGTTCCAAATATGACAGGATAAAATATCCTTGGCTCTGTTTAAATTCAGGTAAAGTCACAAATTTCCATCCATGCAGTATTGGTGCCACCTCATAGCTAGACTCAGGAATAGGTGGGCAACATTCTTTTTCAAAGGAATTTAATGGTTTTGACCAAAGGAATCCTATTTTAGGTGAGGCTAAAATTGTTCCTTCAGCTTTTACCAGAGATGGACTTCCACCAGTATTTAATGGCATAGGATCACATCCCTCTGAGTAGCTTGTGGTCTTTGATGTAGGCGACTATACCCAAATTCAAACTCCAAACAAAATTTAGTTATGGTCCCAAATGCCTTTTACCTCAAACAACAAGCTTCACTGATCACAGCTTAGAGCCAGTTCTTCTTATTTATTTATTTTCCTTATTTGATTCCTTATGGCACCAAGGCTCAAGTTTTTATATACTTTAGCAAATGAGAGAGACCACACTTCATCCTACACAGCATTTATATCTAACTCCTATGCATCTGGTTAAAACTGTTCTGGAAATTGCCACCTCTTAATAAGTTGAAAACTTCATTCAAATTCTTTTCCTTTGCTTTACATCTCCTCAGTCACATCCATCTACCCTTCAGCTTTGCACTAGCCTCCCATCCACTTTACCAGTTTGACCCATCCACCAATCTAATTGGTTTGCTTAACCCTGTAATTGTTTTACTGAACTTTTCTCTTTTGCCTTGTCTTGCCATTCTCTTCCTTATCCTTTTGTTTCTCTCCTTATCCTTCTTAAGTCTGTATCTTTAGGTTCTATTCCCTAATTCACCTTGATCTTCTTTACCTGTGTTTTATCTGTGGTTAACTTTGTTTCTGCTGCTTTTTCAACCCAGAAGTAGACTCTGGACCAGTATTTGTTCCTGGAAGTCGTTCTTTTTCAAATTTTGCTCAATTTCATCCAAATTTATTATATTTCTCCTACCTAAACCCAAATTCTTTTCTATTTCATTAGTCCAAATCCTTCAGCATTACCCACATGATGTTCTACTTACTTTGCTTAATTCTTCTTAACCTCCTGCTCCTTTCAACATATTGTCCCAAAGAAGTAGACAGTAGGAAATGTTATGTGCATAGAGATGTTAAACGAATCCATGGAAGCTCATGAGGTCACCAAGTAAGAGAACGTGTAATAAAAAAGAAAGAAAGAAAAAGAGGGGGCCAAGGACAGAACCTGGGGTATACCTAGACTAGTGAGAGTGACATGGGTAAAAACCCAACAAAGAACACTAAGGAGAGGTCATACAATTGGGAGAGACAGAAGGGAAGGGAAGGGAAAGGAATGGGGGAGGGGAGGGGAGAGGAGGGTCATGACAACCCTTTCAGGAGGGGTACTCACCAGTATCAGTTCCTACCAAAAGGTGAGAAAAGCCTATTAGATTTGGCAGTTAAGAGATCATTAGTGACATTGGAGAATCGTGTCTCTTTTGGAATGCTGTGTTTTTAGTTTTGAATACAGCATTTTAAGAAGAACATTGATAAACTGGAGAAAATCCAGAAAATGGTAACAAGAATGGTGAAATGCCTCAAAATCATGGCATGTGATGATGAATTGAAGGACTTTGGGACATTCACTATATAGAAGAGAAGTTGTGGACATAGGGACATAATAGCTTGTGACTGCAGAAGATAGAACTAGAAGCCATGGATGCAAATTACAGACGGGCAACATTAGATGTAAGAAAACTCTTACAAAAAGTGGAAACTATCAAAAAGTAGAATGGCTACCTTGGTTGGTAGTGAGTTCCTCCTCAACTGGAAGTCTTCAAGCAAAGGCCAGATGATAATTTATCAGCAATATTTGTAGAAGTTTTTCTTTTTTTTTTCTTTTTCTTTTTTTTTTTAAGTTGAGCACATATTACCCTCTTTATTCAGCCCCACAGCAGCATACCAAATACAGCAAAAGAGGAGAGGAAGAGGAAGTCCTTGTTATTCACTCCCAATATTGTAATATCGAAATGAGAGAAGAGGGAAGAGGTAGCTTCAAGAAATATTGCAGGGAGTGATAGGATGGGGATGAGATGATAGAAGCCACCTTTGGCTATGGAGTGGGCGGGGTTAGGGAGGACTCTGGAGTGGGGGTAGACTCGGTCTTTCCTCGCCTCATCACAAGCAGACAGCTAACAGCTGTTATCTCTGGACCATACTGCCAAGTCAAGATGGGGACTGGGGATGGCTGTGTCCAGACTGACGTTATGGGGGGTGGGGCAAGAAGCTGCCTAGACCTCCTCAGAATCTGTTGGGGAAGTTGGGACAGGCCAAGGGGAATCTGAGTAATGGAAGGCAAGAGAGGGTCCGAGAAAAAGAAATCTTAGGAGCAGAGAGCTGGGCAACCTAATTCAGTACCTTTATCACTCTGGGAACTCTCTCTATTTCCCTCTACTTCAGGTGGAGCCAGAGATTGGATGTCATGGCCCTGGGCATCAAACAAGGCACAGAAGGATGGATGCCATATGGTTCTGAAGGAGAATGAGTTACCAGATCCAAAATTCCCTGTCTTAGCCCCTTCCTACCCCGTCACCCTTTCATAGCCGGACTCCCAGGGCACAGGCTGGCTCTCCTCTTTCAGGTTCTGGGTAAGAACTGGTGTCTGATCCTGAGAAGCTGCTGACCAAGGTGAAGCATAGCATTTGGTGGCTGAATTTGGTTCCTGTGGAGCTGAGAGGCTGGAGAGGTCCCAGGCTGGGGACTGTATGCTCTAGGGATTCCTGTGTCATCTAGACCCTTCTCCAGAGCCACAGTCCTCTTCTTGGTCACAAGGGTCTTTATCCAGATCTTCCCCTCCTCCCCACGGGGGAAGGCAGGGGATCATGCTGGTGCGGACATTCCTCCTTCCCCCACAAACCGAGAAGTGCTGAGGAGGGCCTAACACCCCAGGGGTCTCTTACATAAGAGCCCAGAAGTTTTTTTTTTTTTGTAGTATTGGTTGAATCAAATAGTTTCTGTAAGTTCCCTTCCAATTTTGACATTCTGTGACTCTCTCTTCCATCAGTATTAAGCAGTTGATTTTTTTCAGTGTTTTCTGAAGTTATTTTCAGTTATTTTTATTTTTGAAAAATTTATTTAGTTACTTATTTTTCCTCAGTTACATGTAAAAACAGTCTTAAACATTCATTTTTAAAAGTTTGAATTCTAAATTCTCTCTCTACATCCCTCATTGAGAAAGCAAACAATTCTGTATTGCTTTATACATGTGTAGTCATGTAAAATATTTTCATATTAGTCATATTGTGAGAGAAAACAGATAAAAAAACTCAAGATAAAGAGAGTAAAAAAAAAATATGCTTCAATATGTATTCAGACACCGTCAGTTCTTTGTCTGGGGGTGGATAGCATTTTTCATCTTAAGTCCTTCAGATTTGTCTTGAATTATTGTATTGCTTAGAATAGCTAGGTCATTCTCATTCGTAGCTGATCATCTTACAATATTGCTATTACTTTGTACATAGTGCATTTCACTTTACATCAGCTCATGGAGGTCTTCCCAGGTTTTTCTGAGAGCATCCTGCTCATCATTTCTTATAATACAATAGTATTTATTCCATAACAATCACATAGCACAATTTGTTCAGCCTTTCCTCAATTGATGGGCATCCTCCAAATTTACAACTTCCTGCCACCAGAAAAGAGCTGCTATAAATATTCCTGTACATATAGGCTTTTTTCCCTTTTGTTTTTTATTTCTTTTTGGATACAGACCTAGTAGTGGCACTGCTAGTTCAAAAGGTATGCACAATTGTATAGCCCTTTGGACATAGTACCAAATTGTTCTACAGAAGGGTTGAATCAGTGTACAGTTTCTCCAACAGTGCGCTGAGATCTTATTTTTCCCATATCCTCTCCAACATTTTTCATTCTCCTTTTCTGTCCTATTAGCCAGTCTACTAATAGTTATGAAGTATTACCCTCAGAATTATTTCAGTTTACATTCCTCCAATCAGTAGTGATTTGGAGATCTTCTCATTTGGCTATAGATAGCTTTGATTACTTCATCTGAAAATTGTTCGTATCTGTTGATCATTTATCAGTTGGGGAATGGCTCCTATTTTTATAAACTTGACTCAGTTCCCTATATATTTGAAAAATGAGGCCTTTATCAGAAAAACTTGCTTTAAAATTTTTTTACAGTTGTGATTGCTAAATGTGTTTCCCTCTATCCTATTCCCCCCACCCTGTTTATTCTATTCTCTCTCTCCTTTCACTCTGTTCTTCTTCAAAGGTGGTTTTCTTCTGACTATTGCCTCCCTTGCTCTACCTTCTGTTCCATCTCTCTCTCTCTGTCTCTCTCTCTCTGTCTCTCTCTCTCTCTCTCTCACACACACACACACACACACATACACACACATCCATACACACATCCCTTTTCTTACCCACTTGTCCTTCTACTTTCTTGTAGGGTGAGATAGATTTCTATACCCAATTAAGTGTGTATGTTATTATTCCCTCCTTGAGCCAATTCTGATGAAAGTAAGGTTCATTCACTCCTTCCCTATCTTCCCCTCTACTCTAAAAGCTTTTTCATTACCTCTTTTATGTGAGATAATTTACCCAGTGCTATCCCCCCTTTCCCTTTCTCCCAGTGCATTACTCTTTCTCACCCTCTACTTTTACTTTTTAAGATATCATCCCTTCATATTTGCCTCAGACCTGTGCCCTCTGTCTATATATACTCCTAACTGATCTAATAATGAGAAAATTTTTATAAGTTACAAGTATTATCATCCCATGTAGGAATATAAACAGTTTAACCTTATTAAGTCTGTTATGATATCGATTTCCTGTTTATCATTTTATTCTCTTTTGAGTCTTATATTTGAAAGTCAAATTTTTATTCATCACTGGTCATTTCATCCAGAATGCTTAAAAGTTCTCTATTTCATTGAATGTACATTTTTCCTCCGAAGGATTATACTCATTTTTTCTGGGTAGGTGTTTCTTGGTTGTAATTTCAACTTCTTTGCCCTCCTGAATATTATTTTCCAAGCCTCAGATCCTTTAATGAGAAGCTGCTAAATATTTTGTTATCCTGACTGTGGCTCCACAATACTTGAATTGTTTCTTTCTAGCTGCTTGCAATGTTCTCTCCTTGACCTGGGAGTTCTGGAATTTTGGATATAATATTCCTAGGAGTTTTCATTTTGGGAACTCTTTCAGGTTATCAGTGGGTTCTTTCAATGTCTATTTTACCCTCTAGGTTCTAAAATATCAGGACAATTTTCCTTGATAATTTCTTGAAAGATGATGTTTAGGCTCTTTTTTTTTGATCATGGCTTTCAGGTAGTCCAATAATTTGTAAATGATCTATTTTCCAGGTCAGTTTTTTTTTCAATGAGATATTTCATGTTGTCTTTTATTTTTTCATTCTTTTGGTTTTATTATATTGTTTCTTGATTTCTCATAAAGTCATTAGCTTCCATTTGCTCAGTTCTAATTTTTAAGGTATTATTTCCTTCAATAAATTTTTATATCTCCTTTTCCATTTGGGAAGTTCTACTTTTTAAGGAGTTCTTTCTTTAGTGAATTTTTGTCCCTTTTTTTTTCCTTTGGTCAATTCTACTTTTTAAGGCGTTCTTCTCATTGACTTTTTGTACCTCTTTTGCCATTTGGCCTATTCTGTTTTTTAAAGTGTTATTTTCTTCAGTATTTTTTTGTGTCTCCTTTACCAAGCTATTGACTCTTTTTTTCATGATTTTCTTGCATCATTGTCATTTTTCTTCCTGTTTTTCCTCTTCCTCTCTTACTTGGGTTTTTATTTTTTTGGAGGGGGGAAGGCAAGGCAGTTGGGGTGAAGTGACTTGTCCAAGGTCACACAGCTAGTAAGTGTGTCAAGTGTCTGAGGCCACATTTGAACTCAGAGTGATCTATTTACTGTGCCATCTAGCTGCCCCTCTTACTCGATTTAAAAAAAAACAAACAACTTTTTGATCTCTTTAATGGCCTGAGACTAATTCATATTTTTCTTGGAGGCTTTGGATGGTAGGAACTTTGACTTTGTTGTCTCCTGAATGTGTGTTTTGATCTTCCTTGTCACCATGGTAACATTGTATGGTCAGAATTTTTTTCTGTTGTTTGCTCATTTTTCTAGTCTGTTAAAGTGGTACTCTGCTTCCAGAGTGAAGTGCCCATTGTCCCAAGTTTTAGGGGTTTTGTGCAGTTTTCAGAGATACTTCTAGGAACCTGTAAGTTTTCATTTCTTCCAAGGTGGTATGATTGAAGGAGAAATGCATTTACTATTCTCCCGGCCTGTACTATAGTCTCTGAGTGACCACAAGCACTCTTTTCTGTCTCGGAACTGTGATATTCGGGTCCCTCCACCACTGTGGCTACAAGCTCTGCTGTGCTCCTCCTCTCGCTAGGACTGCCCAGATCTGGGTATCAATAAAGCAATAGGGTCCTGTCCCAGGTGCCAGTAGAGAAAACCTAGTAATTTCCTTCTGATCAGTTGTTTGACCACCCTTACCATCTGGGAGCAGAGAGCTCCAGAAGCAGCTTCTGCCAGTGCTGATTCAGTGGCTCCCAAGGTCTTCTGGTTTGCTGGGGTTTGGTGTGTGCTGGCATGGCCTGCAATGGGCTGTGTTCCACTTTGTGACAGACTTTTCCTGCTGACCTTCTAAGTTGTCTTTGGCTGGAAAATTATTTCACCCTGTCATTTTGTGGGTTCTGCTGTTTCAGAAATTGTATTATGGAATTATTTAAAGGTATTTGGAGGGGTCTTGGGGAGAGCTCGGGCAAGTCACTGTCTTTTCTCTGCCGTCTTGGCTTTTCTCACAATGTGTTGTTTTAAAATTACATTTCTTAGTAATCAATCATGAAAAGGTTATTTATATCTTCTCCTCATAAACAGTTCTCCAAATATCAAGTCTTGCATAATACCCAGAAAAAAAGGCAAAATAGTATTGTACAAGAGATAGGATTCACTAAAATACATTGTGAACTTCTGATGACAGTGGTTTCTTTTAAAATTGCTTAAAATTAAATAATTTTACAACAGTCTAAAACATTTTATCATTAATTATAAAAATTAGCTGTAGATAAGAAGATAGAAAGAAAGGAAGATAAAATCTATACTAAAGAACTTTTAAGGGATGAAGATGATACAAAGAATGGACTGGAACTCCTAGACGTTGTACTGTTAGGCCTCTGACCCTTCAGGACATCTCAGGGCTCAAACTTGCTTGGGTTGGTGGACAACCAGATTTTTTTGGCTATATAAGGTGACATTGCTTGGGAAATTCATGATCTTCAACTTTACTGATACTACATATAGTTTTCTTCTCACAATGACTGAGTAATATTTTATCAAGCATGCTGTAGAGTAGTTTCTTTTTGGGCTATAGGTTGGCATTTTTATATTTCCAGAAAGAATATAAAATATCCTTGATTGATTGATCAAGTATTCTTGATTGATTTTTCTTCAATTTATATTCTGAACCAACTAATAATATGAACTCTTTACAAACTGCTTCATTTCTAAACAGACAGATTATAAATGCCCATGGCACACAAGAAAACTTCTATATTCTGGGCAGCATGTGATCTCAATAAAAGCATATTCCCTAAGAAAACGAACTATATTCATGAACTGAATAAAGATTGTGCTGCATCTTTACACCTGCTTTCCTGATTACCTGATGAACCGTTTATACTACAGAATAGTATGTGCATCGACTAATCATTTTTGCCTTTGCTAAGTCAACAAGCTTTTGATTCTCCAAAACTTGAAGGGGATGAAAAAAGTAAGACTCAATCATAAAACACTCAGCTTCTGTTTATGCCTTCTAAATGCAAATTTAGTGAACACTTTTACATGCCTACTATGTGTAAAATGTATTGGGCACACTGTGTTAGATTATTTTAACTTTGGGGGTTGTTCTGCCATGTGATTAACTCATATTGAGTTTATAGTTCAACAGACATCTCCTGTAATTTTTACATAAACTGTTGTATAGATGGAGCCTGTAGATATACAGTTGATTTTTTTCAACCCAATACTTTTCATTTGTTATAGTTAGAGTTTATCCAATTAGAATTGATCCATTTTCCTAGCCTGTCAAGATTCCTTTGGATTCTGTTTCTGTCATTCCATAGATTAGTTATTATGCTTTCCCATTTCATGACATCTACAAATTTGATTAAAGTGCCATCTGTGGCCATCCAAGACAGCCATAAAAATGTTGAACAAAGGAGTACCAACAGAGCTTGACTCCCTAGAGCTTGACTTTGATCCAAACAACCAGTGCACTTGAGGCCTGCTCACTCAACTAGAAAAGCCATCTAAACCCATTAATTTGTACTATCATATATCTTTTATCTCTTCATCTTAAGCACAAGAGTATTTTGAAAGATTTTGTCAGATGCCTTGTTGCAAGTCTAGATATGCTATTCTCAGGGCATTCCAGTTTTTAACTAATCGAGTAACCTTGTCAAAAAAGGAAATGAAGTTAGGATGCATGGTTTGTTTTTAATAAAGTCTTGCTGACTCATAATGATCTCCTCTTTACTTGGTAAATTCTCATAAATAGTCCTTTTAATCATCCATTCTAGCATTTTACTAAAAATAGGTTTTAGTCTCTGAGTTATAAGTTGAACAATCAACCTGTTCTTATCTTCCTTTCCATTCAAAATCGTCATTCTGTTCTAGCTAAGACAGCAACATGATGGGATATAAAGGAACCCAGATCTCCCACAAACTCTAGTATAAAGCTTTGAAGACAGAATAATGATAAAACCAGTGAAAACAATTAAAATGCCTTCATCTAGTCCAGTACAAGAAGACTTTCAGAACCCTGTGAATACAGACCTGGGTAGGTAGAAGATGGAGTCTCCATGCAGCCTAGAATCATAGCAGGGAACAGGGTGGGACCAGCAGCCAGCACAACACCCAAGCAGTCTACATTGGAACTCAGCAGGAGGCTAGATCATTACTCAGAGCAGGGCCTAGACAGTTCACTGCAGGGTTAGAACACCACTCGAGCAGTGCAGTGCCCATTGGGGCAGGCTGCACCTGAGCCATAGCAAAGAGACTGTAGTGCCCAGACAGCGCCAAACCTACATTATTAGACGATAGGTAGCGGAGTACTGCTTGGGTAGTGTAGCTGCCAGGTATCGAGACTAGATCAGTGCCTGAAGGGTCCATGCCCAGCCTAGCAACCAGAGAAACTGCACCTGAGTCAATTCAGGAGAAAGTACGTGGTCAGCTCATCAATGAGGCAGCTTATGCCTATGCCACAACAGGATATAGAGCCAGGGCAGTTATCTGGGAAGGAAAGCCCCAGGGGTCATGTGGGAGACAGTTGAGACAAAGAAGGGGCCTATGACAAAACCAGATTCAAACCACCAGGAAACCAAGCCAAAATCCATGGATTCCTGCAGATGGTAGAGCTGGGTGTTAGCTACAGTATCCAAGACAAAAAATGGCCTACTCACTCCATTCAAGACAATGGGGTGAGGGGAGCAGAATCAGTTCCCCCCAGTCATACTCTCATCATCCCAGTGATTCTGAAAACCCATCTTTCATCATTCAAACCCCATTCCCCATCTCCTACTTATCGCCATTCTTCCTAACCCTGCCTCCTTTCATGTCTCACCCCAAATTACCCACCCCATCCTCTGTGTCTTCTGGAATTACTACTATTCCTTAGGCAACAAATTTGGCTTCATCTTAAATTTTTCCTTTCATTCCATCTTCTGGTGCTCATGGACACCTGGCCCACTCCTGATGACAGCATTTCTGGCAGCCCTTTCTAGCACTCGCTGAACTTTCACTTACTCCTCACTCCTTACTGGTTGAGGTAAGGGGAATTGGAATATGTCTTGCTCCTCATTTTCACTTCGGATGTTATCCCTTTGACACCATCACTCAGTAACCTCTCCTCCTTTGAGGTTCTCTTCATTCATATTTGCCACTCAATAAAAATTCTAGTAGCTGCTGTCTTCCAACCTCTAGGACCCTCTCCTTTTCTCAGTGAGTTAAGTGACTGGTTTACAATCTTTCTCTCCTCCCCATTTCTTGCCTTAATATTAGAGAACTTTAATATATGTATTGATGCTTCCTCAAGTATAATCACTTTATAGTTTCTTACCTTATTCATTTCATGTGACGTAGACACTTAATAAATGTTTATTATGTTATTGATTAACTTAAGCAGCTGAGTGGATCAATGGGATAGTGCTATGGGCTTAGAGTCAGGAAGACCTGAGTACAAATGGGGCCTTGGACACTTATTAGCAGTATGACCTTGGGCAAGTCACTTATCTTCTGTCTGCTTTAATCCACTGGAGAAGGAAATGGCAAACCACTCTGGTAACTTTACCAAGGAAACCCCATGGACAGTCCTGCTGTGATATGGTCATGGGGTCATGAAGAGTCAGACACAACTGAATGACTGAACAAAACCAAAAAATTTATACCTCCAATATAGAAACTAGAGCTGGTTATAAGAGAGATACCAAACTACAAAAAAGAAATATGGTGGTCTGAAAAAAACTCAAGAGGTAAAACAAGAAAGTAATTTCACAATAAATCCAAGTGGGGCCCCAGAAGAAAAAAAATGAATTGGCCACATAGATTTTATAAATAATGGAAGAAATGAAGTAAGAGATTCACAGTGTAATTTTTAAGTGAAATGGAAGCTATGAAGGAAAGGAGGTTACATTCCTATGCCATAATTTTGCCACAGAAAGAGCTGCTATGAATATTTTAATAATTTTAATAATAATAATTTTCATTGATTTCTTTAGTGTATAGGACTGGTAGTAATATCACCGAGTCATAGGGTCAGCACAGTTTAGGGACTTTGGGGCACCATTCTGAATTGGCTTTCCAGCATGGCTGGCACAATTTATAGCTTCGCCAATGGGGCATTAATATGTGAAAAATCATGGCACATAAATATACCTGAATGTTAATTTGTTAATAATAAATTATGAAAGGGACAATTTCACAGAAACCTGGAAAAACTCATATGAACTGATGAAGAATGAAATGAGCACAACCTGAAGAACAATTTATATAGTAACAAGAACATTGTTGAGACAGACAACTCTGGAAGATTTAAGAATTCAGTTTCATGAAATGACTAGCTCCAATTCCAAAGGACCAGTAATGAGATATGCTCTCCACTTCTTGACATAGAGATAATCAACTTAAGGTGCAGAATGAGACGTATTTTTTGGATCATGGCCAGTATGGGAATTTGTTTGGCTTGAACTATGCGTGTTTGTTAGAAGGAATTTTTCTTCCTCTCCCTCCTCTAATTTTTGTAAGCATTTACTAAGCACTCCCTGTTATGTCAGGCATTGTGCTGAGTGCTTTATAATTATTATTTTATTTGATCCTCACAACAATCATAGAAGGTAGGTACTATTATTATCCCCATTTTGCAGATGAGACTGAGGCAAGTAGAGGTCAAGTGACTTGCCCAGGGTCACACAGTATTGAGTGTCTGAGGCTGGATTTGAACTCAGGTTTTACTGACTACAGACTCAGTACTCTATTTACCGTACCACCTAGCTGCCTCTGATTTATAAGATGGGAAGGAGAGAAAATAAATGCTCACTAATTTAAAAAAAGTTTAAAAACAAAAAAATTAAAATAAGATGAATTAATAGATTAGAAGAGAAGGTGGTTGCCCAAGAAGTTGACACGCTAAAAATTATAACTGTCCAAATAGCCATAATTCCACAGGACAAAAAGAAATATTACAGCACAATAAAAATATTTGTAAAATATTTATTGCAGCTCTCTTTGTGGTGGCAAAAAACTGGAAATTAAGGGGATGTCCATCAACTGGGCAAAGGCTAAACAAGTCGTGGTATATGAATGTAATGGAATACTATTGTGCTATAAGAAATGAGGAGGAGATGGACTTCATATTTATCTGGAGAGGCTTATACAAACCGATGCTAAGTGAGAGGAGCAGAACCAGGAGAAATTTGTACACAATCACAGACACATCATATGTGTGATGACCAGCCTTGATAGACTGGACTCTTCTGAGCAATGCACAGTTATAAGACAACTCTACAAGCCTCAGGATGGAAGGAGACACTTACATTCAGAGAAAGAACTAGAAGGAACATGGAGACTGAAGCAATCTACATGCTATCGTTCTTTTCCATGTTTGGATTTGTTTCTTTTTTCTCATTGTTCACTCCATTGGTTACAGCTCTTCTATACAACCAGACTAATGTTCAATGTGAAAGTATTTGCAGATCCTATACTTGATTGCATGCTGCCATGGGTGGGGGGAGAGGTGAAAGGGAGGGGAGAAAATTTGAAACTCAAGGGATTCTGGAACTGAATCTTGTAAACTAAAAGGAAAAAAACAAATCAATTAAAAAAAAAAAAAGCAAAGTATGTATGTACTATCAAAAACAACTGATCTGAAAAATAGGTTTGGGAGAGATCACCTAAGAATTAGACTACCTGAAAACTATGTTACTACCTCCTCCCCCAAAGTTGATATATTTCAAGAAATTATAGAAGAAAAATTCCTAGATCTGTTAGAGCTAGAGAGCAGAATGAAAATAAAAAGAAAGCCAACATGAAAACTCTTATGAATTTCATAGCCAAAATGCAGAACATCTGGGTCAAAGAAAAATACTGCAAGCAGTCAGAAAGAGTTTGGTTTAGCAAGGAGCCATAGTCAGGATCCATAAAAGGCTTGACAGATAAAGGGGCAGACAAAGCCCTTGGAATATGAGATATAAAAAGACAAAAAATAAAGACTTACAATCAAGAATGATGACTGTATAATTTTAAAGGGGGAAATAGAACTTTTATTAAAATAGGAGACATTCAGGTATTTCAGAGCTATGTAGAAGCTTTCAAATGTAAAAATAAAATTTCAAGAGAAAATTAGAAAGGAAAAAAAAATCATTTTTAGCATTCGGAAGGGGCTGTAGAATAATGAATTATTTATACTCTTTTTTTTCTTATTTTAAAAATAAATTTATTTTTAACATAGATTTATAATATATTGTTTCCTTTGCCTCCCTCTCCCTTCAACAACAACAGAAAAAAATGGAAAAAGAAACTTATCATAAACATGCATAATCCAAAAAAGCAAATTCTGCATTGGCCATACTTGAAAAGTACATGATTCTTCATTTTACCATTTCTTTGGCAGGAAGTAAATGACATGTTCAGTTTCAGTCTTCTGTACTCATGTTTTATCCTTGCATTTTTAATGTAATTTTGCAAATTAACTTGTATAAATTGTTCTTCTATATCTCACTTTGCATCATTTCATAGAAATGAAGAACAGAAGATATTTCAGTTTATTCTGAAACTTATTTCATCATTTCTTATGACATATTTTTTTATATACCACTATTTGTCTAGTCATTTTCCAATAGGATACTCTCTTGATTTTCTAATATTTAGCCACTATGAAAAGAGCTCCTAAAAGTTTTTATGAATATAGGCCCTTTTCCTCTTTCTTTGATCTCTTTGGGAGTATAGGCCTAGTAGTGGTTCATATTCATTGGTTTGTTCTTTTTTTTTCTTTTGTTATTGAAAGCATTTAGACATAGAAAATTTCCTCTAAAGACTGCTTTAGTTGTATGCCAAAGATTTTGGTCATTTTTTTTTAAATTTTATTTTAGTTTGCATCATTCATTTCCACAAGATTTTGAGTTACATATTTTCTCCCCGTCTTTCCCCCACCCTCCGCCCCAAAACAGCCATCCCAGTGTGTCTCCCCTCCCCCAGTCTATTCTCTCCTATGTCACTTTTTGGTAGGTCAGGATTGATCTCCCAACCACAGTGCCTTGTGTATCTCAAGTTCCAGTTGGATGTAGTCAATAATAATAATAATAATTGCATATATAGACAGATAGATACACATTCATAACATTTGATTATGGAACTCCAGATTCCAGATTCTTTCTCCTCCTCCCTCCCCACCCACCCCACTGGAAGGACAAGCAATCAAATACAGGCTGAACGTGTGAAATTACGCAGAACCTCTCCATAGTGAGCACAC
>CM053589.1:171538049-171557245 GCA_028646515.1 Pseudochirops corinnae | reverse complement strand
TCTTACTCATGGTTGTTCAGACCGTGAATTTTTTTTTTTAAATCTCTTTGGGGCTCTGCTTCCAGAAGGGAAGCTCTGTCCCAAATCGCTGGGGTCCTCCTGGCTGCCGTAGCTCTCAGGAAGATGCTGGGACTCTTCCTGTTTACTTCCGGCTGACTGGATAATGAAGACTCCAGAACCGAGGCCCAAGATGGCGATCCAGATCCAGGCCGCTCAACACGAGAGCTCTTGGCCTCAGAACAATCGTTTAGTCCCCCTGCTGTCTGCAGGCCGCGAGCGGGAAGCTGCAACGCGGAGGCGGGTGCAAAACCTCTGCCTTTCGCTTTTCCGCTCTGGAGGCCTTTCGGCTGGACGCTTTTCTCCCCGTAGTTCCTACTGACCTAGTTCTGAATGCTGCTGGCAGCTGCTGCTAATCCGCTCCTCTGCTCCTCCCGTCCAGCTGCCCCCGGGGCACAGCCATGGCTTCAGGCCAGGCTGGCTTCGGTTCGCAGTGCTGATATGGTTCCTCGTAGCCGAGCTGACTTTAGTGGGAAGTATCTTTGTGTGCGTTTTGGAGTTCTAGGATTGGTTTAGAGTCCTATTTTATGGATATTTTGGGATGGCTATGTGAGAGCTGTGATATGTTGCTGCTGCTACGCCACCATCTTGGCTCCGTCCCCCCTTTGGTCATTTTTTAGATAAAATTATCTCTTGTTTCTATAATTTGTTCTTTGACCCACCAGTTCTTTAAGTTATGTTATTTGGTCTTCAGTTTTTAATCTCTTTGATGGCCTTTTCAAAAATACGTTTGTTGCATTGTGATCAGTAAATGATATGTTTGGAATTTTTGTTTTTCTACATCTTAGAGAGATCTTTTTGCCTAATACATAGTCAGTTTCTATAAAGTTGACTAAAAGTATGTAAGTACCTTTCAGGAATGTTTTTCTTGTTTATCTTTGCTATGCTTTTCTTGCTTATTTTGTTTATCTTTTAGATTAGTCTAGTTCTGAAAGGGGCACATTAAAGTCTCTCACTATTAAACTTTTGCTGTAGGGTCTTCCAATTTGATTAATTTTTTTCTTCAAATATTTAGATTTTATGTTTATATATTGAGTATTGATATTGATTTATTATCTGTGATGCCTTTAAGGATAGTGCAATTTATCTGCTTATCTCTTTTTTGCTATGCTCATATTTACAGTAGTTTTGTGTGAAATCATACTGCTTTTTAAAATTTCAGCTGAAGCTTCTGTGAATCTTTGTATTTCAAGTATGTTTCAGTGTACAACATATCAGATTCTGTTTTCTGATCCATTCTCCTATTCTTTTCTGTTCTGAGGATATGTTCATCCTATTCACCTTTAGGATTATGAATTATTAAATGTGTTCTTTCTTTGTGAGTTTCCCTCACTTCCCTTTTAACCATCTCTTTAAAAGAGAGGGAGTTTACCTGACAGTTGTAATCTGTAAATGAAATGGCCTGTTTCCTTTTTGTTTCAGCTCTTCTCTTTCCTTGCTTTCCTCCATAACCCCACTTTTTACATTTTTTTTCTTTCATTTTAGTCTACTGTTCATGTTCCTTTCTCCAAAATTCAAATGTTTTTCTTTTGAGCATTTTTTAAATCTTCCTTCTCTCTTAGACCCCTCTTAGCTCCTTCCTTGCCTCTTCTATTTCCCTTTTGAGTTTAATGTATTTCTATACCAAAACCTTGTAGTGTGTATATGTGTTTATGTGTGTGTTGTCTTGGAGGAGTGGTAATTGTGTTCAGTATTACTGTATCCATTTTAGTTGAAAGTGAGCTTCATAGGATATCTGGTATCCCTACCCCCTTTCTCCATGATTATATACACTCTCTGATGTGAAGTATGAGAAGAACCAAAAGAAAATATCACAAAAACCCAGAGGGAAAAGAGTGACCAAGAGGAAAGGTTAATCAGTAGTGTCTGATGCTACAGAGATGTCAAGGAGGACTGGGACAGGCTTCTTGTATGAGGTGGGACTTTAGCTGAGACTTGAAAGAAGCCAGGGAAACTAAGAGGCAGCAATGAGTGGGGCATGTGTTCTAGGAATGGGGGAAAGCAGATGAACATGACCAGAGTTGGGGGGAGGGAGAGTGTCTCGTGTGATGAACAGCAAGATGGACAGTGTCACTGGATTGTAGAGTATGGGAGAAGGAGTAAGTGAAAAGTGTAGAAAGACTGGAAAGTAAGAATGAACCAGGTTATGATGTAGACATTTTGTTCAAGGAGTTGAGATTAGATAACATAAATTGGTAATGAACTCTACCAGTATGATATCATTACTTCTTCCTACATTGTTAAATAGCATACGAGTAGAAGTGAAGAAGTCAGATATGTTCCTTTGAACTTTAAATCCTTTGATCCTGTGAACTCATTTCTATGTTAGTCCACAAGCATTTATTATGTGTGTCTGCTGTATGCTAGGTATTGTGCTAGGTTCTGGGACTTAGAAATACAAAGAATGAAAAAAATCTCCGATGTGAAGGTGCTATTGGAACAACAGCAACAACAAAATCCCTACAGTACCATGTAACTGTAATAGCCAGGCAGAAATGAGAAAATGTGCCTTTGTCTTTTCTTTGCATAGGTGAGGGGACTGTTGGTTTGAAAAATTATATATTCTCCCAAGATTATATTGATATGTAGGTAGTTTTGCTAAACTGTGTTTTTCTTCTTTCTTTTTTCTTCTTGTTGCAAGGAATGGTTCTCTAGCAGAAGGGCAGAGAAGGGGAATTATTCAGAAATTATGGTTATATAAAAACAGAAGATTATATATATAGAATTTTAATGTACAATAATACATTTTTATTTTTGTTAATTATTTCCCAATTACATTAATTTTTTTTAACATTCATTAAAAATTTTTTAGTTCCAAATTTTCTCCCTCCTTCCCACTTCTCCCCACAACCCATTAAGAAGGCAAGCAATATGATATTGATTATACATGTGAAGTCATGTTAAACATAGCTCTATTAGAAATTTTTCCTAATATCAAACCTAAATTTGCCTTTCCTTCTAATTTTTACATCTGACTGACTAAAAAGTATAGTTTGAAACTGATCTTTTATAATATTTGTTTTCTGATAATAATCAATAGTTAAAAACCAAACAATATGACTTTTAGTAAACTATTCTTTTTCATGTTTCCTCTTGTCTTTCGATTCTGCTTTTATTTCCCCTTAGTATTGTCTGGACCTATGGGCTACACATAACAAATCTAATCTCTCTTCCATATCAGCCCTTTAAATACATGAAGATAACTAACACATCTTCTCCAAGTCTTCTCTTTTCCAGGCTAAACACATCTGTAGTTCTTTCAGCCAGTCTTCATATGACATGAATGTGAAACATTTCATCATTTGTTTTACTCTCTCCTTTGGACATTCTTCAGCTTATCAGTGTCCTTATTAGAATGTTTTACACAAACTAAATGTAGGTGTAATCCAACTCGGGTAGAATACAATGGAATTTCCACTCATCCCCTGTCTTCTGTTTGCAAAGTCAGTTTTTTAACTTATTGGGAAGGTTTTACATTTATCCCTATGAAATTTCATCTTACTAAATTTGACCCTCTGTTCTATCCTGTCAGGATCTTTTTGGATTCTTATCTTTATCCAGTAGTTTAACTACTCTTCTCAACTTCATATTATCTTCAAATTTGATAAGTGTCCCAATGCCTTTATCCAGGGCATTCATTAATATAAACTAATTCTGAACTAGGCTTCTGTTTGTGTTAATTTTCCCATAATTTTCAATATTTTTCCTTAATATTTAGTAAATAACAGAAACTAAAGGCAAATTCATGCCATTTCTGATTTGGCTAAAAGTTATCTTTTTTAATTCTGACCTTTTTTAAAATCTTTTTTTATGATAAGATGATGAAAACTGAAAAACAAGATTCTCTGAATAAGGATGTTTTCTGCTTTATCTTGTCTTTTGGCTGTTCTTTTAATGCCTCTAAGTATTGTCTAAGCTGTACTGAAATAGCAAAAGGTGGCATTAAGCACAGCTCAGCTGGTTCACCACACCATGTTATAATTACAACTACTTGTGATATCTAAAAATTAAAAGTTTAAAAAGATGCCTGTAGTGCTGTTAGAACATGGCTGAGAATGCCACTAGAAGTGAATGCATGAGGCAGTACTATATTTAATAATTTAGGAAGTAGACCAAAAATTTATCTTAAGTGTGAATAATGTTGATGTTGAAGTTTGTGTCAGGATCAGTTTAATTCAATGATGTGTATTTCTGTACTTCAAAAACATGAAATAAAATCCTGTGTAAGAATACAGCATAATTACATTAGTAAATCTTCCATGTAAATAAATATGGACAGACGGGTTTTGTGAAGCATATTCTTCATTCCAGAAAGCTATTGACTACAATCACATCAACTTTCTAGAGAGAAAAGAAGCAGCAAGGGAGTATGGTATCACAGAGTGAAGAATATACATGCTTATGGAGTAATTACAGAAAAAAATATATATGCATATGTGAATATATGTACATAAATATCCACTGATTATAACACTCTACACCTATTAGGGTCATAGCAGTCATTGTCATTGATTTGCTCACATTTTGATGTTCTTAATGGTAGAAATCTTTTATAGCCCAAATTTTTGTGTTCATACCTACCATTATAGATTAGTGGGGGTGGAGTCAAGATGGTGGTGTAGAAGCAGGAAAACTCCTCAGCTCCCCCCATAACCACCTCAAATACCATAAAATATGACTCTAAACAAATTTTAGAGCTCTAGAATCTACAAAGTGATAGAGAAACAAATCTCCCACTGAAGGTAGCTTGGCAGGTGGAGAGGAAGGGTTCATTGCAGCATGCTGTGAGCCGCGCCCAGCCTAGCCTGAAACCACGGCTTAGCCCCAGGGTTGACCAGCTGCCACTGTAGGGTCTTCAGGAGAGTGGATCACTGGCAGCTGTGGTGGTTTCCAGAATTATCAATCCATTAATGCCAAAGACATAGTGAAAGGTCAGTGGAACTCAGCTGAATTTGGGCAGGACAGAGCAGGTCTGGTCTCAGTCCCCTGAGCAAAAAGTGGTGGAGGTGCAGTGGCCCTGCAGCCGCCTCCACATGGCTGCTTCAGAGCTCCCGGCCTGCAGATTGCAGGGGGGCCAAGCGGCCATTCAGAGGGTTAGTGTTCTTGCCTTAACCTGCCTGGATCAGGATTGTGGTCTTGGGTGGGGGTCCTGAGGTATGTGACCAGTGAGCCAGAGCTGGTGGGGGCTGTAGAGATGGTGCCCTCTTAATAGCTCTGGCAGCTGCAAAAACCCCAGCAATTTGGGACAAAGCTCTCACCTCTGGAAGCAGAGTTCCACTGCGGGCACAGAGCTAAAAAGTCAAGTAACTGACTGGCAACATGAGCAGGCAAAGGAAGCAAAGCAAGCCCAGCAATCCAACTTTAAATTCCTTTTTTGGGGACAAAAAGGATCAAAGCATGGAACAGGAGGAAGACAACACAGTCAGAACTCCTGCACCTAAAGTTTCCAAGAAAAATATGAATTGGTTACAGACCATAAAGGAGCTTAAGAAGGATTTTGAAAACCAAATAAGAGAAGTGAAGGAAAAATGAGGAAAAGATATGAGAATGATGCAAGAAAATCATGAAAAGAGAGTCAGCAACCTGACTGAAGAAAATAACACCTTAAAAAATAGACTAACTCAAATGGCAAAAGAGGCCCAAAAAGCCAATGAGGAGAAGAATGCCTTAAAAAGTTGAATTTGCCAGATGGAAAAAGAATCTCAAAAGGTCACTGAAGAGAATAATTCCTTCAAAGTTAGATTGGAGCAAATGGAAGCCAATGGCTTTATGAAAAATCAAGATACTATTAAACAGATCATACAAACCATTATATAAGAATAAAGTAGTAATTTTACATTCTGCATACTACTTTGGAATTCTCACAAGAGAATAGACACATACATGTGTTTGTATAGATACATATGTGGTTAAATTCACTTACCTTGATAGTATACTTTCTAGGAATGTACACTTTGATAATGAGGTTGACACATGCATTGCCAGAGCTAGCTCAGTGTTTATGAGGCTCTGAAGGAAAGTATGAGAGAGAAGAGGTATTAGACTGACTACCAAACTGAATGTCTACAGAGCCATTGTGCTGACCTCATTGTTGTATGCCTGTGAAGCCTGGAGAGTCTACCAGCGCCATGCCAGGAAACTGAATCTCTTCTGTTTAAGATTCTGAAGATCACCTAGCAGGATAAAATACTAGGTCCTTACTCGAACTAAACTTAAAGTGTTCAAACTCTGCTTCAGAGAGCACAACCCTGATAGGCTGGCCACATTGTTTGAATGTAAAACTTACGCTTGCCAAAAAGACTTTTTCATGGAGAACTGACACAGGGCAAGCATTCACGTGGTGGTCAAAAGAAGCAATACAAGGACACTCCCAAAATCTCTCTCAAGAACTTTGGAATTGATTGTGTGACATGAGAGACACTGCCACAGGATTTCTCAACATGGTGTGCCCACATCAGAGAAGGTACCATGCTCTGTGAGCAAAGCAGAATTGAAAAAGTTCAGAGGAAACACAGGATGCACAAATTTAGAGAATCCATCCCAAATGTTCATGTGGACTTTTTGCGCCCAGCCTGTGGTAGAGCATTCCAAGCTCGTGTTGGTCTGATCAGCCACAGTTGGACATACTGAAACTTGACTTTAGCATAGTAATGTCATTTTGGTCCTCTTTGAGAACAGAGGACAACAACCAATCAACCAACCATGTATGTTTGTATATACATGTGTGTATAAATGTGTATACACACAGATATATGTGTACCAGTTTTAGTGACTTGAGAGCATACATAAAAATTGGGATTATGTTGAACATATTCCTATATTACCAACTTTTAAAAAACAAATATGAAAATAAAATCATTTTATACTCCTATAAGGGAATCTTAGAACTTATATATTTTATTTGGCCTTTTTTTGTGAGGGGGGAAGGTAGGGCAATTGGGTTAAGTGACTTGCCCAAGGTCACATGGCTACCTTTGTGTGTTAAGTGTCTGAGTCCTCCTGACTCCAGGGCCTGTTCTCTATTCACCGTGCCACCTAGCCACCCCTATAACTTATATTCTTTTGAAATTTTTCTTAAAGTTTTATCTTGTGAAATTCATTAAATTTTGAGTGAGATATGGAAGCAATTGAGAGTGGGTAGTAGTGCATCCTTGTTTGTTAGTTTAAAAAATAAAAGTAAAACTCTGAATTTAAGAAGCAAAGATTGCCAGAGGGATTTTCACTGTGTTGTCCTATGGGGAGTGTATTTTGTTTTTGTTTTTTAACAAATTTTCATTAATGATTTTTGCTTTTACATCTTCTGTATTTTCCCAGTGCCTACACCTGAGAGATAAAGAATTAAAAAAGGAGAAAAACAGTTCAACAAAACTAACCAAAACAACAAAAAGTTTGATGTTATATGCATTTTTTGGAATTTATTTTTGAAAGTTATTCCCATTGGTGTTTTCTTCCTTATAACAGATGAGAAAATATTAGTGTAACAGAACCAGGTTATTGAATGAGGAAATGTACAGTTTTCATATAAGAAAAAAAGATATTTGTATAGTAGGTAATCAAGAAATTGGGATATATTACAGGAAACACACTAAGCATTTTATTACTTAACCGATTTTAAAAAGGAGGATGTTTTGTCTCAATTCTAGATTATCCATGATAGATCTGTTGACCAGAAGGATACGTATGCACCTAAATGTGATAGCAGAATCAAAAGGAAGAACTGGAGATATGATTCTTTTAGTTTTTGAAGACATGGAGTAGGCCTGGGTGCCGCTCCTGCTTTTTCTATCACTGATGGATGGTGGGAGATTTTCAGACAGGTTCTGATGAAAGGGTGCTAGATTGGGAATATGAGGACCTGAGTTCTCAATGGTTCTTCTTACCACCTATGTGATTTTGGAGAAGGTAGCGATTTTCTCTGAGCCCGTTTTCTCATATGTAAAGTGAAGGTGTTGAATAAAATGGTCTTTAAGGGTCTTTTCAAAACTAAGTTGTTTAGTCCTATCATTCTGTAATCTACCTTTTCTGTCTCTCTTACATTTCTCTTCATTAAGTACTCAGTAGGCACTGGAAATACTCAAGCAAAAGTAAATCAGTTCCTTCATTTAGAGAGCTTGAATTCTGTCAGGGGAAGCAACATGTACACAGCTAAGTGATACAAAATGCATTCAAGATAAGGACAAATAAATTCAAAAGCACCAGCAGTTGGGGAGGATCAGAAGTAGAGATTTGGAGAAGCAGGGGTTGGGCATTGCCAAGGCACAGAAGCAGAAGGCAGGTAGTCCTATCTGAGCAAGTGCACCGTTTTGTTTAGGCCACAGAGTGAGTGAAGAGGAACCGTGCATCACCAGGACAGAAAGGAGATGAGAGCCAGGTTGTAAAGGGCTTTAAAAGATAAGTAAAGGGGTTTAGAGGTAGTAAGGATGCCTGGAGTTTATTGAGCTGGGGAAGTGGGGGGACAGAAAATTTTAGAATAAGTTATTAGAGATTAGTGGGTCAATCAGTAAGCATCTATTGCCAGGCATTGTGCTAAGTGCTGGGGACAGAAAAAGAGGCAGAAGATAGTCTCTGCCCTCAAGGAGCTTACAGTCTCACGGGGGAGATGGCATGCAAACAAATGTATACAAAACAAGCTGTATCCAAAGGAAATAGGAAATAAGAGGGAAAGCACTGGAATTAAGAGGGGAGGTTAGGGGAGGCTTCTTGTAGAAGGTGGATTTTAGTTGAGTCTTGAAGCCAGGGAGGTCAGTAATTGGAGCAGAGGAAGGAGACAATCCCAGGCATCAGGGTCAGCCAGAGAAAAGCCTAGAACTGAGTGATGGAGTGTCTGGTTTGGAGAATAACCAGGCCAATGACAGTGGATCAAAGAGTACAAGAAAGGGATTAAGGTGTAAGGAAATTGGGAAAGTAGGAGGGAGCTAGATTGTGAGAGGCTTTAAACACCAGAGGATTTTGCATTTGATCCTAGAAGTAATAGGGAGCCACTGGAGTTTATAGAGTAGGATGTGAAAGGAACTTTAGGAAAATCACTTTGTCAGCTGCATGGAGGATGTATTGGAGTGGGGAGAGACTTAAGGCAGGCAGACCCACCAGCAGGCTATTGGCATAGTCTAGGCATGACGTGATGAGGGCCTGCACCAGAGTGATGGTGGCGTCGGAGGGGAGAAGAGTATATTCAAGAGGTGTTTCAAAAGGAAATCCACAGACTTTGGCAATGGATTCAATATGGGGGTGATGAGAGTGAGGAGTTGAGGGTGGTACCTAGGTTATGAGCCTGAGGGACTGGGGGTTACCATTGGTAGTAATGGACAAGGTAGGTGCTGAGGAGGTTTTTTGGGGGGAATTAATGATTTTGATCTAGTTCACAATGTCTGGAAAGCAGTTGGAGGTGTGAGACTAGAAGTCAATAGAAATCAGAGCAGGTTAGGTAAATTTTTGAGAGTCATCTCAAAGAAGAGATGAAAAGGAAGAGAGAGGAAGGAAGATGACCCAAGACAGAACCTTAATGAATACCTATGGTTGGAGGGAGTGATCTGGAGGGGATTCAGAAAAGGAGACTAAGAAGAGATGGTTAGTGAACATCTAGAAAGAAAGCCATGATTACACTAGCTTGACTTCATAAAAAAGAGGTCATGCCAGACCATCCTCATTTCCTTCTTTGACATCAGCTCATAAATAAGAGGAATGCTGTGGATATAGTTTGCCCAAATTCTATTAAAGTTTTTGATAAAATATCTCATTCTATTCTTGAACAGATGATTGAGAGATAGATACAGGATTACTTGGATGACTGGACTTGAAGAGTCATTGTTAATAGTTCAGTGTCATCTTGGCTGAAGGTCTTCAGTAGAATATGTCAGGGCTCTGTATCTTCCTGTGCTGTTTAAGACTTTTGTCAGTGACCTATATAAAGAAATGGATGGCATGTTCATCAGATTTGCAGACAACACAAAGCTGAAAAGGATAGCTAACATTCTAAATGAAGCAGCTGGGGATTCAGAACAGTAGGCTTGAAATTAGGAAGGCCTGGGTTAAAATTTGAATTCAGATAATTATTAACTGTGTGATCCTGGGCAAGGCACTTAACTTCTATCTGCCTCATTTTCCTTAACTGCAAAAAAACCCTGCCTCCCCAGGTTGTTGTAAGGATCAAATGAAATATTTGAGAATGACTTAGCACAGTGCCTGGTACAAACAAATCCTTCCTTCCTTCCTTCCTTCCTTCCTTCCTTCCTTCCTTCCTTCTTTCCCTCCTTCCCTCCTTTCCTTCCCTTCCTTCCGTCCTTCTTTCCTTCCGTCCTTCCTTCCTCCTTCCCTCCTTTTCTCTTCCCCTCACTCTCACCTTTCTTCCCTCCCTCCTAAATACCTAACATTCTGTATAACAGAGTCAGGGTCCAAAAATATATTGACATGCTAGAACATTGGGTTGAATAGGATGAAATAAATAAATGTGAAGTCTTGGGCTTAGTGAAAAAACAAAAACAAAACTTTAAAAGCACAAGATAGGGGATTAATAGTTACATAGCAGTTCTGAAAAAGATGTGAGGGCTTTAGTGGATTGCAAGCTCATATAACTGCAGGAGTAGTGAAGTGATAGTTTGATGCTTTTGTCACACTTCATCTGAAATATTGTGTTTAATCTTTGATGCCATGTTTTATGAATGACATTGATAAGCTGGAGAACTCTTGGAGCAAGTAGCCAGGCTAATGAAGGGCTTTGAGTCTGTATCTTATGAGTATTAACTGAAGGAACGTGGCTTTAAGCTGGAGAAGAGAAAGTTTAGGAAGGGACATGTTTCAAGTACTATCAGGCAGAGATGAGATTAAACTTGTATTTGGCCCCAGAGGGTAGAACCAACAACAGTAAGTGGAAGTTGCAAAGAGGTGACGTTAAATTTGGGGAGGGATGGAGTAGAAAGCTAAGACAAGAGGCCTTGGAGCAGCATAAAGGTGCTGATGTAAAGGGACACAAGAAAATGGGAAATTCAGAAAAAGGATCTGGAAGGGTGCCAAAGACAAACCATCTACTTCAAAAGCTTGTCCTTTTTCATCAAGAAAGAACTGACTCAGGGCAGCTAGCTGGTTCAGTGAATAGAGCACTGGCTTTGGAGTCAGGAGGACCTGAGTTCAAATCCAACCTCAGACACTTGACACACTTACTAGCTGTGTGACCTTGGGCAAGTCACTTAATCCCAATTGCCTTGCCTTCTCTCCAAAAACAAAACAAAACAAAAAAAACTTCCTTATAAGAAAGAACTGACTATATCAAGTGCTAATGTATAGAATCTCAGAATTGGAAGGGGTCTCAGAGGCCATTTAGTCCAGCCCTTACCTGAACAAGAGCTCCTCTAGAACATACCCAAAAAGTACTCCAGTTTCCCATGGAAGAGAAGAGCAATTCTATTGCACCAGTCCCAGTCTCTCTTCATTTCCTTGTCTTGACTCCTTGGTGAACTGGTTTAACTCTACATTGCCCTCTTCTCTTGAGTACCTTGTCCCCATGTTATATAGCTGATCTTGTCCTTCTAAGTCTCATCATTGGATCACCCCCACCATCCACTGCCTTAGTTCCTTCACAGGTGCAACTGAATGAAGGTGGAGAGAATCACAAAATTGCTGACCAAGTCCACTACAAGTTTGTGTTACATAATCTCAACTGGGCCCTCATTGTTACAATGCAGTTGTTTCACACCTTGCTCATTAAATCCCTATCCCATTCACTACATGCCTCTCCCAGCCCTTTTCATCTTTCTGCAATCTTCTGATTTCTTTCTCTCCCCTCACCCTCTCAGCTGAACCTTGCCTCACATTTTTCTTCAAAAACTTGAGGCCAGTCACCAGGGACTCTCCCTTCTCTGCTCCTCATCTCACATCACTGAGATCCTTTCTCCCACTTTCCTCTATCACCCTGTCTCAAATGAAGAAGTGGCTCTTGTCTAGGTTAAGCCCTCTACACGTACAAATTGATCTCGTTCCATCCTATCTTATCCAACAGATTGCCTCCATCGTCATCTTTACTTATCAGTCTCTCCTTGTCTACTGGCTGCTTCCCTCTTGCCTACAAACATTCCCATGTTTCCTTCATTCTCCAAAAAATCCTCACTTGATCCTTCTGTTCCTGCTATCATCCTATATCTCTTCTGTCTTTTATAGCTAAACTTATGAAGTACTTCTATTTCCTTTCCTTTGACTTTCTCCTTAACTCTCCATGGTTGGCTTCTGACTTTATCATTCAGCCAAAACTGTCCTTTCCAAATTTTCTAGCAATCTCTTTAATTGCCAAATGTAATAACCTTTTTTTCAGTCCTCATCCTTTTTGATCTGTCTGCAGTCTTTGACATTGTTTTTCTTTTCTTCTTTTGATACTTTTCTTTTCTCTTTGATACTCTTTTCTCTATAGATTTTTGTGACACTACTGTATCTGGGTTTTCTTTCTACATGTCTGACTGCTCCTTCTCAGTCTCCTTTGCTGGATCTTCATCCATGTTATACCTCTTGACTGTTGGTGTGCCACAGGATTCTGCCCTGAGCCCTCTTCTGTCTTTATACTATTTTCCAGGTGATAACATCAACTCCTATGATTCAATTATCATATCTATGCTGATGATTCTCAAATCTACTTATACAGCCCCAACTATTGACCTCCAGGTTTGCATCTCCAGCTCCCATGAGACACTTGAACTAGATGTCCAATAGACATCTTAAACTTAACATGTCCAAAACTGAACTGTTATCTTCTCCCCAAATACTCCCCCTTTACAGACTTCTTTATTATTATCAAGGACACTACTATCCTCCTAGTTACGAAGACTGGCAACCTTACACCTGGACTATTGCAATAGACTGCTGGTTGGTCTTCTCCAGGAGTGCTATTTAAAGAGAGTGTAGTGAACATCCAAAGCCACAAAATGATTACTGACATTTAAATGGTATTTAATCTTCACAAAGTACTTTACATCTTTTATCTCACTTGAATATCACAACAGCTGTGTGAGAGTGGTACTAATTCTCTTCTTTACAGATGAGGAAATCAGAGAGGCTAGTAACTTGCCTGCAAAGTAGTAACTTGTGTGCAAAGTTAGGATTTGAACTTGTTTCTTCCTAATTTCAAGTTCAGTACTCTTCACTGCATTACCCTTTTTTATTTAAAGCAAAGATACTGTGTTTGCTAGCCTCCTGGCATAATGAGCAGGAATGGAAAATTAACTACTGTGGTGTTTAAAAAGGTTCTAGAGACATAATTTCTGGATAATTTAATTATTTTATTAATAAAGCCTGCAGGTTTATCAATAAAAGGATGGTCATTTGGCTGTCACTCTAAGATCTGTGACCCCTGATGGCTGTGGGCTCACAGTGTTTATGCCCTTAGAAGAGCAAGTATTCCTCAGGGTGGCAATCAACTCTGATTTGGTTAATAGATAATGAGTAAATGAATATTTAATGAGCAGGTGAACTATAGTACATTGAGAGTCAATCTTGGTCAAAGAGACATCAATTTCTATGTCACCTCTCTGACAAAAGGGAAAATACATATTTTGAGAAAACACAATGAGCAGGAATGCACCCATGAACCTAAACTTAGAATCTTTTTATTGTCTTTGATTAGATCTTGGCCTGGGTACATCTTTGAGATAGATTTCCCACACTGGTTGTCTTCTGGATGAGGAAGTAGAAAAAGGGGGAAACATTTGTCCTAATACAATAATTAGTTATTAATACCAGAGAAAAATAATCATTTCTCACACTACATATTAAGTAAATGAAAACCAGCAACCCTGAGTTCTATGAATTCTCTAGAGTGGCTACTAATTTTTCTTTTCAAACAAATAAAAAAAAATCAACTACTTTAATGCTAAAGATGTCTTTCATCTCACCAACTGTTTTAAAGATTACAGCCATCCTACCAAGAGGAAGTACTTTTTCCTTCAGTCATTATGGTTTATTTGTTATATACATCATAAGACAAAAAATCCCAAACAACCAAACCTTAAGTCTTTGTAATGGAATGTTGCTGTGCTATAAGAAATGATGAGCAAGCTGATTTCAGAAAAAAACCTGAAAAGACTTATATAATCTGATGCAAAGTGAAGTGAGCAGAATGAGGAGAGTGTTGTACACAGTAACAGCCATACTGTATGATGACCAAGTATGATTGACTTAGCTATTCTCAGGAATACAATGATCCAAGACAATTCCAAAGCACTCATGATGACAAATGCTATCCGTCTCCAGAGAAAGAACTGATAAAGGCTGAATGGAGATCGAAGTATGCTATTTTTCACTTTCTGTATTTTTTGTTTTTTTTTTCCCCCTTTGGATCTGTGTCTTCTTTTATAACATGATGATTGAACATTTATAACCTATATCAAACTGGTTACCATCTCAGGGAGGGGAGAAGTAAGGGAAGGAGAAGAGAAAATTTGGAACTCAAAATTTAAAAAAAAAAATGAATGTTAAAAATTGTCTTTACATGTAGCTGGGAGAAAAATAGAATATTATTTTAAAAAACTAAAGGTAACAGTCATTGATGGGTAAGGGGAAAACACAGGCAATGTGGTATAAAGGAAAGAAAAACCCAAACCCACTGGATAGAAGACCTAATTTCAAATCTGTTTCTCCTACCTACTGTGGAACTTTGAGCAATTTATTTAAAGTTTTTGAGTGTCAAATTTTTAATATAAAAATATAAATTTAAAATATATTTGTATTACCCATCTTATATTTTTGTGAGACTAAGAGGAGATAACATACATGAATTTTATGACCGCAAAGCACCATATAAATGTGAGCTGTTATTAATTGTAATATGCAACAAATAGGCTGAACTTTAGTGGTGGGTTAGGTACAATATTTGAACTAAATTAAGCAATCAGAGCTCATTCAACATTTAAGACATTGGCCAAGTCCAAATGGGCCCTAGACTCCACAGTGGTATATCTTTTAATGCTCTTAGGTGACAAGTCACATCAAAAGAGCTGGAAACTACCAGGCAGCAGCTAGGTCACTCAAGTCTTTGGAATAGTCCACTTGCCTTTCAGAGAAAGAACTAGCCTAAGTTGTTTGTTTGTTTGTTTGTTGGGGGGGGGGGGTGGAAGTGAGGAGGAAGGTAAGATCCCTGGTAGATATTTTCTACTCTTTCTCTGTTGTGTTCTTTGACTCATCCATTCTATAGGATTTAATTATGTAATCTTCAGTTAATGTAAATCATTTCTTTGGAGGTCCTTTATTGAACATAATTTTATTTCAGCATTGTCAATTAAAGGTGTTTTACATATTTTTTGCATTTGTTTCTGAGGTTTTTATGAAGGTGCATAATCAGTTTCTGTAAAGATGCCATGTCCAGCTGAATTTCTTGACTTTTGAGCTCTTTGCCATGGTAAAACTGCTTCCAGAATGGAGAGAGCTGTGTCCCAAATTGCTGGGATTTTTGTAGTGTCAGAGCTGTTGTCAGAGCGATGAGGAGGAGCCCTTTCTATAGCCACCACAAGCTCTGGCACACTGGTGCTCCTCACCGCAGGACCACCACCCGAGACTGAGACCCAGATCCAAGCAGGCCAAAGCAAGAGTGATTACCCTCTGAATGGTCTCTGGGTCTCCCTATGACAGTGGTTCTCAACTTTCCTAATGCCACGACCCTTTAATACTCAACTGTGTGCGTATCTGCATGTGGGTGGATCTGCCTGGAGACAGATAGAGGAGTGGCGTCTCAGTTCCTAAGACCATTGGAAATATGTTTTCTGATGGTCTTAGGCAACCCACAGGTTGAGAACCGCTGCCCTATGATCTGCAGGCCAGATGCTCCGGGGACAGCCAGGCAGCAGCAGTTGCAGCTGCAGTGCTTCCACTACCTCTCGCCCAGGGGGCAGAGGCTAGACTGGGCTCTTCTCCCACCTTGGATCAGCAGAGTTCCCCACTGACCTTTTACTTTCTCTTTGGCATTTATGGATTGAGAAGTCTGGAAACCACCACAACTGTGGGTGATTCATTTTCCTGCGGTCTGCTGCAGCCCATCTGTGTTTTTGGTTGGGGCCGCCCTGGAGCTAGGCCCGTGCAGCTCATGCAGGACTGTGCTCGGCTCCCAGCCCTGTGCAATAGACCCTATAGGCCTGCCAGTCTGCCTTCAGCAGGAGATTTGTTTCTCTTTGTCACTTTGTGGGTTCTGTAGCTCTAAAATTTGTTTAGAGTCATATTTTACAAGCATTGGAGGTGGTTGGAGCAGGAACTCATGCAAGTTCCTGCTTTTACTCTGCCATTTTGGTTCCATTCCCCCCCCTCCCCCTGAATTTCTTTCTAATACCATTCATTAATTGCCAGAGACTTTCATTTTCTAATAATTTTAAATAATTTTTCTAAAATTCAATTTAGGACTTTAATTCTTTTTTTGTTTACCTTTTTGTTATATCTGTCTAGTTCTGAAAGGGGTACACTGAGGTCCCCCACTATAGTTTTTATGATTTCAATTAACTATTACTATTTACTATTTTGCCATGCAGTTCAATTAACTTTTCTTTTCACTATTTAAATGCTATGCTGTTTTGGCACATCTGTGTTTCTATTGATCTGTGGTTCTTTTAGGCAAAATGTTGTTTTCTCTTTTTATTGTGTCTATTTTTGCTGTTGTCTGAAAATCTTTACTTTACCTTCTGCACCTGTGTAACTTCATCCTGTTTACATCCGTGTTTATGATCATTAATTGTGTATTTCTCTCCATCCTGTCCTCTTTGACTTTTTTCTCTATCTTTTCCCCAAACCACCCCCTTCACAGCGAAAACAGTGTTGAAAGTGTAGGCGTTTGCTCAACAATAATGATGTTTAATTGGATCAATATATTTCCACCCCCATTGTGTCTTCCCCTTGTGTTTCCCCTCGTTCCACCCCCTGAACACAGATTTTTTTTACTCTTCCCTTCACATTTCACCCTCTACCTTTGTAGTTTATTTTGTTTATGACTATTCCCTCACCTGACTTGCCCTGTTTGCTAATTTCCCCTAACCCTGTTTTTATATATTTCGTGGTCGAGTTTAATGTATTTCTATGCTGCGGTTTTTGGGTATGAGTGTTAATCTTCCTTTGTCCAGTTTAGATAAGGGTAAGGTTGATAGGATGTCTGTTCCCCATTCCCTTTCTCTCCTTATAAATTCTTCATCTCATATGCACCCCTGCCATGTGACATAACTTTATTTCTCTCTTTATTTCTCTGTTCCCAGTTTACTCAGATTTCCCTCTCATTTCCTTCTCCTAAGACCATCAAAATTAAACAAATCACCTCAGAGGCCTCTCTCTGTGACATTCAACTTTATGAATTTTAAGATTGTGAAAGGACACTTGTTTAGAATATGAGCAGTTCCTCACCTCATCACCATGTACTCCTTTCCTATTGATTGCATATAATTTAACTTTCTGTTGTTCTCTTGGCTCCCAGATTTGTATCTCAAAGTTTCTACTCAGCTCTGTCTGGAATTCATGAAAGTTCTATATTTCGTTAAAAATTCATTCATTTTTCATTTGTAGTATTACACTTAATTTTGTGAGACATCCGTAGGGACTGTTGAGTCACACTTTAGTTTGATGAATAATAATATAAGCTTTCAAAGCAGAACCCTAAAACCTGAACTCAGAGTTCATTTATATTTCCCTTGGAAGAATGAACCATTGGAGAATGGTTCCACTGAGGGTGTGAGCACAGGTTGAAGATGCTAAATCTTGCCTCTGTTAAGTGAAAGGAAGAGAAAGTCAGTAAACACAATCACGCACCACAGTAATGCCCAGCTTTACTTCTAAAAAGCACGTCTTCATCCTCATCTCTTAGAATCCTTGTCTTCCTTCTAGGCTGAGCCCAGGTGCCACATATTCCATAAAATGTTCCCTGAACCTCCCAAGACATTATATTGTAGATTTAGAGCTAGAAGGAACTTAGAGGTCATCTAGTCCTGCCCCCTTGTTTGACAGATGAAGGAAATGAAGTCCAGAGAGGTTGGGTTTTTTGTTTTGTTTTTGCCCATGACTAAACACTTAATAATAAATGGTGGAGCCCAGATTAAAGTAAATATCCTTAAAAGCTAGTGCACATGACAGGAATTAACATCTCTCAAAGGATACTGGAAAAAGTCAGGTAGCAGGAAAGCTAGGAGGAAGCAACATTATTGAAAGTTCATAGAGAAAAGAGTATGTAGGAAGAGAGAGTGGTCAGTCAGTATGTGGCATTCCGTGAAATATTTATCCAACAGCATCATCGGAAAAATTTTCCTATGTAGTCCAGCTCAACCTTTGCGAGCACACTGGTCACAAGGTAGAGGTTACTTTATTACAGAAATGCAAAAAGAGAACAACTCACAAAGGGATTATTGTGACTCCCAAGTCCATTAAATCCTTAAAAGATCACTTCTAAGTGTTTCAGTTTCAGCATCTTCATAGTGCCCTACACAGTGGATCAATTTTGAAGGACTATATTATGAAATTCCTAGAACAGTAGATATACTTGGTCAAATTAGTTTCTAAAAATGCATTTCAAAAATCCCTTTTCTATGGCTGTTTTCCTTCATTAGCATGAATAATTAATAATTGGCAGTAATTATTGGAAATTAAATAATATGGTAGAAATAGTGTGCTATAGTAGATAGACTTAGAGTCTGTTCTCAGCTCTAACAGTAATTAACTCTGAGAACCTGAACAAGTCACTTCATTTTACTGGGCATTAGTGGCCTCATTTGTAAGTTGAGGGGATTGTACCAGATAATTTCCAATGTTCCTTTCCATTCTAATTTTCTGTAAATTTAGGGATTTTGTGATATTTTTCTCTCTCATAATTTTGTTGTTTTGATTTCCTGAAGCATTTCCTGGTGTCATATAGTCTTCCTCCACCCTGACCCCCATTAACTATAATTTAAAGCTCACTTTAAAAAATGCTTTAGAACAGAGCTTCTTTTTTTTTTAATTTTTTTTATTTACTTATTTACTTTTAATTTACAAGATCCAGTTCCACAGTCACTTGAGTTTCAGATTTTCTCCCCTCCCTTCCTCCCCCCCCATGGTGGTGTGCAATCATGTATAGGATCTGCAGATACTTTCACATTGTACAATAGTTTGGTCATATCAAAGGGTTGTAACCAATGAGTGATCACTGGGAAAAGGAAAAAAAAAAA
>CM053589.1:171501989-171537549 GCA_028646515.1 Pseudochirops corinnae | reverse complement strand
GTGTCTGTGATTGTGTACAGGTTTTGCCTCGTTCTGCTCTTCTCACTTAGCATCAGTCCATATAAGCCTCTCCAGGTAATTATGAAGTCCATCTCCTTCCCATTTCTTATAGCACAATAGTATTCCATTACATTCATATAGCACATAGTTCAGCCATTCCCCAATTGATGGGCATCCCCTATATTTCCAGTTATTTGCAACCACAGAGAGAGCTGCAATAAATATTTTTGTACATATGGGTCCTTTTCCCACTTCTGTGATCTCTTTGGGATATAATCCCAACAGTGGTATTGCTGGGTCAAAGGGTATGCAATTATTTACAGCCCTTTGGGCATAGTTCCAGATTGCTCTCCAGAATGGTTGTATCAATTCACAACTCCACCGACAATGCATTAGTGTAGAACAGAGCTTTTTTACCATTTTTTTTAGTGCATTGGACCATCTAATAGTCTAGGGAAGCCTATGGACACCTTTTCAGAATAATGTTTTTAAATGCTTAAAATAAAATATATAGGATTACAAAGGAAACAGATTTTGAAATGGTTTTCAAAAAAACTTTTATAACAGATTCATGGAACGTAGGTTAAGAACCCCTGCTCTAGAAATCATGAATCTGAAGTCCTAAAAACTAGTTTTAAGTCTATGTCACCTGGTGCCCTGTTCCTTATCGAATGCAGCAAATACAAAGTTCTTTTGGCACTTGGGGTTTAGGACTTGTATGAATTTGTTTAAGTGGTTAGTCATCAAGTTATTTTTGCTGCTTTCTTCTGTGCTATTTTCCTCTGACGAAGGGTATTTGTAGCAGGTGTGTGCATTTTTATTGTCATCTTTGTAAAAGTAAAATGCTATGTTTTCTTTAAAACATCTGTTATGACATAAAAAGTATTTGACTAAAGCTAACCTATTTATCACCTTCCTAGTCAAGGGTAATATGGCATAGGAACTGACAGGAAATGTCATCCAAGGAATGGGGCATGAATAATAATGCCCCTGACCTCAGATGTAAGGAAGAAACTTAAGTATCAGGTTTCACTGTGACTTAGTAGAATACGATACATTCCTGGAATGTGATAGTAAGATAACACCTTATTCTAAATAAATTAGATAAGAGGGATAGGGGAGTAACTTTTTCTGTCAAGAAGGTATATACCTGTGTAGAAATCCAAACCCTTGGTCTTTAGTGTTCGGGGAAGACACGGTGGAGTAGTTTAGAATCAGTGGAGGAGGGACAGAAGCAATATTTTGTGGGAGTCAGTCCGTTCAAGAGGAGGAAATGGCTGATGAGTTCTGGAATGATATCCCAAAGCTGGCATATGAGGTAGGATCTAGCAGTCATAGTACTGATTAAAAGCAGAGAACTGAGAAATTCTTTAACTTCCTTTCTGGTAATGTTATGTTGGGAGTGATGAAGGGAGCTGCTATTTATATTTGATTCAGAGTAATAAGGACAAATAGACTGCCCAGATAAAACTGACAGGAACTGAAGGAATGAATGACAGTCACGTTAGAGTTCATGATAGATAGGTAAGCAAGTCTAATAGGTATCCTAACTTTAGGGAGAGCAGATTTCAGAGAATTCAAGGAAGGATAGGTAGGATCACACAGCCTAAAAATTTATGAGAGAAGTAGCTTGAAGGATGGATAGATAGCTCCCTAGAACAAAGTTGTAATAAAATAATTACACTGAAGAAAAACAAAGGAAGCTGTTTAAAGATATGCATGTGACTACCAAGAGAGCTTATCAACTAACTCCAATCTTAAAAAGACATGTAGAAGAGATGGAAGCCAAAAATAAGGATAAACATAAAAGAATATCATGATTTTGTAAGAAAACACCACGAACAAAATGGAGGCTTGTGATGAATGCTAAAGACAGCAAATAAGGATTGGGTTTTTTTTTTAAAGCTATGTTGCTGACAAGAGTATGATCAGAAATGGATATGAGTGTAGCCTGAGATAGATGGGGTAATGGTAATGAAGGACAGAAAGAAGGTGGAGCTACTCATTCCCTATTTTGCTTCTTTTTTATGAAGGTGAATGATCTTCACACTAGGAGGTAAAGAATAAAAATTTTTAGTAGGGAATTGAAACCTAAGCAACAGCCAGCAATAGCTGCTTTCAATGAATTCAAGTCTCCATACCTAGGTGACCTACATACCAGCTTACTAGAAAGGAACTTTCAGGTGTGACTACTGAACTGCTATTAGAAATTGCTGAAAAAACCATGGAAAGGGAGAAATGATACAAGACTGGAGACAGGCAGATGTACTGCTTATGTAACAGAGAAAGAAGGTAGGCTGCTGAGCTGGACTGAGGTGTGGCAGAATTGTAGAATAGATTATTAAAGCAATAGTTTGTGAATGGGAAGTCAGCATTACTTAGAGCCAGCTTGAATTTGTTAGGCCAGATTGACCTAAGTTCCTTTTTTAATGGTTGTAATAATTAACTCTTATGTACAGTGCCTTAAGATTTGCTGAGTGCTTCACTCATTTTATCTCATTCGATCTTTATGCCAACCCTGAGGTAGGTACAGTGATTATCTTAATTGTACAGATGCAGAAATTGAGACTGAGAGTTTGTGGCTTGTCCAGGTGCCTAAAGATAGTGTGTGTCTAAGTCAGGATTCAGATTAAGTTCTTCCTTACTCTGGTTTCTGTATGTTGCCTAGCTTCCTTTTTACAGATTGGTAGATGAGGGCGATGACACAGACATAATGTTTGCGTATTGGCCTTGGGGCCAGAAGTCCTGGTGGAGATTTTGGCTCTGCCCCTCCCTAGGGGTTGTCATTGGCAAATCATTTCATGTTTTTGAGCCTCACTTTCCTTATCTCTAAAATTGTGATAGATGAAATAATGTATGTTGCTGTTGAGTCATTTCAGGCTTGTCTAACTCTTCTTGATCCTGTCTAAGTAAAGATCCTGGAGTGGTTGTCGTGTCCTTCTCCAGCTCATTTTACAGGTGAGGAAACTGAAGCAAATAGGGTTATGTGACTTGCCCAGAGTCACACAGCTAGTAACTGTCTGGGGCCAGATTTGAACTGAGGTCTTCCTGACTCCAGGCCTGGCACTCTATCCATTGAGCCACCTAGCTGCCCAGTAATGCATTACAATGCCTTAAGTCTTAAAAGTGCCAATTCTCAGTTTAGATAAGTCCTGGGGAGTTGTATGAGGCACTTACAGGTTAAGTGATTTGCCCAGGGTCACAGAAGTGAAAGCTGAGCCCAGGCTGTCTTCCTGACCTCAAGTCCAGTACCCTGTCATCTCTGTCATGGGTTAAATTGCTAATAGTAATAATAATTATATCAAATATCAGCAAATCTTTTGAAGTATCTCACAAAATGATAGCTCTAGAGCTGGAAAGGACAGTAGAGGCCACATCCCTTCCATTTACAAACTGATAGATAACCAGAAGAGTAAGAGGGCAGAGTTAACTTGTAAAAGATGGAAAGATGTAAGATATCAGTCAGGTAGCATTAAGCACCTGCTATGTACTAGGGATTCTGTTAAGCACCAAGGATAAGAAAGGCAAAATACAGACCCTGTTCTCAAGGTGTTTATGTTCTAAGCTATACAACCTGCAGACCGTATACAAACCAGTCATGTACAGGCTAGATCGTCAACGGAGGAAAGGCTAACTAACCTTAAGAGGGATCCAGAAAGACTCCTTGCAGAAGGTAAAGCTTTAGTTGAGACTTAAAGAAGACAGGGAAACTAGGAGGTGTAGAGATAAGGAGAGAATTTCAGGGCTGGGGGGACAACCAGTGAAAATGACTGAAGTCAGAACATGGAGTATCTTGTGTGAGAAACAGAAAGGAGAGAGAGGTGTCATTGGATCTCAGAATACATTGTGGGAATAGGGTGGGATGGCATATAAATTGGAAGAAGAGTGAAAAAGTAGGAAAGGGCCAGGTCATGAAAGGCTTTGAACATCAAACAGGATTTTATATTTGATCCTAGAGACAACAGAGAGTTACTGGAGTTAATTGAATAGGGATTGACATGGTCAGACTTAAACTTTAGGAAGACCAGTTTGACAGTGGAGGATGGACTGAGGCAAGCAGACCGCCAGCAAGCTTTTGCACTAGTCTAGGGGAATGGAGATGTTGTGCAGGGAGAGCCAACAGTATTTAACAACTGATTGGATGAAGTGGAGTTGGAGTGCTACCTGGGTTGTAAGCTTGGGTGAATGGGAGGATGGTAGTACTCCATAGTCATAGGGAAAATAGAAAGAAAAGAAGTGGAGGGAAGATGAGTTCTGTTTTGGATATGTTGAATGAAGGGTGTCTACAAGACATCCAGATTTGTGGTGCAGAGAGAGGTTAGGACTGCATCAATCAGTCTGACTGGGGGAAGGGGTAGGGGTATTCAGTAGGCTTGCCATCTTGGGGTGGGGATAGGGGAGAGATGTGGAGAAAATTTGTAACTCAAAATCTTGTGGAAATGAATGTTGAAAACTAAAACACAAATTAAAAAAAACCAAATCAGTCTGAGTATTATCTGCATAGAGATTGGAGTTAAATCCATAGGAACAGATGAAATCACCAGGTGAGGTAGATACAGATAGAGGGAAAACAGAAAAGGACAAACCCTGAGGTGCAACTCATAGTTAATGGCATGAGCCGAATGAAGATCCACAGGAAAATCAGAATGTAAGCTCCTGGCAGATAAAAAATGTTTCCTGCAGTGGCTCCTGTAGAGCAGGTGCTTAACAAATTCTTGCTGATTGATTGGTTGATTTGGCACCAATTGAATGACTGTACCCAATGAGTGCAAATTAATCTTACTATAGAGAAGTGTCTCTAGTGGAGTATCACAGGGCTCTGTTTATATGGCCTGTTTTCTTCAACATTTTTGTCAGGTATTTGGAAGAAGCCCTTGATACTATGCTTGACAAATTGATAGATAACATGAACCCTAAGAGTAATAGCCAATATGTGGAATAAAGGATCTAAAAAATGTCAAAGGTCTGGAATGTTGGGTTGAATCTAATAAGATGAAATTTAGTAGTAACATGTAAAATTTGACAAGTTAAAAAAAACTGCACAACTGCAGGATGGGGAGCAGTTGTGGCTGGAAAACAGTTCATATTAAAAAAATATATGCATGTGTATTTTAGTGTATTGCAACAGTGTGATGGTGTTTAAAAAAAATGCATTCTTAGACTGTATCAATGGAAGCATAGGTAACAGAAAGAGGGAGCTTTTAATCCTGATGCACTTTTCCCTGTTCAGATCACATTAGGAGGATTGTGTTCATTTGAAGAAAAACATTGACAAACTACAGATGTCCAAAGAATAATGGCCAAAATGCTGAGGGAACTCTAAACCATGTTATATAAGGATTTGGTTGAAGGGAGTAGGGATGTTTATCCTGGAGAAAAGAAGACTTAGGGAAGCCATGATAGCTGTCTTTAAATATTTGAAGATTTATTTTTTCAGGATTAGATTTGTTTTGCCTAGTTCCAGTGGGCCCATATGTAGAAACTATCAATTCAGCAACTTACAGTTCATTCAAGGAGAGATGTTCTAACAGAACTGTTAAAAAATGGAATGGACTATAGTATGAGAGTTTTCCATCCCTTGAGTTCCTCAAATAGAAGCTGCTAACCATCTGTCCAGGGATGTTTAAGTATAGGTTGAAGGAGATGATTGTTCAGGTCCCTTTCAGCTCTGAGCTCTTCTGCATCTAGAGGTTTTTTGTTTTGTTTTTGTTAAGAATGGCAGGTGAAATCAAAACTGTGAGGTAACTGGGATTGTGGGGGTGGGGGGAGTAGATCAGTGGTGTAATTAGAAAGTAGAGGAAATTACAGCTGAGTTGGAAGTATTTTATACTGAGTTCCTTAAATAGAAACATTGGGCCATTTACCGCCACCTTTCTGTGATTTCATCGTTTTCCAGAATCAGTAGCTGCTGTTATTTTACATATGTCCGTCTTTCTTGTCTAAGTGGTCATGTTGTTTCTTTTATTGTCTTTAGACATTTCAAGTTCTTGGTTTTTCGCTTTGGCCTTGTTTCAAATATTTATGATAGGAGGAGATGGTTAGATAATTGAAAATAGGGATATGAGAGGAGTGTGAAATAATGATTATAGGGCTCCCCTTAGAGACAGGAAGGCCTGGATTCAAGTCATGCCTCTGACACAAACTAGTTCTGTGACTATGGGTAAATCAATCACCTAGTAATCTAGGCTTCTCTCTAAGAGTTTGTTATAGACAAGTTATTGATCGGCTTCAGTGGGAAGAGTTTCCACATTTGCAGTTCTGGACATGGAGAAAATCACAGTTCTGAACCTCTTAAGACCTCAATTCCCCTCTCCCCCCAAATCAAAATAGGGGATATGGAAGACTGAAACTGAAATCCATAGATAACTCTCATAATCCACAGATAACTCATAATAGGCAGACATTGAAATTAGAATAACATTTCTCTTCCTCTTTACTGCTTACTTCTTGAAAAAACTTTATATCTTAATTCCTTACACCTACTCTTTTTTTAGACTCTTGTAATTAGGCTTACACCTTTACCACTCTATTGAAACTTATTTCTCAAAGGTCATCAAGTACCTCCTAATGATTACTAAATCTAGTGTCTTGTTTTTTAACACTGCAATTTTTAACACCGTTGGTCTTTCCCTACTCCATCTGATATTGTCTCTTGGCTTCAGGGATACCATAATCTCCTGGCTATTTTCCTGCTTACTTGTTTAAGTCTGTTTTTCACTGGCCTCTCATCCACTTCCTAGAATTCCCATTCCATAGAAAACAAACTCTTCTTACCCGTTTCTTCTTTGTCTCACATTCTTTCCATTTCTTAGTCCTTGTCACAGCCTGGTTCCCCTCTAATGATGCTGCATCCCCATCTATCTTTTCTAGCACTGTATAATTTCTCTCACATGCGCCTGTCCCTATCACATTAGTAGAGGGAGTTAGAATACTTCTTTCTCCACATTGTAACTTTCAGAATCTCCCTTTGTCTCCATTATTCCTTTTTTGAAATCCATACAGTGAAAATTTATTGCTTAATCAAAATCATAGTAGCTATAGCATAACTATTCTCTATTCTTCTCAAGGGAGTTCAACAATTGGATCACCATCTTCCTCTCCCCTTAGGTAACCTGGTAGCTCCCCTGGAGCTCAGCAATCAGGGGCTGACTATATTGATGCCAAGCTTATGTAGACACCCATTGACAGAACTGAGCTCAACAGGTCTGCTGGCCTCAGCCTCATCACCATGCCTGATGACAGTGAGTTTTCCCTCACTGGAGTCTTGAAGTAGAAACTGATGGGATTCTTGTTTCAATAGCTTCAACAAGATGATCTCTAAGGTCCCTTTCTACTCTGAGATTCTCTGCATCTAGTTTTGTTTTGTTTTTCATCCAAACTGACAGGTATTCAAACTTTCGTTTGTGACCACTCTGCTGCTTCGCTGCCTTCTCCTCTTAGACATTCTTTACTCTCTGATTTTTTGTGATGTTACTAAGCCCTAGTTTGCCTTCTGTCAGTCTTCCTACTCCTTCACAGTGTCTTTTGTTGCCTCTTCATCCACATCATGTGCCTTAATTGTAGTATGTATACCCTAAAATCTCTCCTGGGCCCTCTTCTCTTCTTCCTGTGTACTCCATCACTTCCCATGGATTTAATCATGCATGTTCCTGCCAGATCTTCATATCTAGCCCTAGACTTTCCCCTAAGCTTTAGTCATATATCACTTATTACCAATTATGTATTTCAAACTGGGTGTCATGGAGAAATTTTAAACTTGAAATTAAAAAACGAACTCATTATCCTAAATGCTTAATATCTTAAAACCTTAAAATCTAAATTCTCCCAGGACTTCTGGATCGTGTGAGCAACAAAACGGAGGATATACTTTCTCACCAATACCCACAACCTCTCAAACCTCTCCAAAACAGAAATTATGTATCGAAGGTAAAGCAACTTCTGCTCTTGTCTAGAACAGCCAGAATCCAGAAGAAGGTTTAAAAAAAAAAAAATATGACCAACTTGAACTGGTGCCCACTGATCCTGAGCACTCCTCCTCCACCTTCTATGATAACAACAATGAGTCTACATAGGCTTGCAATCAAACCCTGGTCATCCTTCCCTCTTTCCAGTGCCTGTGGAGACTCCAGTTCCAAGCCAGGACAGCTAGTATGGCCCCACAACCCAGTAACACCGTGCAACAGCTTTCTAAATTGCTGGTGCTGGGCCAGAGAACTGAGAAACTGGGGGAGTATGATAGGTCACCAAGATAGGACACCATGTGTGTGCATTGGGCAGGGGGGAGTACACAGGAGAGAGACTGATAAGAGAAAGAGCCCAGCATCCAGCTGGGGCTTGTCACTTGGAGCAGAGACCTAGGCTGGTGAACTGTGCCAGGTCTGGGAGGAGGCTGAAATGCTTTGAGATCCAGCCCCTAAGGAAACCCACTGTTATCAGAGGGGAAGGAGTCAATCAGAAAAAGAATGAAATTAACAAAGATCTCAGTAAGAAGATAACTCAAATATCTTGAACATAAAGCAGAATAAATTAAAAGGGAAAATATTAACAACAGAAAGAAATGTGGCATCTGTGAATTACTGCAAAACAAAATAACCCAACACTTAATGAGACAGGACCCTATGGAATTTGAGGAGTACATGGAACATACTACAGCTGAGTACTTAAAAGAGAAGTGAGAATTATGAGAGCAGGATTCATGGTCTGCACAGCAAAAATATTGGACAGAATAGAAAAACTGTAATTTACAATGGCAGGTCTTTCCAAAAAAAAATAGAACAATATGCTTACTCCAGAAATATAGAAGTGGACGATGTAGAATAAGAGAAGTAGGAATCAATAACATCAAAAGACTCACTCTATAAGTAAAACATGCTGATCTTGAAGATGGGGCATAGAGACAGCTTAAGGATGATCGGTCTCCCAAAAGAACACAATAGAACAAAACCTTCAACACCAGGATGCAGGAAATAATAGAAGAGAACTTTCCAGAACTCCTGAACATAGAAAATGAAATACCAATTGAAACATTTCGGAGATCACATTGCCAGAAACAAACAAAAACCCCAAGGCTGCAAACTCCAAGACACATAATGATTATATTCAGCAATTCTATTTAGAAACATCAAGTTCTGCAAGTTATCAGGAGAAAGACCTTCAAATTCAAAAGAAAGGAAATTTGAATAATTCAAGACTCTTCTGTACTAGAAAATGTAGAAGGGAATAGAATAATGTATAGTTGTCACTTTACGTAAATTCTCATCATACAAATTCAACTTTACATAAAGAATTCTGAAAGAGTGGGGCAGCTAGGTGGCACAGTGAGTAGAGCACTGGCCCTGGAGTCAGGAGGACCTGAGTTCAAATCCGACCTCAGACACTTGACACACTAACTAGCTGTGCAACTTTGGGCAAGTCACTTAACTCCAACTGCCCTCCAAAAAGCAAAAAAAAGCAAAAAAGCAAAAAAAAAAAGAATTCTGAAAGAAATCTATATTCCAAAGAACACCCAAGTTAACTTTATGGTACAGTACTATGCTCACTTTCTACTCCTAGCCCTCAGCTTAGTGCTCCATGGCCCTCCTAACCCCCACCCCCAGCAAAAACAGACAGACAAAAAATCCAAAGGGAAAATAATCATAAAAAAAAATAATAAACCCTCCAAGTGAAATCGGAAGAATGGAGGTGTAGAAAAGCTGCCATTGGAGGATCAGTCTCTTGGCTTGAGACCTCTGGGAGTAAAGATGTTTGTTCTGCTATATCTGCCTATCCATATGTCCGACCTAGCATGTATGTCTTCCATCAGTCCATGCTTTAGTCCTTTAAGTCTGTCCCTGGCCCCTGCTTGTTGCTCATCCTTTCCTGTCTGTGTTCACGTCTGACTCCCACGTCTGCCCCTTGCATGTTCCTCCTATGGGTTCTTGCCAACTCCCATGTCTGGACCTGGCCCCATCCTGCTCTTGTTTCTCTGTCCCCAGTCCCCATGTGTCCTTGGTCCTAGCCCCCTCCCTGCACAGGCACATGACCCCCCTTCCAGCCTCCTCCCTCTCTCCTCCAAGTCCATGGCAGATCTGCATTATGTGTCTATAGAGCTCAGCAGAAAGGTCCACTTCCATAAAGGGAGAACTGTCTGTATATTCTGGAGAGCAATGGAGCTCCTGATGCAGCCCAGGGTGATCTCTCATGCTTAACCATATGAAAAAAAGATGGACATTAAGTAACAAGGAGGCATTTGGAAATTTTTAGAAAGGAAACCGGAAGGAGAGAGATTATTTGCTTTTCAAACACCCCAGAATCAGAAGTACAAGAAGAGTAAATAAATGCAGCCTCCAAGGACAGCAGCAAGATCGGTAAGAGACCCCTTTCTAGATGTGTGAGTAGCCTTGTGAAAGCAAAAATCTGGTGGAAGTAGCAGGCCTAGGGCACTAGAAAAAGGACCTTTCAGTAATCTACCTATAGGTATATCAGTGGCTTCGGGGACCACGTTACAATGTGTTGTTTGTCCTTCATTCTTGAAGAGGACCATGACATCAGGGAGGTGATGCCATGACATGCAAGTGAATTGGATTTAAGAGAGGGAGGGCTGTGCAGAGTCACCAGCCTCACTTTCACCTTTGCAGCCACCTGGGCCCAATGGAAAGATAGTAGCCCGGGATGACTGGAGATGACCCTGGATGCAGTGGGAGACCTTGGTGTTAAGCTAAGGTCTTTAACAGGTCTTAGTTTGAGGCAAGGCCCATTCAGTGATTAAGGTTAGGTAAGAAATGAGGGAGAGAATGGCCTCTTTTACCTGGTCATAAAAAATTGGTCTAGGCAGGGAGGACCCTCAGGGTTTCTGGATAAAACAGAAACAATTGCTATCTGAGGGAATAAGGATCCAAACAGTGACCAAGTGGGGCCTGACCTGCCACCTCTTGTTGGTCAATCAATGAGAGCCAAAGTGACTTAGGTTTCCTTAGGATAGAGAACCCGCAGGTTAGGGTATGTTACCCTGTCTGGACAGAGGGAAGGGAAGGAAAGGAAAAGAAAGGGGAAGAAAGGAAGGAAGGAGCAAGCTAGATGTGTTGCCCAACTAGCCAATTCCAGTTGCGTCTCCACTTGGGCAGCTCCTACTCAGAGAGCAAAGATAGAAGGAAAGAGTTGTGACATTACAACATGAGAGGGTGTATGAAAGGGGAGAGGGGAACAGAGAAGAATGTGTGATTTGATTGGGTCAGATCAAGGGCTGCCAATGAGGGGAAGGTGGCCGCTTTGGTCCCGGAAAGAAAACAGGCCTGCAGGGGAGTGAGTGAAAAGAGGGGGAAGGAAAGAAGCTTTGCTTCCATGATGGGAGGGAGTTCCACTGATGAATGCTCTTGTGGGTGAAGACAGATGGTCTGTGAAGGGTGATGGGGACTTTTTCTTAAGTATGATCGGGGGATTGATGCTTGAAAAGGCCACTCATTTTGCCTCAGGGAGGGAGTTGGATCTCCTAGGGGAAATCAGCACCTTGGGGAATGGGAGGGCATGAACTCTGGAAGAAATTGTGAGGCAAATGGGGATGAGAGTATAGATCAGGGGTGGGCTGCACCATCAGGGACATTGGGAGGGGTGAGACCATGAGGTCTTCTTGGATGTCTGCAATAATTGGTATTGTTCTGAGAGTGAAGCACAGTGGAAAAGGAATCCATGGAACAAACTGCAAGGTAGGGGCAAACTCTGTCTAGTGGAGAAAGCCTAGAATGGATACTTTGGAAACTGTGATTGCAGGAGAAATATACTGAATAAAGGGAAATTGGATAATTATAGAGGTCATGAATCAGAGAATAGGGGTCTAGAGTAGACAAAGAGAGGATTGATAATGAAGACAGTAGAGAATCCTTTTTGGAAAGGCGAAAGGATGGAGAGGAAGGGGGTTATCTATTTGACTGTGGGGAAAAAGGGAGGTAGGGAAAACTATATAACCAAATAAAAGTGAGAGAAATAAGCAAAACCCCAAAAGGAAAAGGATAACAAATAAGAAAAGGGAATAAGGGATGAGAGAGAAGATAGCTAGTGGGAAAAGGTCACTTTAAAAAAGATTAAGGTAAAGTAACTGAAGAAACATAGTACTGTGCTTACAGCAGAAGAGGGAGAAAAATCATAATTTTTAAGAACTTAATACTAGAGACAGAAGAAGATGTAAACGTGACTCTTATAACTTTAAATGTAAATGGATCCAGTCCAATAAAACAAAAACAAGGGATGGATTGGTAAGGGAAAAAAATACCCTACAATTTGTTGCTTACAAGAAACACATTTAAGAAACAAAGACATATACAAAATAAAACCAAGGGATGGAAAAAAATTTACTGTGCTTCAAGTGAATAAAAAAACCCAGTAGTTGCAATCATGCTGACAAAACAAAAACATTCAAAAAATAAAAGGGATAACCAAGGTAACTACATTATGCTGAAAGGATCCATAGACAACAAACCAGTATAGTAATAAACTTATATGATCCAAATGCCTTAGCATCCAGATTCACAAAAGAAACATTATGTGGTTATAGAAGACATAGAGAGCAACACAGTAGTGACAAAAGACTTCAGTATCCCTCTCTCGGTTTTGGATAAGTCTAACAGAAAGATAAATGAAGGGAAAATATGGGATGAAACCCTTTCCTTCTCTAAACTTTACTTTTTCTATCGAAGGTACCACCCTGTCTCCAATAATTCAGGTATGTAATCTCAACCTTATTCTGGTCTTCTCATTCTCCCTTACTCCACATATCCAGCCATTTGCCAAATCTTGCCATTTCTGTCTTAAATAACATCTCTTGAATCTGACCCTTCTCTCTACTTATACAGGTGCTACCTTTGTTCAGACCCCATCATCTTTCACCTCGATTATTGCAGTGGTCCCCTCCTTGGTCTCCTTTCCTGAAGTTTCTCACTACTCCAATCAGTCCTACTTATTGCTGCCAAAGTAATGTCCTTAAGCATAGATTTGACCCCATAACTCCCCTATTCAGCCAACTCTAGTGACTTATCCATTATCTCTAGAATAAAATGTAAACTCCTGGGTTGTGCTTTTAAAGCCCTGTACATTCTGACTTCAGCCCACCTTTTAATCTTCATTATATCATCTCCTTCCTATACCCTGTGTTCTAGCCACACTGGCCTTCTCTCTGAATATTCACTCATGCCATTTATCTCTGTGCCTTTGCACTGTCCATCTCATATACCTAGAATATACATAGTCCTTCCTTGCCTCTCTCTCTGAACTCTCCTCTGCTTTTCAAGACACAGCTCAACTACCAAATTCTAGACCAGGGATGGGGAACCTGTGGCCTCAAGACCACATGTGGCTCTCTAGGCCCTCAAGTATGACTAAATCCATACTTCATAGAACAAATACCTAAAAGAAAGCTTTCACGATACCACCCCAGCCACCAACTGCTGGTGCCCTCCCTCCTGAACAGCCTTATATACAACTACATTGTGAGTATAAATACATGCATATATCTATATCTATGTCTATGTATTTATTAGTTTTATATTTATGCTGTATGTTCTTTCATGTATAATTGTCTCTTCCATTTGAATGTAAGCTCATTTTGTGTAAGGATTGCTTCCTTTTTTATGCTCAAATCCCTAGTGTTTGGCATCTAGTAGGGGCTTAATAGATACTTTGTTGATTGATTGACAAGACCACCTTGGGGTAGATAAATCACAAGTCCATTATAAGAATTCCTATATTTCAATAGAGGTGACCTGACTGAACACATAGCCAAAGGGACTAGTTCAAGTGATATCTATTTCTACCTCCTACTATGATAAAGGAGACCTTCCAAAAAAAAGTTATCAAAAAGTAGGAAGAAAAGCAAAATTTACCACTTACCAGATAATTAGCTTCAAATTAACTTCATATTTTCAGACAATTTTTATCAGTTTCCCCATAATTTACTAGATAGCTGTGAGGTGTTTTCCCCCCAGACACATAACTGTAACACTGTCCCTATGGAATTTTCATGGAATTTTGCAGATATTTTCTTGCCCCAGTGAATTTTCTCCTGTGAATGTGCAAGATATATCACAGTTTTTTAAACAACAAATAACCTAATCTAGGTGCTTCCTTTTGTTTCACTACACGGATGGGAAGATTTTGAAAATAACTTGTAGTAAGTGTGCACAGAGGTTTTTGCCCCTTTAAAAATTTTTAGCCACCATATTGATTGATAAAATGTATGACTTTTTCCCCCCTTTCTTTTAGTATGACATTCATTTTCTTAGTTCTGACAGTACTTAGGGGGATCTCTTAATTTCCTCAGGAGGGTACTATAGCCGTGGTGGAATATCATTATGAGGTGGAAAGCCAATTTGCATGCAGTATTTGTACGCTGTCAGTTTATCAAATCCCTGGATTAGTTCTACCATATGCTAAATGGGTTTTGCCTTAATGTACTGCTTACCTAAAGAGATCCAGTGACAGCGTAATTGGAACCTAAGAGCAGGCATAATCATTACGTACACTGTTCTATTTACTTTATTAATAAGTTGAAGTAAAAGTTTATTGCAATCTTTTGATGATTCAATTATTTCTCACAAGACTTGCATGCCCTCTGCTGCCCTCTTGGTTTATTTCATTTGTTTTCTCCAAAAAAATGCCAAGATTGTTCCTGAAGAATTCTGTGTCAGAAAGAAAATTACTTCCATTTTATTCTGCATAGAATCCCAGCATGCTTCTAGGAAGAGGGCTCACTGTATATTCATTGTGTTGGTACACCTGGGTACTACATAAGTAAAGTAAACTACTTTTATTTCTCATAGCTATAAAGTTGGATTCTGGCAAACAGAAGAGATTTAGTGAAGTGCATGTTTTACATCATCTTGTTCACTGATGACTGTAAAGTAAAAATAATAATTTAGATTTGCAATTGTAAAATGGAACATTATTGATTCTTTGCAAATATGAAATAAATTAAGAAATGAATCAAAGAAGTATTTTGATCCTAGAGGAAGAATTCCAGGACATTAAGGTTCATACAAACATATGTGTATATATATGTCTTTAATAAGATTGAGTAATTTTTACTATTGAGTCATGAACAAATAAATAAATCTTACCTAGGAGGGCAATGCCTGGGAAACAGCTTCCTTCATAAGACCCTCCTGGTTTTTTAGTTAATTTCATCTAATTGGGTTTTGCTTTATTTTGTTCCAGGAAGGCTTTTCACTCATCGACAGCAAGAAGTGGCTGAAGATTGTAAGGCGGGTAGATTGTTTACTGTTTGGATCGACAATAAAGGCAAGCATCTTGCAGACAGTGCCAGCCAGTCTGACATGCCATTCTTTTCTGCATGGGTAGTTTTTTCTTTTTTTTTTCTTGTCATTTGTGAAATGTTGCCTCATAAAAAGCTCTAAATTCAATTTAGTTATCTCAGGATGTTTTAATCTTCATTCCGTGATTCACAAAATATTATGAACTAAGGAAATAAATCAAGCATGGGTCTAGTTGGCAGTGGGTACATTGCTTCCCTTTTAAAGTTAAGGCCTATGAAGGGGCTAAGTGTCTTCTTATTGACTTTTCTTCAGGTCTTCCCCTGTCCTCTGATGCAACAATAGCAGTGAGAGGAGTTGTTTCATTTTTGCTATTTGCTTAGGATTTTTCTTGGTGTTGGATGCTAAAATGTATGTATAAAATGTATGTAGATGTACTTCATTTAATTTTCTCTTACATATTTTTTGTTTTCTCTTTCACATTAAAAAAAAATTCCCTTACCTGCTTTGTGCTAAATATTACAAATGGTTCTCATCATAGAAGCATGCTGATTAATCACTAGGATTGTGTACTTGAGGAAAGATCTGTGGAAAACAGTCTGTTAACATTCACTCAGTGGATAATATTTCAACTCAAGTGAAAGAAACTAATTTTAATAGAATCTTAGAATTGGAAGGGATCTAATTGAAAGTCATCTAACCAAGAAAAGCAGAGAACTGGGAGAAAATTTTTAACAGCAAGTCTTCCCAGATTTTTCTGAAAAAAAAAATTCTTTTCTTCATTTCTTATAGCACAACAATGTTCTCTCACAATCACATACCCATAACCTGTCCAGTCTTTACCCAATTGATGGCCATCCCCTCAGTTTCCAGTTCTTTGCTAGCACAAAAAAAGAGTTGCTATAAATATATTTGCATATATGGGTCCTTTTCCTCTTTCTTTGATCTCTTTGGGATATGGACTTAGTTGTGATAGCACTAGATCAAAAGGTATGCACAATTTTTTAGCCCTTTGGGCATAGTTTCAAATTGTTCTACAGAATGGTTGGATCAATTCACAGCTCCACCAACAGTGCATTGGTGTCCCAATTTTCCTATATCCTCTCCAGCATTTGTCATTTTCCTTTTCTGTCATTTTAACCATTTGGGTTGGTACCTCAGAGTTCTTTAATTTGCATTTCTCTAATTAGTAGTGATTTAGAACATTTTTTCATATGACTAAAGATATCTTTGATTACCTCATCTGAAAAGTGCCTGTTCATATCCTTTGACCATTTATCAATTGGGGAATGGGTCTTATTTTTATAAATTTGGGTCACTTCCCTACATATTTGAGAAATGAGGGCTTTATTAGAGAAACTTGCTATAAAAAAAATTCCCCCAGTTTTCTGTTTTCCAGAGTTAAATGACTTTCAGTTAGATCCCTTCCAATTTTAAGGTTCTATTAAAAATTAGTATCTTTCATTTGAGCTGAAATCTACTGAATGCATATTAACAGACTTTTCCACAGATCTTTCCTAAAATACATAATCCTAATGATAGTCCTTGCCCTTGAGGAACTTAAAATCTAATAAAGGAATATAACACACAAAAAGAAATGAAAGGGGGGAGGGCAACCCTGAGGGTACCCAGCATGGTACCCTCAGTATTAGTGGATTTACAAAAAAGCAGAGCAGCAGATAGAAAAGTTAGCTGAAAAATTCTGAGCCCTCTATAAAGGAAGGCCTTGGAGAAGTTGATGGTTCTGCCCCTAGACCTTCCTTCAAGAGGCAGAGAGGCCACTCAGGGTGCTGAGGTGTTGAGTGTAAAAACTGATATAATCTCTATGATGATGAGATTACTCAAAATGTTCCTGAGATCTATAGATAGACAGAGCCATCAGATAGTTAGAAGTGCAGGTCTGGAGCTTGGGAGACACACATTGGGAATGGAGATAACAGCTTTAGAGCATCATCTACATGGAAGTCATCATTAACAATTTGGCAGTGGATGAGAGAAGAGCACACAACAGAAATGAAGAGCCAGGGACCCAAACTTGTAGGGATTGAAGCAAGAAGAGCTGTTGAAGAGGAGGGACTGAGAGTTGGGTAGACAACTGAGGAAAGTGCAATATGCTGAAGGTCAGAGGAGTGGAGAGTCCTGACAAGGGGGTGGTCATTGGAAACCTTTGGGCACTTTTTATAATATTTAAAGGAGTATGTTTTATTCCAGATCTTTAGCACAGAGGCCTCACAGGGACTCTGGGTACCTGTTCCTCCCTGTTCTGTAACCTAGCCATGCAGTTGTATACTATGGTTGTTACTAGGGAAGTCACTAGACTCTCCATTTCTTACATTAATTGGCTTGTCACACCTACCCCAGTTACTTCAGGTATAAGTCTTTTCTTGACTGTTGTCTAAGGTTTTCTCCAAAAAGAAGTTAATAAGAAAGGTACATGATGTACTGTAAAGCCATGCAGGAGCAGCTTTCTGGAAGAATGCTACTGTGAACAGCTTTCAAGGTTCTGATTACATAGTATAGCGAACACTCTATTCAGTAACAAATCAGGGCAAAACATTCACAGATAATCAAAGCACAGCCTTGAGAATATTACAACTTATCACAGAAAATCAAAATACAGCATTCACAACAACTTATCACTAAAATGGCCACATAGTTTTCACCAGAGTGGTCACATAGTTTTAAACAAAGTACATTCATTTAGTCAATCACAAAATCCTTAATTCAGTCACAAAGTGCAAAAGTCAAAGTTCTCTGCCCCTACGTCACAGTAAATCATAATCTTCTCAGTCAGTACACAGTATCCAAGTAAAGTCTTCTTTCAGCTTGACTCAAGGCTGGCTCTCATCTTCCATTGTTTCTCTTCCATGGCCCCAGCTCCGCCTGTCACCTGGGTTCAAAGGCAGGCAGCTCCCAGTTCCTTGTCCAGTTCCTGTTCCAATTTGAAGTTCACAGTGTCCAGTCCACCTCAAATCCTTCACAGTTCCTGTTTCTGGGAAGATAATGTTTGACAGAGCCACAATAATATTCATACACACTGTTGACACCATCATTAATTCACTATCTGTGAAATCAACTCGGACCCACCAACAGGGTCTGAGAACTCAACACAAATCAACATAGAAATCAACACAGATCCGCAAACAAGGTCCAAGAGGTCAGTACAAATCATCAGTAAAGTCCAAGGACCTCCAAAACACTCCTCTAGGGCTTCTGTAAACATTCAACCAGAAAATCCTCCCAGGGCTTCTATATAAAGTATCACAAACAGACAGAAGAGACAAACATAGAGTGCCAGGATACCACAGATTTTCTCCTTCTTGACTCTGCCACCACAAGAGTCCTCTCCTCAGTTCTACTGTCTGGGCCTGAGCATCTCCTTATATATGGTCATTAGCTCTTCCCCTTCCTGGTGCAGGAGTTCATGAGTTCTAGAGTTCACCAGTTGTGGAGTTCACTTGTTCTGTTTCTTAACAGACTTGATACAAGGCTCAAAAGAAACTTGAACTGAAACAAGGTGTTTATTCAATTCAGTAGCTGAAACAAGGTGTGAACTACTTCTGTGCTTGCCATTACATGTACAAACAAGAATTGAGTATGAAACTGATTGTTTATTTCCACACAGAAAATGGAATGCTTAGCATAAAAGAAGAATATGACACATTGCAAAATGATCAGAAAAGAAGCTAGTGATGTACAGTCAGTTCGGATGCTACTGTTCGAGTCTTGTTGGGACATGAAACAGTCTTTGCAAGGCTACAGACTAGCCATTTCATAGTTTACCAACCTTGATCTTCTCTCTGGTGATGTTTATTTTTCCCTCAACGCCTTCCCCTATTCCCCGTGACTGTGGAAGTTACCGTCATCCTGTCAGTCATCTGTGTTCCCACCTAGGCGTCAGGTGTCCTTCTTGACTCCCCAGTGTCCGATAAGTTGCCGAGTCCTAACTTTGCGCCATCTTTTACATACGCCCTCTTCTCTCCTCCAAGTCACCACCTTGGTGCAGGCCATTCTTACATTGCGCATGGCTATTGCTCTGACCTCTCTGCCTCAGGACTCTCCACTCTAGTCTGTCCCCCATTCAGCTGTCACACTGATTGTCATAAATCACCAATCTGACCGTCTCACACATAATCAACCCATTACATGTCATTCCCCATTCAGTCAACTCCAGTGGCTACCTGTTACCTCCAGGATCAAATATAAAATCCTGTTTGGCATTTGAAGCCCTTAATAACCTGACCTCCTCCTACCCTTCCAATCCTCTCTATGATACTGTCTTCCTAATGACATTGGCCTCCCTGCTGTTCCTTCGTTTCTCAACTCCCAGCATTTTCCCTGGATATCACCTATAAAGGAAATTCTCTTCCTCCTCATCTCTGCCTCCTGGCTTCCTTGAAGTCTCCATTGACACATGGCCAGTGCTTGTTAACTTGATGCCAGCTCTGCCCATTACACTGGCCCACTCCTGAAGCTGCTTAGATATTACTTTGCTGCTGAGAGATAGAGCTGCTGTAAGCACAGACTTTCATGTTTTCACAAGGCCTCCTATCAAAGGAAGGCAGACACCAAAGGGAAGTGGCCTCATCCCTTAGACTAGCTTGTATAGGTAAGACGTGTGCTCACAGCTTGAGGGCAGCTGTGAAGGGAATGGGGGAGGAGGCTGACATCCCCCCCCCCCCATCCTCATGTTTCAAAACCAGAAGGAAGATGGGGAGTCAAGGTGGGCGTCATACATGGCTACAAGCCACCTCCACTTCTTGCTTCTACCTACTCATGCTCCTTTCTTTATATGAATGCTTTTAGTTCTAGAACCTCTATCACCATTTATTTTCTGAGTAAAAGACTCCCTAACTGCATTTCTTCTGTTGTCCGCCTCCTGCTTTAGACTCTTAAGTTCTTACCTGCCATCTTGTTTCCTTAATGCTGTCCTTTTGCCATCCTGATAGAAGTATTGTACAAATAGGTAATAATTCTGTTTTTTCTTAATAGAAACAAGATTCATTTATTCTCTTGGTAACTTAAAGTTACTAAAACATTGTAGTCATATAATTAAAGCTATATTTGTTTCTGTGCTGAGACAGAACTTTTGCATAATAAGTTCTGGCCACATATATGGAATCCTGCTCAACTTTCTACTGTTCTTACTGCTGCTTCTTTCTTTTTCACTTCTGAGTACGAGGGAAGTTTTGAAATCACTTCAGTTAAATCACGTTTTTAGCTTTGCCATTGGTGATTTCCACACTTGTGACATTTTCTGATCAGCAGAATTTGCTTCTTTTGTTAGTGGTCTTATTAACAGACTATAGAAGAAACCTTTAAGGGATTAGGTGATGAAATGTTGACCAGGTTTTTCTTTAGCACCTGTATTGATTAATTTTCTTTAGAACCCTCACTGCCATCACTGCTTCTGCATTGAGGCCAGATCTCACAGTATGTGATACCCATGCAGTGTGACCAGATTTAGTGATGATGAATATATAAGAGTGAAAAGAGTACAATGTCAATGCCAGCTCCAGTTCTCCATCCATAGAATGAAGGGGTTCCTTCTAGCTCTATGTTTATGATCCTATGAAAAAGAAATAAAATCCCAGGTAAAACCATAAATCCAAGCTATTTACATTTTGGTAAAAGAAAAAAAAACATGAACTTTAATGAAATCACTTATTTGCTGTTTTCTCATCTTTTTCATCTCTGTATTTACACATTTTTGTTACTGTTTATCTTATATATATATATATATATAGTTGGCAGTGTTTGTTGTTCTCTTTCTACTTTCCTTACTACACCTTCTGCAGGTCTCTCCATATTTCTTTGTTTTCGACACCTTTTTACCTTTTTATGGTACAGTAATGATAATAACAAGGCACAAAGGAAAATACCTGAATAAGTTGTGGTACAAATGAACTCCACATGACAGTGTTTTATTTATTTTTTTGTTTGTTTGTTGTTGTTTTCAGTCATGCCTGACTCTTTGTGACTCCATTTGGGATTTTTTTGGTAAAATACTGGAGTAGTTTACCATTTCCTTCTCCAGCTCATTTTACATATAAGGAAACTGAAGCAAACAGGGTTAAGTGACTTGCCCAGGGTCACAGACTAGTAAGTGTCTGAGGCCTGATTTGAACTCAGGAAGATGAGTCTTCCTGACTTCAGGCCTGGTACTCTATACATTGAGCCACAGCTATTTTTTGGCTTTCTGCTGTTACAAATAAAGCTATGATCAGGTTTTTACAGACATACTTCTTGATTTTCATCCCAAGGACATAGTTCTCTGAGTAGAATCACTAAGGTTAGAGCATATGATTAGTTTTAGAATTCTTATAGTGATTGTAGGGAAGGGAATAAGCATTTTATCATACCTACTATGTGCCAGGCACTGTGCTAAGCACTTCACAAATTTTTTATTTGGTCCTCATAACAGTCCTGTGAAGTAAGAGCTGCTATAATCTCCATTTTACAGCTGTGGAAACTGAGGAGGCCCACAGAGATTAAGTGTCTTGCTTAGGGTCACACAATTTGTAAGTGTCTGAGGCTCGATTTGAACTTGGGTCTTTTTTACTCCAGGCTCAGTATTTTATCCACTGCCCCTCCCAGCTCCCTCATGAATGTACTTCCATCCCCTTTATTCCACAACTGGTAGCTATGTCTAGGAATTTCATGTGGGGACAGGGTAGGTTTAAAAGTACTTAATTACTTTTTTCTTTTTTCACATTAGTCATGTTGTAAAGAAGAATTAGAATCAATGGGAGGAACCACGAGAAAGAAGAAACGAAAAAAAGAGAGAGAGAGCACAAATAGCATGATTCAATCTGCATTCAGATTCCCTAGTTCTTTCTCTGGATATGGACAGCATTTTCCATCATGAGTCTTTTGAAGTTGTCTTAGACCCTTGCATTGCTAAGAAGAGGTAGGTCTATCAAAGTCATCAAACAATGTTGCTGTTACTGTGTACAATGTTCTCCTGGTTCTGCTCACTTCACTCAGCATCAGTTCATGTAAGTCTTTCCAGGTTTTCCTGAAGTCCTCCTATTCATCATTTTGTATATCACAATAGTATTTCATTGCATTCATATGGCACAACTTATTTAGCCATTCCCCAGTTGAGGGGCATCCCCTCAATTTCCAGTTCTTGGCCACTACAAAAAGTGCTGCTATAAATATTTTTGCACATATGGGTTCACATTTTTATGATCTCTTTGGGATACAGACCTAGAAGTGGTATTGCTGGGTCAAAGGGCATGTACATTTTTATAGCCCGTTGGGTATAGTTCCAAATTGCTCTCCTGAATGGTTGGATCAATTTACAACTCCACCAACAATGCATTAGAGTGTTCCAATTTTCCCACATGTTCTCCAACATTTATCAATTTCCTGTTTTGTCATATTAACCAATCTGATAAGTGTGATGTGGTACCTCACAATTGTTTTAATTTTCATTTCTCTAATCAATAGCGTTGAGTCACTTTTTAAAAAGGCAGCATGCTCTTCTGTCTAAACAAATCAAAGAAAATAAAAATCAGGGATAGGATGTTCATTTTTGAGCTTTTCATTTTCCTATAGAAAACAAGGAGGTTCTTTTGACTTTACATTTGTTGTATTAAATTAAACCTTGTTAAGGTTTTCAACTTAATTCTTTCAACTAACATTCTGGTAAGTTTCCATTGTAATTCATGTCATCACAGAAGTGGTGGTACATATGATTAAGATTGATGATAAAGATGTAACTCATTTTCAAGTTATTCCTTTTATACTTTGTTTTATCTTGGGTGTACACATCTTGAAATAGTGTTTTGGCTTGAGATGATAAAAATCAGAAAGCCATATTAGAAATCACTTTTTAAAAAATTTCACATACGTAAGAAGAGAGAAACTTGTGAAATATGACATTCTGCGCTGTCATTTTTAGTCACTTCTCTCTATACAATTCCAGACTGTCATATTGATTAAAAAATATATTTAGATTGATAAGAACTATTCTAGAGTAGTTTGCTGTTGACCTAGGATTTCATCTTCATTGTAAAAATAATAATTATGGACACTTCACTTTCAACTTTTCCGTGAACTAAAATGAAATTTTTAAAAATATGGTTGTGTCTCAAAGAATGTATCAAATATTGCAGAATCATAATAGGAATGGCTAACATGAAGGAATTTCATGTTTTAGAATGAATAGATTTTTAAATGGTCAAAGGATATGAACAGGCTGCTTTTAGATGAAGAAATTAAAGCTATCTATAGTCATATAAAAATGCTGTATATCAGTATTGATTAGAGAAATGCAAATCAAAACAATTCTGAGGTGTGCCACCTCCCATATGTCAAACTGGCTAACATGACAAAACAGGAAAATGATAAATGTTGGAGAAGAAGTGGGAAAATTGGAACACTCTAATGCATTGTTGGTGGAGTTGTAAATTGATCCAGCCATTCTGGAGAGCAATTTGGAACTATGCCCAAAGGGCTATAAAAAAAAATGTGTGTATCCTTTGATCCAGCAATACTACTTCTAGGGCTGTATTCCAAGGAGATCATAAAAATGAGAAAAGGACTCACATGCATAAAAATATTTATAGCTCTTTTTGTAGTGGCCAAGAACTGGAAATTGAGGGGATGCCCATCAGTTGGGGAATGGTTGAGCAAGTTGTGCCATATGAATGTAATGGAATACTATTGTGTTATAAGAAATGAGGAAGAGACAGACTTCATAATAATCTGGAGAGACTTATATTAACTGATGCTGAATGAGGAGAGCAGAACCAAGAGAACATTGTACACAGTAACAGGGACATTGTGCGATGACTAACTTTGACGGACTTATCTCTTTTCAGCAATGCAAGGATCTAAGACACCTTCAAAATACTCATGATGGAAAATGCTATCCACATCCAGAGAAAGAACTATGGACTCTGAATGCAGATTGAATCATGCTATTTGCTCTATTTTTTTTTTGGTCCTTTCTTGTAGTTTCTCCCATTGGTTCAGATTCTTCTTTACAACATGACTAATGTGCTTAATATTAATGTTTATGTGTAACCTCTATCAGATTGCATGCCATCCAGGGATGAGGGGAAGAGAGGAAGAGGGAGAAAATTTAGAACTCAAAATCTTATGGAAGTAAATGTTGAAAACTAAAAATTTTTTTAAAAGAATGGATTTTAGATTTTTCTGACCCAAACTTGGAAAAGATAAATTCTTCATAAATAGGAAATTCGTCCTAAAGTTTGCCTCTAACAAGGCAAAATCTGAGCTATAGGAAGTACCAAAAGAAATATTGTATGAGTATGAATTGAATATTAAACATTTTTAAAATAAAATATTTACTTTTCTTAGTGGCCACTCAGCTTTAGATTAGTCTTTTTCAAAGTCTGGAGTTCTCCGTAGTATATATGTTGTATTCCTCTAACCTTGGTGCCCTGGTCATTTATTAGGCATTGTCAATAAGCTAAATGCTTTCCCTCAGCTTGACCTGACCTTGTCAGTTGGGCTTGTATGTAAAATTAAAAACAGCTTAAATATAGGAAAGAGGGACTGTGGAAAGGGGGAGAAATTTGCTTGTGGGAACTGACTCAGACTTTGTCAAACAGGAGCCCAACATTTTCAATATGGTCAGCTGTAAGCAACTAACATATCAGTGTTTTGAACAGATTTATGGAAGAGAGTGACAGGATGCACTGGACAGAAGGCTAGCCTTGGAATCACAAAGACATGGGTCTTGGGTCTGGCCTTGTGACACATACTGACTGCCCCCTGGGAAAGTCACTTAAGCCTTCAGTCATCCAAGCGACCCTCAAAAACTTGGCATTTCTACACTGGGAGTTTGCTGCACTTATGAAATCATAGGTGCAAACAAAAGGAAAAAAAAATAGTGATGTTTTTTACTAAGTTTAACATCAGAACTCCTGGGCATTGAGCATAAATGGTCACTCTGCTTGGAGATGACTTGTTTGTAAACTGCCTTTTGACTCCTTTCCTTTTTGAGCAGTAGAATATTGCTTTTTTTTGTCACTGTTCACGTCCCTTTTTTACTTCGTGATTAAATGTCATGCAGTTACCATTTTTCTATAATCTTTAACATCTGTGCTTACTCTTGCTAATTTTCTGAGTGCTATGATTATCTCTGGGTTTGCTCCATCATAGGGTAGATTAAGACTCTTCCTCTCGGTGTGTGATTTGGTAGTCTGGCCTTATTTAAAAGACAGACACTGCAGATTATTAGCACAAACTTCATTAGCATCACAGTCCCCTTTACCACTTCTGCAAGGTAAAAGTAAAATGTTTAAAGGCGAATGCATCATTGGGCTAATTAACTGTCCTATCTGTCAGGTTTCATGCAGATGTCATAATGGCCTCAAGTTTTGCCTTTCTGAACACTGACGTAGTGTGGTGTGTAGGCTTGTCAAACTCAGTACGTCTAAAACAACTCATTATCTATACCTCTAAACCCCTTCTCTCCCAAACTTCTCAATTTATGTAGAGGAAACCACCATCTTTTCAGTTACTCAGACTCACAACTTCAGAGTCTTCCTTAGCATGCCACTCTCCTTCATCCTCCAAATTGAACCAGTTGCCAAATTTGGTCTGTTCTAACTCTACTACATCTCTCACATCCATCCCTTTCTCTTCACTTATATGGCTATCACCCTGATTCAGGCCCTCATTACCTTTCATCTGGACTGTTGCAAGCCTCTTCCTTGGTTTCCATTCCTCAAGGCTCTGCCCCCCTCCAAACCATCCTCCACCAGGATGCCAGAGTGACTTTCCTAAAGCACAGGTCTGATCATGTCCCTTCTCTATCAGTTCTCTCTCATGCTATTGCAGAAGTTTATGTTAGAAGGGCCCTCTGGAGCCATAAATCCACACCCAAGACGAATCTCCACTATTAGAGGTATTGAATGACCTTCTTGCTTCCACATTTACATAGAAACTTCCCTGCTTAGCATTGAGAGTCCTTCACAACCAGGCCTCAGCCAGCTTGTCCAGCTATATTATACATTCCTCTCCTTTGTGCCTGCTACAGTCTGGACAAACCAGCCTTTGTGTGGTTCTTCACATCCAGGACTGCACTTCCCATCTTTTCACTGGGCATCTCCCTTATCTTTGCCACCTCTAAAACTCCCCAGGTAGAATCCCTTCAGATGAGGCCTTTGCCGTCCCTCCCAGCGCAACAGCTGGCGTCTCTTCTTTGACTCTTTAGTTGTTACTCATGTACTTCGTACATAACTTTTTCACTCAGGGTGTCCCAAAGCTGCTCTTTAACCTGGCACATTTGCGCAAAGACTTCTGAGACACCCTAGTTTACATGCTGTGCCCCTTGCCCCATAAAAGATAAGTTTCTTGAGGGTAGATGACTTTCATTTTGGTCTTTGTATCCTGAGCACCATGTACAAAGACCAGCACATTGTAGGCACTTCATAAATATTTCTGATGGACAGATATGCAGAATGCATTATTCTTATTGACTTTTCCACTTTTCTGGAATCAGAGGCCTTAGAAGCCAGTTTCCAAAGAAAATAAAAACATTGTTTCCCCCTTAAAAAAAAAATTGTGGACATGATTGAGCAGCACATTAATTGATTGTAACATTTCAACTTCAGCTGGTATCAGTATATCACATTTCTCAGTACAAAGTTAACCTGATCATGGTGGCAGTAGCTATGGCCACAGAGTAGAAGAAAGTTGCGGTTCAGTTACTGAAGCCTGCGACAGGTCTAAGAGTCCCTGAGCCTTTCACAGGAGTATGATTCTCCTCAAGTTACAATTCTTTTTGACAGGCTGTCACTACTTACCTCTCTTTTTTTTCCTCCTGTATACAGGATAACAGTCGCATGTTCCGTGTACAGTTTGGAGGTAATTCTAAAGAAGAGGCTCTGGAGAACTGCTGCCGTTGTGTACAAAAGCTTGAAGAGTACATAACAGTCCAGGTTCCTGACGAGCCGAGCCAGGAGCTGCAGCCAGGCCCGAGCCACCTAGCAGCTGCGACAAGTCAAGTGGAGGACAGTGAGCAGAGTCATGGAGTAAGTGGGCTGCTGTCATGCTAGACCTGGAGGAAGCACTAAGATAGAAAGCTTCATGACATAAGGTCCCATTTACATAGGCTAAAGAGATCACAGACCTTTAGCTGGAAGGGGGTTCTGAGACCGTCTCATCCAACCCCCTCATTTTTCAGTTGAGGAAAATGAGGCTCAGGGAAGTGACATGTAGAAACAAAGCCTCAGGGCCAGTGCTTATTCCCTGAGAAACCTACCTAATCTAGTGGGCACAAAGAAGAAAGGAATCCAAAATCTCAGGCAAAGCCTGTCTGATAAAGTAACTCAACACCTCCCCTCCCCAGAGGGCTGGCTACTGTGACTTTCAGGATCCTAAGAGTAATAAGCCTGTGGGTGGCTATCCTGAAAATCAGCTCCCAAGCCCCTACCAGTGTGCTGTCCCTTAACAGTCAGCCAGTAGAGGTGGTTCCTTAGTGAAGGAATTTGTTCAGTAGCACAGCAATAGAGGTAGTTACAAAGCAATTCCCCTCAATATCAGATAAACCCAGAGTCCTATTGATGGAAGAATGGACACAGATAGATGTAACGTCCAGCGTAGTGAGGCACACGTGTGAGTAACACAAGTGACCGAAGCCATTGACAACTCCAGAAATGCAGGGCGTCAGTCTCTCTTCTCTTTTTGGAGGGTCTTCACTACCTTTGCTGTAGGGCATGGTATCTGATGGATGCATTGTTCTGCTGTAGCCAGCATGGTACCCAGTGGTCTTGTGATCTGGCTGCTCAGTGTGGTTTCTCAGCTGGATTGATTGAGCCATGTGGTGGCTATTGCTGGCTTCTCCCTAAGTACCATGGCTGCTGAATAGGGCCAGCAGTTCCCTGGTGCCAGTCAGTGCCAGGCAGACTGTACTGGCCCTGGACCAGTGGCTAATGGAGAAGATGGCTTGTTGTTCCTTAGGCAGCTACAGTCTTTTTGTATGGCACATTAGAGTGCCTTCTGCCAGGGAAGGCAATGACTCTTAGCTTAGGATCAGCAGGTTCCCTCAGAGTCCCAGCTCTGAGATAGTTTGTCACCTCCAGGCAGGAGAAGGGAGAAACCTTGCCTTCCCTAGTCAACAAAATTCTTCCAGGCAGACCTCAGAGAGTCACTGGGGGATTAGTTTCAAGTTAATCAGTTTCACCTGCCATCCTCCTTTGTGATGCTGTGCAGCCAGCCAGTGGCTGGGGACATGGGGGAGGACAGTCTGCCCTGAAGAAGGGTAGCTAAGTGACTCAAGCTTCTCACCCTTTCTGGAGTGAGAAGAGTCAGTTGCCTCTGGAGGCTCTTGCAGACCTTCACTCAGTGTTGGCTCATCTCCTTGGGCACCTCCTCTCACAAAAGGCGTTTGAGCGGAAGTGGAACACAAATGTGTGCCTAAAAAGTGCTGTTCTGACAGCGGTGTGAAAGAGCGGGGAGGGAACCCGTTAGAGGAACAGTGGTTCTCAGCCTGTGGGTTATGTTTAATTTGTAACAATGAAAATACATCCTACATATCAGATATTTACATAATGATTCAAAATAGTAGCAAAATGATAGTTATGAAGTAGCAGCAAAAATAATTTTATGGTTGGGGGGGGTCACCACAACATGAGGAACCGTATTAAAGGGTTGCAACATTAGGAAGGTTGAGAACCACTGCATTAAAAGGTATTGGGCTGGTTTGGGAAGGGGGTGAAAGGGTCCTATGCTAGGAAGGCAGTGGTGGAAATAGGAGCCGTGAGGGAGGAGGCAGAGGCAGAGGCAGAATCCAAGGGTCCTGGAGAGGTCACTGAGGTGGAGGCTTGAGTGCCTTCCATTTACACTGAGTGTGTCATAGCTGTGCACTATTTGCATGTTGCCTTCCTGTTAAAGTGTGAGCTCCTCTAGAACAGGCTTGGCTTTTACTTTATTTGTAGCCCTTTCTCTTTACACAGGGCCTTACTTTAGAAATGCTTTTTGAATCAGTTACTGAGATTTGCAGATCCTATACATGATTGCACGCCACCATGGGGGGGGGGGGAAGGGAGGGGAGAAAATCTGAAACTCAAGTGATTGTGGAACTGAATCTTGTAAATTAAAAGTAAATGAGTAAATAAAAAAAAAAGATAAAGAATCAGTAGCACTTTAAAAAAAAAAATCAGTTACTGAGTTCAGGTGCCATGGACTTCAGTGGTGAAGTAAGAAGGAGGAATAGGTGTAAGGAAGAGCTCATGAGCTTGGTTTTGGCTGTGCTGACCGAGTAATGGGGACATCCTCATAGAGGTGCCTTGCACACAGTTGGAGAAGCCAGCCTGGCCACAAGCGAGAGAGATTTGGGCTCAGTCGGTATTGAAGTAGGAGCTGAAACCCTGGGAGTGAATGGAATTTCCAAGAAAAAGAATGTTGTGGAAATCCACATTAATGTTAACACAGAAAAGAAGCAGTTAGAGAGATAGTAAGACCAAATATGGCATTTCTGAAACTGGTGGAGAGGGCATCAGATTGTAGGACTGGCTGGGGGAAAAATCCATTGCATTTGATGATGCCGTGGTCCCTGGTGATAGTGCCAGGAGTGTGGGGAAGCTCAAGTACAAGGGACTGAAGAGGAAATGGGTAGTAAGGAAGTTGAGACATCAGGCCTCTGTTTTTCCCCCCAGAAATTTAGCAAACAGGGAAGAGATCCGAGAAGCCAGAATGAAAGGGTTTAAGGGAATAAAAAAAAAATGGAGATAGATGGTATAGATGGCTTTTTCAAGAAGTGTGACTACAAAGAGAAAGCTGTGGGACAACAGCTGAAGTGCAGATCGGCTTGGGAGCAGGGAGTTTCCAGGACAGAGAGTTTCCTATATCATTGAAGCCACAGCTCTGTCTGCAGCAACTACTCATTTTAAGATGGTGGAAAAGTAAAATGGTGTCACAAATTCCTGTTCCTCTTTCTTTGATCTCTTTGGGATACAGGCTGGGAAACTGTTGGTCCAGCAATTACAACAGTATTGTAAATTGGTTTGTGAAAAACATGCTTGTCAAGTGTACTGTCTATTAAAATTAGAAGGGTCTTTGGGCAAAAAAAAAAAAAAAAAAAGTTACCCCAAGCAAAATATTACTTGTTTTACTTGTTTTTGATTGATAGAAGTGAAGTCATGCTGCTTCTGTTATCAGGGAACATTCCCCCCTGGCCATCTCAGGCAAGAACATCACACCATCTCCTTGTTCCTAGTCACTCTACTCCCTGCTTTTTTGATTAGTCTCTGACTTGGAGGCTGCATCCAGATGTTCCTGGATGTTTCGTAGGCAGGGGAGACTTTTAGCCTGTCAGATATTGAAGCTTATTAAATAGACGTCATGATTGTTTGATACTAACTTCTGGTATTAGAGTTTCTAAAAAGTAACATCTACCTGAGTTAAACAAGAGATCCACACTGTCCAATTTAAGTTTCGCTTTTGCTTTTTTTTTTTTTTTTTTGCCTTTTGGAGGGCAACTGGGGTTAAGTGACTTGCCCAAAGTCACAGGGCTAGTAAGTGTGTCAAGTGTCTGACGCCAAATTTGAACTCAAGTCCTCCTGACTCCAGGGCCAGTGCTCTATTCACTGCACCACCTAGCCACCCCTGGAAATGGGTCTTAATATAATTATTAATACTGTAATAGATGTCATCTATATTTTGATATCTTTCAGCAGTTTGGACAGTTGCATTTTTCTTAGATATTCAAATGAAATACTTTAGCATTTTAAGAACATTGCATCCTTATTCTAATTTCATTTTTTAAATGTATATTATTTTATTCCAGTTACATCTGAATTTAAAACAGCATAATACATCTTCCTACAACTTTCCAGAAGGAAGGATAACAATGATACAACTAGCACAGGTAGAACCAAGTTTTGTGATCAATATTTGACAAGACTTAGTATTGGGTTTTGTTTTTTTTTTTGCAAAAACTGTGGTTCTTAATTTATATTTCAATTTTGAGCTTCCCGTATAGTAACACAAAAAAAGCAAATGTGAAATTAGGAGGAAGGAAGCTTAGAAATCAAAGGTCGAAGAGAATTAAGGGACCATATTCTTTATCCTTGGTACAAGCTTAGACAAGCTAGTACATGGTGTAGCAAAATTGTTTTCACAAGTAAATAAGAATAGGAAGAATGATTTGATAGCAAGGGCCAGAAGCCTTGTAATGTGTGAGATAAAGAATCATCCACCACTTCCCCAGGTGATTGATGGGGGTAGCCTCAATTTAATTTTGATAATGAATTTTGGAGCTATTTCAGAGAAAACACTGAAAACCAATTTGGGGGTAGAGGCAGATCAGCTAGAGTTTTCAGATTAAAGGGCAAATCTTCATTGCTAAGTGGCCTTCATTCTCACCAGCTCAGTATGGAAAAAGAGGCGGGAAATGTGAGAGAATTCAGTCTTGATGCAACAGATCTGCTTTCTCAACAGAGGCCTACCTGAAATGCTGCCTTGGTATGCTTTTTTTCTCCTTGTAGTTTTGTTTTTCACTTGAGAGAATTTCTAGACTGTAGGTTCATTAATTCAGACATGAGCTTTTTGAACATTCAAAATAGTAACAACTTTCATTTTCAAAGCACTCAGATATCTATGTAAAATTTGTGGGTTGAATTAATCCCACTTTTAATAAAGTGGACCCCTGATAATGCAGGGATTGGATGACTTCGACTGAGTTTAACTCATGACAGAAAATTCACTACATCAAAGGAATTTCATTCCATATGCTATAATTTCTACACTCAACAAATATTTTAAATCATGCCTTGGGCAGTCCTGGGGGAGAGGATTAGTTTAAAAAGGGCCTTAGAAGGTACTAGCCCAGCCTTTCCCTTGTAGCCGCTTCTTGGACTAACAGCCTCTGCCTGAACATTGCTGGTAATAGAAATTTACTTTCCCCTTGGAGAGCGAGTGTGTGCGCATGTGTGTGGGTGGGGGGGGGGGGCTAGAGCTCCACAGGAAGAATGGATCTTCCTTAATTCATGCATCCCATGTCTCTACTGCACTACACTAAGTAAGCACTGAGGGGTTCCGTAAATAGTTCATGGATATTACTACACTTGGGCTACACACAGGATGGGGGAAAAAGGAAATAGACAATAAGGGTATAAAAAGGAAAATTCCTCAGAAAATGTTGAGGTTTGCTTAAAGTCTTTGGTGGGTTTCTTGAACCAGCTTGAAAGCTCTTGACTTTGGCTCACGTGGATCCAGAACATCCTAACCCAGAGTACTCTTCTTTTTTGTGTGTCCTCATGGAATATCTGCGATATTCTAACTAAAACAGAACAGTTCTTTTGGTCAAGGAAGTAGGAGGATTCCCCCACTTCTGACCTACGTATGTCCTGGCCTCTGTCAGACTGGTTACCCTTGCTTGTGAATGAATTCCTTACGTGGAATTTGGGCATTAAAATTTAAGCAGAACTATAAACATCCCCATCCTCACCAATGCCATTTTATCATTTATTTCTGACTGCAATTCAAGAATGTTTCCATTTTTCAACCCTCTCTACTCCTATAATGAAAACATTCTTCTAAACTCAAGTCTACAACTCCCCAGCCCAAAGTGATCTCTCAAGTCTGATGGATTCATGCTTCATTTGGGCCAGTACTCTCATGGATGCAGCTTTCCTACACCTCTTCCAGTCTCATTCATCTCATTTTCCCAGAGATTCTCAGTAGAACAGCTCTCCAATTCATGTTCTTTTAGTCATCACTGGATTCCACCAGCTATTTCTCATTTGTACTACTTGATTATTATTCTCTCTTCTCAAAAAATGATAGGAAGAAGTCCCTTAAGTTATCAAAGTGCCAAGCGATAATGCATCCAAATGATAAGAGATGATGTCTTTACATAGTGCTTTAAAGTTTGTAAAAGAGTTCTAACAATCTCATGTGGAGGTAGGGGTGGGTACTAAAGGTTTTATCCTAATTTTATAGATGAGGGCATTGAGGTTTAAAGGTTTGGAGACTTGGTGTCCAAGATAGGAAAACCTGTATTGCCAGGCCCAGTAGTCCATCCATCCACTTTACCAAACAAACTGCTTAAGCAGATGGCAGAATCTGCTTATATTGGCATTCTTTAGTAAATACTCTTAAACATCCTGTTGTCTGTATAAGTGATGATTTCCAATTACGTTTATTTACTGTGTGCTTTCATATACATCACCAGTGGGTGCTATAAAAGGGTTTAACCTAGAGGTTCTTAACGTAGGATCTAGAAACTTAAAAAAAAATTCTGGTAACCATATTTCAATATAAAAGGTTTGTTTGTTTGTTTGTTTTTGGTAATGACACGTATCTTATTTTGTGACTTTAAAAAACATCATGCTGAGAAAGGGACCCCATTGGCTTTACCACAATGCCAAAGGGGTCTGTAAAAACAAACAAAAAAAGGTTAAGCACCTTTCCCCTAGTTTACTCTTTAATCCAACCCTACTTTAGGCTTTCTTAACATACAAGGAAATTGTATTTTGATGATATTAACTGTCTTAAATGAATATTTATTTGAAGAAGAGTCAGTTCTGCTATAAGGTGGTATGTATTCCTAAAATCACCCTGCAAAATCACTCAAAAAATGGGGTTACTTAGCACAACATTCATTAACATTGTCAGTGATACTTAAAAAAGAGAGGAACCGAATAAAAACAGCACAATTTTATACATGTAAAATGGTTAAGAAATACACAAATATTACAATGAACAGTGGCAGTGTCCATAGCCTCAGGCTGCTGTTTGATGCCCCAGCTCCCACAGGGCCTGGATTGGCAAAGTCAAGTCACTGCTGGAGAGAGACAGGGTGGCCTTGGTGAGCAGAAATTCCTGGGGCCATGCTGGAAGATGGGGTAAGGGGTAGGGTTGCACCAGCCCTCCTCAGCCCACAGCTCCTTCTGCATCAGAAGATACACAATAAATATGGCACTTGACCTTGAAAAAGACCTGAAGTTTGTTTGTGGAAGTGGTGCAGTTTTCTGTGTTCTCTTGCTGTTTCTCATTGATGAAATAGCTTACAAGCAAACACAAAATACACATTATGCTGAAATCGTTCCTTAATATACCAATCATGTTGGAACAAATTAGAGTTCTCTGAACAAGCGTTAGAGCAGAACTAACTGTACTTTTATAAATGGATATACCTTTTATGTCATTTAAACCCAGAATGTTACATAGTCTGTTGCTCAGAAAGGTCAAAGAACTACAATACTGGACTAGGTGGTGGAAACTGAGGGCAGGAAAGTAAAGAACTTGACCTAAAGTCACACAGCTAGTAAAGAGCAAAGTCAGGATTCAGCTCAAATCTCTTGATGCCATAGTCACATGCTATCCTTCAACCTCTGAAGGTGGCACAGGCACTTTAGAAAAGGTCATTCACTTTAGCATCTTCTTGGCAAAGCATTTGGCTCGTTAATATGGAATACTTTTATTTAATATTTAAAAAGGACAGATTATGAAATGTATTCCATCAGATGGATATGTGAAGCTTCAGATGGAAGGCTCCCTTTTTCGTTGCTAGTAGTCACCTTTGTTTAATTCACAGAACCATCCATGCAGGTGACTCAAGAAAGGCATGGGTTCTGTAATGATTCACACTATTAATTTCGTTGCCCGGTAAGCTTGCCTTGTCCTGTCTTTGCAGTCTATCCTGACATCAGCAGAACTACCACTTGCCTATGAGCAAGCTGCGTGGAATGCAGAAGAGTTAGGTCCCTTCCTGAAGTTGTGCCTTATGGACCAGAATTTCCCAGCCTTTGTTGAAGATGTAGAGAAGGAACTGAAGAAGTTAACAGGGTTGGAGAATTAATGTTGTCCACATAAATAAATAGCTATCTTATTGATAAAATGCTTTCTCCCAAAGTTCGTAGAATAAAGATTGTTGTTTCAACATCTTTCTTTTTATCAGTGTTTTATTTTTAAAAACATGTGAATCCACTTTTTTTTTTATACATCATTGCACTTCAACAAATACACAGAACAGAAGTTCATGCATTGACAGCTCCTCACCGAATGAGAACCTCCTCAGGTTGTAATTCTACAATCAACTGTTAAATCAAGACGGGAAATTACAGTGTCCAACTGAAAAGTATAATTAGTTGCATAGAATATTACCATGCTATAACACTTTTAAGATCACTGAAAACAAAAAAGTAAATTATAAAAGTCTGCCTGAATTAAATGTACAAAGAATATGGTTCAACGCATCAGTGCAAAAGGAATTTAAGAATTTACATGATTTAACAACAAAATCACTTAAAAAGCAATTACACACACATATATATATATGCATATATATGTAGTATTTACTGCATTTCATCATAACTGCTCATGAGACTGTCCCA
>CM053589.1:171461049-171501889 GCA_028646515.1 Pseudochirops corinnae | reverse complement strand
GTACTTTACAAAAATGTATCACTAGATGGCAGCAGTGCAATTTAGAGCTTTGCCAATGTAATAGCTGCATTAAGTAAAAGATGGCGCATGCATGAGCTGATCCTCACAGGACCTTTCTTACTTCTATTTAAATATTTTCACAAAGGAAAAAAATGCAACATTCACAGCACATCAAGCCCCAAAGAGTTTACACCTTCTACACTGAAGCATTTTTTAAAATGTATCTGGCTAGGTCATCCTTATAGGAGAGGCTAAATAAGGCATGCTTTAGACAGTCGTATTGTTGCTCACTTGAAAAATCAGGAGAGAAAAAGAAAAAAAAAATCAAATACAGCTGGAGTTATGGAACCAAAGAGGTCCAGGCATAGAATTTAGCAGGTCATGTCACCACCAGTCTCAGGAAACTAAAGCTCTGTGAAGAAAAAAGGATTTGAAATTTTAAAAAGAGACTTAGGTAGGATGGGGGGCGGGTACTGAATAAAACTCAGGGACACACAACATGCTCAGGGATGTGAAGGTGAGATTCTGATCTCCATGTGCAAAGGAGAGAGAACTGGCACATCTGCTTATCCAGATGCTGTGCTATTAGGGAGGACTTAGTGAACAAAGTGCGAGTTGGTGGCCTCCAGGATGAATTCAGTCTGAGAATGTAATTGATTTTTATACATTTTCACTTCCTTGATAAGTGAGTAGTGCTGCAAAATGATGGCTTTAAAACCTCAAATGTTAACCGGAAGGATGCATGCAAATATGGGACTTTACTCAGTTGGAAAGTGCTCCTTCTCAGCCACTAAGACAGAAAGAGCATTATCGGCAATGCTGAAACTCTTCCAACTATGCATCCCCACCGTCTACCAAAGCCAAGGTCAGTAGATGTCAGTTCATTTGAATGTCACTTTGTGAATGTCTGCACAAGGCCATACTTACATTGAAAGCAGTGCTTAATTTGTGTTTCTCTGGCGCAAGTTTTTGTCTTTGTGATTGTTGGTGGAGTTGGTTTTCCTTTGGAGGAGAAATTGCATCATGAGAGTTAAATTCAAAGTCAGACATTTTTGAAAATTTTAAACACATGGAAATACAGGGAACCTTTCACTTACTGCCATCCCTGGGGTAGTCACAAGTTTTACTACACAGAACTGATAGATGTTTTCTAAGGAAGGCTTTTTGTAAGCTGCTCTATTTCATTTAGCAGACCTTTTGACTCCCAAGTCAGCATACAGTCAGCTTTCACTTTGTTGTACTGTCAACTGCTCACTAATTCAAAGAGAGTCTTTCTCATTACAAAATTGTACAAGTGTTCTTAACATCCCCTTATAGATTTAATTAAAAACACTTTGGGGGTGGTGAGCAGGAAGAGGAGGATCTCCTGTCTACCTTTCCCCTTTCTCTACCTCCCAGGCACTTCATCCTCTGGCCATAAAACATTCCTTGATTTCACGATTGCAGCAGCCTTTCTCCCTGAGGTCTGCGTTGGCAAGTCAGTTGAGCTGTATTATCACAGTTCACTAACCAGCACTCACATTATTTATTTCAGTTTAGAAATTAGAATCATAAAATTTTAAAGCTGGAAGTGGGGGGGGGGGGAGAGCTCAGATCCAATGCTTTCCCTTCCTTTTAAAGATGAAAAAGAGACTCAGAAATCTGATATTTTGCAGTACATCCAGCTTACCTAAAATGAACGGTGAGTACACTAAAATAGTTAAGCTTATCTTTTTAAAAAAATTAACCATATTGCATATCCTGAGAATCAAAAGATCATCCATCTGGCCAGTGTTTAATATACCGCAACATTCACTTCCCTCTTATTACTACCCCTGCTATTCCAATTCACCCCACTTTATTTCACTGCAAATCCAAAAGAATTCAATTCCATTCTATCAGATAATTACAAAGGCAATCATTGGAGAAGGTACTTACATTGGCCCAGCTGGTTCATCATCTGCAGTAGGTATTTCAGTTCAAATTTCATTGAAAGATAAAGGAAGAAGAGAGACAGTGGAGTTAGAGTCTGTAGAGAACTTTTACCTGGACCGAAAATTGCAAGTGGCAAACTCATCTATCCATAGCATTTATTAAAAGGCCATTCCACTTGGTAGTGCAAAAGACTCATGGAGTTATTTTTCTGATTTCAAGTTTTTAATGGCAGGTATGTTGTTTCAATGATTTTAGTTAACACTTTGAATGCTTATCATGAAAAACTGCAACTGTAGTGGACAGATAGCTGCAATATCATTATACTCATCTTGTCCCCAAGTTCCAGTGGTTCACTCTTAAATAGATGAGAAGACAAACCAACATTTCAGTTGTAAAATCCTGCTGTTTGTTTTCTTGAAATGACTGCAGTTTGGAGCCCGTCTTCCAATGTGGATGGACTTGTATGTTCTCTATGGTTACAAACAAATCTTTGCCTCCCCCAAAAGGGACAGTTCTTTTTTTCCATGTTTGCAATTATATAGGGGATCCTTAAAGTGGAGAATAAAATGAGATGGTGGACTAGGAAGTCACAACAGTGAAGGGTGACACACTGGAGAATAAATGCTGCCCTTGGCCAGCAGTGGGTAATGCGTAACCTTCAAGAAGAAAAGTCAAATGGTAGTGTCTTCCCTCTACTGAAAGGGGCATGCTACAAGAGAACCTGTGCTCTGCCTGCAGCCTGGCCAAAACCAGAGGTTTTTCAAAAAGAATTCAGTCATTTGAGTATAGATGCCTTCTCACAAATTTCCAAGATCCAATTAGCATTTGATAATTACTATTTAGGTTGTTTTTGTTTTCTTGCTCCCACTAAGGGTGACCAAGGTGCTTCTAAGTAGGGATGTAAAGAAATCCACAAAGGGGAGGGAACATTTATACTAGCTTTTCTGTTGGATATTCCATTTTACACATCAGATGGATTAACTCTGAACCATTTGGCTTCACTCAAGTCAAACTCTCAGCAGGATTCCACAAGGGGGCTCGGTGCACATGAAGCAGGTATGGAAATCACAGTCTCAGTGTAGGCATCTGCATGAGCACACACCAGGAGGAATGTCTGTCGGAAGGAGACATTGCTCCACCTGTACCTTGGAGGCAACGGAGAGGCAAAGCTACCGCCAGCACACACAGTGACCGGAGCAAAAAAATATTTCAAAAAATGAAGAACTGACCACAGACCAACAACTCAGCAGCCAAACGACAGGCTAGCGACACCCCTGGTGTCCACAGGAGTCCATCACTAGCAACATTACACTCACTATCCGAAAACGGGAACAGAGAAAAAACTAGGACAACCAAGACGTCCATGTGCTGGATGTGCAGTGGGGATAATACAGAGACACACTAACTACTGAGACAGGAAGCACAGACTCAATCCTCCCCTCGCAGCAAACATCTCTCAATTCCCACCATCACGTCCAAGCCAACAATGCTACATGCTGGGAACGAGGCACTGCTGAGACTTGTGAATGGAGAAACGAGATGCCAGTGAGCTCATTAACTTCTCTAGGGAATGCTCCAGCAAGGCCATCTAAAAACCCCAAATTCTAGCACAAGATCATAGACTGAAGAACATCAGCACCCTGGCTACCAAACTTTAAAAGAAAACAAGAAAGACAAAACAAAAACAATGTCATCTGGCTAATGTCCCCTCAATATGACAAAGCATGACTCTTGGTATAAGTTTAATGAGGCCATTCTGTAGCTGAACAAGCTTCTAACGTGCAAAGGACTGCATGGAGGTAGGTGTTTTAGCAATGATGAAGCAGTGTGGGTGCCATGCCTGTGAGTGGGAGCAGTTGTTATTCATTCTAACTTCTAAACCTGATGAACTCCTCCCCTGCCTCCCCCAAAGTTCACTTGCATATTCTTTTCTAGAGGTTCAAAAGAACAAAGGAAAAAAGCATTGCATTTCTACCCTGCTGGTCTGAACCACTAACTGCAGCCAACATACCCACAGTACAGTACGGACAAAAAAGGGACCCGACCCCTAATGAGAAATTCAGGGGAGAGGGGAAGAAAACAGAAATACAGCAGGGAAGTGGGGGTGGGAAGGGGGGAGGGGTGAGGTACAGAAATTAAAAAAAATAAGATTAAACAGCAAACTGAAATCCAAATTAGTTGTGAAGGTGAATGAGGTAAACTTGAAGAAAAGTGTTAACATCATGAACTGTGCATCGTATAGACTGAAGCGGAGAGTAAACAAACTCCAAAGCATGCAGATTGCTCACTTACCACCATTTTTAAGGGTGTGATGCAATTGAGGGGGGAAAAAAAAGAAGTCATAGTAACCGACAGATATCAACATCACCCCAAACCCTCGGGCTTATTCATGACTGTTCTCTCACACTCACTGTCACTCACAGCCACTGGTCAGATGCGAGGGCTGGGGAGGATGAAACAACGTGTGTGTATTCTATTCTACTTTGATATGTGAGTGAAGTGAAATCCAGGCCAGGACTGCTGAGAAGTGTGATTCACCCTGAACGTGCAATCTTTCCAAATGAATGCACTGAGCCCTTACTTCTCCTGGATTTGCCTGGTAATCAGAAGAAGGATCTGCAGGTGCCCGGTGAATCACATCTGATATGACACAAGACTACTTTCAGGCAAACTGATTTTAAAGGAAAAAACTTAAAGAGATCACTCTCCAGTCAGTATTTCTCAAACTATTAGATTTTAAAAGGAGAGTTGTAGAAGGTTGGATTTTAATATTTCATTAAGATTCAGCCCTTAGTACCTTTCCTCATTTAACGTAGATTTCTCTCCATGTTAGAAGGAGGGATATTCCACCAAAGCATAACACGTTAATATAAGATGTGTCCGTGTGATAAAACTGGACAGTGGCTGCTTTCATTTCATCTCATCTCAGCTGGCTTCAACTTTTACTTTCAGTTACTTTCTTTTTTTTTTCTATGAGCCGTTTTGTTACTGATCCACTTATTTTCTAGTTAAAAAAACTGAATATACATTTTAGAGATCACTTAAAGAAAGCTTTTTGCTTTCAGGCCTTCTACAAAAGTTCAGATGGCATATGATCTTTATGTTTAGAATGATTAAACAGGCTTGGGAGTTAAAAGTATTTCCCAATATCAAAATCCTAGAATCCTGAATATATCTTAGCCAATAGTCTGTTAAAAATCCCAAAGGGCCCTTTTTGTTGGCTTATAATTTTTTTCTTTAACTCCTCCATCCTCCCAATCCCAAGTCTCCCTTTGCTTCAATATCTTAGAAACTGCTGAAATAGATGGAAGCACCCCATAACAGTTGCCAAGGTGTACCTTCCCACGGTGCAGGGCTGAAAGCATTGGCCACTCTCATAACCTCTCAAAACTGTCATGTAATCCAGCAAGAACAGTTTAGAATCACATGTTCATGGCACAATGTGTGTCTGTATCTGGCCCCAAAATGAAATGATACCTCCCCCCTGCTTCCCTACGAATTGAACATCTAACCTTTTCTAGTTATTCAAAACCAGATTCAGACAAGATACTATGAGACCCACTCTTCATGTCCCAGTGAGCCCTTACAAAATTTTCTCAGAGTCTCGAGAAGGGCAAAATTTCTAGATGGTGTGCTAACATACTAAGGTAATCCATTCCAAAGGAAACACCTGTCACAGGGTCTAAGGATAACTCAATCCTTTCTAGGTTAGAGGATTCACTGAGAAAATGACCTCAGTATTTACTGACCTCCGGGGCATCACTTATGTAAGATTTTAAAGCAATTCTATCAAAAGTGGAACATTAGAAGAAAAATAATGATTCCACTCTGCTTTGGTTAGTGCTCTATACCAGCATTTGTTTTTCAAGCTAGAGGACTGGTGGGCTGAACAATCAGTAAAGAGTTCACATGCCCAAAAAAAGCAGTAAGTCTGAAATGGAGTGTAGGCATATCTTGGTAATAAAGTACCCATCTGGCAGAGAACAATCACGTCAGGTCTATAAAAAGATTTGTGTTCCCATAATGGTATCTAAGAAGCCAATACAGAGCGAGAAGAAGGATGCCCCAAAGGCGCATGCTGATTGGCCTGGAAACTCAGTCTTAAAAGCAGGTACAATTAACTCCTTCCATCCATTCTGAAGATTAACCACTGGAGGCTGGGTATGGGGGAGGGAATAATATCTGATGAATTTAGGGAGCTTTGTGAGGGGCTGAGGAGAGTGTATGAGGAGGGAAAAGGCACTGAAAAATGAAAAAGAAACAATAGAACCAGGGAAATGGCATGGAGAGGACAGGAGTCATCATAAAAGGTTCACAAGGATTAGGAAGGAGATGGTGAAAAGGAAATGATGGGGCAGCAATGTAAGATGTAAGAAGGGACAGCAACCCCTGCACCGTGCTCCCTGTTAGAAGGGGGAGTGAGGCAAAGACAGCCACACAGGAAGGCCAGCATGTCATACTTGTACCCAAATACAATGCAAGGACACAATGAGCAGTTAGCTTGGCCTCGATTTCCCTTCAGGTGCTCACACTTACCCCCGAAGGCAGGCAGGGAGACAGACAGGCTGTCCCTTTTAAGAAGGGCTTATTCATTTTAAGCTAAATTACTCTTGACAAGCCAGGGTTCTTCTGAGTGGCTGAGTGGGCTTCCTGGCCAGAGATGTTTCTCTGCAACAAGCTGGTCTCCAAAACTCTCATCATTTGAGTCTGACAAATGAGTAGATCTTTAAAAAGGTGGCTGGCCTCCCCAGGAGTTGACTATACATTTTTCTAATGGCATCAGTATTCAACATTCCTAAAGCTTACTTGATCTTTTCACAGACTTGGCTATTAGTACAAAATGTTAAGTGGCTTCCCAAACAAGTCCTGGAATTAGGAAGAATCATGTCATTGAGCTTGCTGCAAGGCAAGCAAGACTACATAACCTCCTGGAATGAGGTGCTTTGCCAAGGACACTTCTAGTCGCTGCCGTTTTGACAAAAATGTAGTCTCAAAGCCTCATTTTCAGCCTCTCAGCCTTTGTGAGGAAACTAGATGAGAGCTAGATTTAGCATTCCCTTTTGTTCAAGAGGAGGAAATAATCCCTGTCCTGGGGTGAGGCAAAACTGCCCCCAAACAGCCAATGGTAAAAATGAGAGCAAACTTCAAGCCACTCTCCTGGTGTCCTCGAGACTACACTGCATGGCAGAAGCAAAAATCTTAAGTCCAAGGGCATTAGGGCTTCAGAGAAACGTACATCCAAACCTCTTCGCCTCAGAAAGCAGCTGTGCCACTGGCCGAGCAGGAGAGAAGCTGAGATCCCAGAGAATTAGGTAGATTGGGAAGCTTCACAAGTCACTAAGAGGCCTGAGCCAAAGCAACACCATGGTGACAGTGGCTCCCCTGCAAGTCTGTGCTCAGCTTATTATGAATGGACACTAGAGGGAAGGCTGCTGAGGCTCCAGCACACAGCCCACAGCAATAGTGTTTACCCTAAGAACCTGTTCAGCCTCTGACTTCCATTCTACTTAATTTAAGTGGAGATTTGGGGTGAAAAAAAAATTCATTCAGAATAACTGTCTGATGTCCCATGAACGAAAGACACTAACAGCATTTCTGGGTAATGCTCCTTCTGCAGAGGTACCAGAATGGTGTCTACCCACAGTCAAAGGCTCCAGCTTGGAGCAGTTCATTTAGTATTTTCAGCTGTACTGAGAGCCACACAGTTGATGGGTCATTCAAACGACCTTCAAAATGGCTCACTTCAATGATCTGTTTTCCAGATACTACAGAGCTGCATAGACCTACTGCTTTTGACTCTGGGTAGAACCTGAACCTCGGGAGTCATGCCCAAAGAGGGAAGGGGCCTCAGAGAGCCATTGTAGGAGAAGGCACCACTGCCAGCTGCATTCTAAAGCTTTGCCGCCATCCCACTCAACATAAGGATTTGGCAATGCCATGGGTAGGGAGAGGAGGAAGGTGAGAGGCCTCTGTCACATACAAAATCTGAAGAGACGATTTTGCCTGAGGTTCACTCTGTTCAAATCATCTCCGGAACCTGGCTAGCTTAGTGGCAATGCTGTGGGCCTCTGAAATGAGTGTGTTAGGGTCTTCTGCAATCTCCCTGCACTCTACTATTCTTATCTAGGGGGTTAAAGATGGAAAATTCAAATAACAAGTGATCACAAAGGAGGGGAGCCTTGACAATACTTCAGAGTTTTTTGCCAAAGGAAATATAAAAATCACTTGGCTCTAACAGTTCCTCAGCAAATAGTCAAATGGAGAAGAGAAGATGAATCTTGGCTATGACAAGGTCTGGGCGGCCAAAGACTTTGGGGGTAGATTCCCCCAAAGCTTAGGGTTTTCTCAGGTTCCAATCTGTCATACCAGTATCTATGAATGGTGAGATGAAACAGAAAACTTAAAATTGGTGCCATTCTCCCCAATGGGTGAGAAGTTCAGAATTTATAAGAGCTCAGAAACAAAGCTAGAGCTGTGATAACTCTAAGTAGCCAACACGGAAAAAGACACAGAATTATTTTTTTCACTTGGGGGAAAACATCAGACCACAGCCTTCTTCCAGCTTGGATCGTGGAGTCCAATAACCCCTCCCAACTACTATGCCCTCAAGAACAAACCCCAAAGTTACAGCTGGGTTCTGGAAATGCTCTTACCGTCTGGAACCTCATCCGGCCTCTTCCTCTTTTCATAGATCACAATGATCACCACAAGAATGATAATTTCAGCCAAGATCCCCAGGAAGGGCCAGAGTGGAGCCAGGTGGCTCCGCACTCTCAGGACAGTGACGAAGGAGTCTGAGCCAATGGCATTGGTGGCATTACACTCGTACTCGCCAGGATCTTCAGTGATTTGGAGGTTAATGATGTTCAGCTCAGTGTAGTTTTCCTTGTTGATGATGAAGAATCGGCCAGAGGTATTGAGTAAGTCCTGCTCAGAGGCAGAAGAAGGGAGGATAAACGAGGGTCAGGGTGGGTAACCCAGCGGCGCCCTGTCGTTCGCTCGGAAGAAGAGAACCTCAGGACCAGGGGCCAAACTCTCTTCATATGACAAAGACGTGGCTCAAACGAGACCACGGAAAAGCTTGGTACTAAAGTGCAAAATGCTCCATGTCCAAGAGGGAACCAATCAAGCTGGGCCTGATTAACAGGCGGGATGAGGGAGGCCTATCTGACCAGCAATCAGTGCTCAATGGCCAGTGGGTCCAGGAACAACCTTATTCCTAGCTTCATTCACTTAGTCCTTGATGAGTTCTGGGGAACCTTCATAGCGGAGATCTCTCTCAAGCAAAGGCTAAGAGATCTGAGTCAGAAAGTTCCCTCCAACCAAATTTCCTATTTCCTTTGCTCCAGCCTCTGAGAGTGAGGTTACCCTTGACACAGTGACCTTAGTCATATGATCTTTTCTCCACTGGGCATCTTTTCCCTCTCTCTACAGCTACTGTCTCCTCCCCTTTTACCTATAAACCTACTTAGGTCTTCTCCATCTTAAAAAAAAAGATTCCCATCATCCCATGATCCTGCTACTTTTCCCTCAGGTCAATGTCCCCTCTCTGCTTCATCCCCAAACTTCCAGGAACATGCGCACCCGTGGCTGCCTCCATGCTGGCACTGCTCCTGAACTGCCTGCAGTCCATCAACCATGCTCTGTGTGCAATGGAAAACTCTCCAAGACCACCAATAATCTGTGGACACCAAGGCCAACTGGTTCCCTGGATACTCAGCCTTCTCAGCTCTTGGGAAATATCTAACACTCCTGACCATCACATTTCCTCCTTGATAAAAGTCACAGACAGGATCAGTTAGAGCTAGGTGGAGCTTCAGGTCATCCAGTCAAAACCCCTTGCTTTGCAGATGAGGAAACTCCAAGGGACTTTGTCAAGGTCACACAGGTAGGCAAGTGGCAGAGGTGGGATTCAAACCTAGGTCCTCTGACTCCAAACACCAAGCTTCACTCATTGTACTCCTCCCTTTCATCAATCAACAAGCATCATTAACACCAAGGAGATGCTAGATGCTGAGAATACAAAGAGAAAGGAATAAAACAATCCCTGCTTGCAAAGAGGTCAGATACATCCCAATGAGGAGACAGTAAGTTCATATGTAAAGTACATATCAAATAAATATAAAGAGAACAAATACAAATTTAAAAATACAAGATAGTTTGAGGGAGAAGATACCGGCAGGTGAGGGGATCAGTAAAGGCTTAATGTAAAAGGTGGTGATTGAGCTCAACCTTGAAGCCTAGGAGGTGGTAGTGTAAGGACGGAGTGCATTCCAGGCACTGGGGGATGGTCAGGATGACTTAGCTTTCAGCATGCTGTTGTCTCCTAGGTTTCTGACCCTTCTGCTCCCTCCTCTTCTTCTTCCTCTGACATCTCGAAAGGATGGGCAACCCCGTTTCTTTCTACTTCACTCAATCTCATTTCTTTAGTTCAAGTAACTCCAGAATCAGTTTCTCATCTGAGCTGCAGTTCTGCATTCCTAAATCACAACTGTGCATCACAACCTGAACATCCCACTGCAGCTTCAAACTCAGCATTCCAGTCATCTAACCTCAACATTTTAGACTCTTATTTCCCTCAACCCCAACATTCTATCAGTTGCTAACTCCTATCAACTTTTCCTTCACAATCTCTCCTTTCCACTCCCACCACACTAATTCAGGCCCTCATTACCTATCCCCTCAACTATTATGAGAAATTCCTAACTGATCCTCTGTGCCACCTGTCTCTCTCTACAAGCACTGCTGCCAAAATAATTACAGCTACTTGACTATCAGTGCTCTGGAACCTCATAGAGAATTGGAGACAGAAGATATCACTCTTACTTTTCATAAAAATGCAAAAGCACTAACTGGCCTAAAAAATCTCTTCTCTTTTCCTGACTTAAGAATTTTTTGTCTGACTGATTCACAATTTCCATGGAGCAGGGAAAGTAATTAAATGGTTTAAATGGGGGGTTCATTTTTAGCTGTGCTGGGAACAAGGGGAGGATCAAAGAAGGGCTAGGACTTGCTTAAGTTGGCTGATAATAACAGATGACAGTGAGAAAGCAGAACACTCAACTCTCAACTTTGCTTCTTGGTTCTGTTGCAAGAAACATGATCTTTGGACATGGAACGGCAGAACAAAAATGGTTACAAAGAAAGAGTAAAGAAAGACAAGGGAGTAGACGGACATTGAGCTGTCTTCAGGAAGTCCAGGCATCAGACTCTGATGAACCATACCTTGTGTATGCACTTTAAAAATGAGCAGTCTAGGGCCGCTGGTGGGGTGGTGAACAGAGCCCCAGCCCTGGTGTCAGGAGGACCTGAGTCCAAATCCAGCCTCAGGCACTTAACACTTACTAGCTGTGTGACCTTGGGCAAGTCACTTAACCCCAACTGCCCTGCCTTCCCACCTCCAAAAAAAAGAGCAGATGTGATTTCAAGCCAGCAAAGCTTCAAGAAGGGGAAATGCACTGCACGAAAAGTCAATAGTGACCCAGTTTGCAAAAAAACAGTGAGTTTGACTTCATTTTCTGAGAATATTGTAGAATACTTTTAAGGTAATGGTTAGTGAGAGGAAGCAGTGGTAACTAAAAAACTAGCAGTGGCTTCACTGAGAACCAAAGCAGACCAGGCTGACCCCATTTCTTTTCTGGACAGCAGAAACTCATCTGGCAGACTGGGAAAATGTACATATACTACTATGACTTTCAGTAAAGTTTTTGAGTCTTATGCCATCTTCATGGGCCAGATTTATATAGTGAAGAGGACTTGAAATTGATTGAAGGACTGGATCTACCAAGTCTAAACTTTACAAATGGGCATATCAAACTAGTAGGAGGTCTCGAGGGGATTAATTCAGGTTATTCAATATTCTTATCAATTACTCGAAAGCAAAAACTGTATGCCTATGAAATCTGCAGCATGTTTTATAACAACTAGAATCCAATAAAATCAGAACAGGCAAGAATAATGGGGCCCAAATCAAATGAGACATAATTTAATATGGATGACTATAAAGTCCTAGACTAAGATTTTTTTTTTTAAATCAACTTAACAAATACAGGATGAAGGAGCCATCGGGCAGGAGAGAGAGGGAAAAGAAAAGATCTAGGTAGACTGATTGGCTGAGCAATCAGTCAATATATGTCAACGGTGTCAACATGGCAGCCTAAAAAAAACAAAGGCTTAATTAATAGACACATAATAGACCAGAATGAATAAATGGTTAGGTTTGCTCTCGTGTGGCCTAGTCAGGTTCCATTTGCACATACAACACTTTAGAAAGACAGGCAGCTGTGTGTCCAGAAGAGGGCAACAAGGATAGCAAAGAGAGAAAACATACTATAAAAGCATCTGCTATATTCTTAGCTCCTCTGTTGGGCATTTAAAGCTCTTCAAATCTGGTCCAACCAGAGCATACATTATTCTCTTTCACATAAGAGCAGGGATTCACATAGAGATTTCAGGGGATCCAAGTATGTAGAGGGGGAAAAAAAACGATCTTTACTTTCCTTAACCTCTAAGTGTAATTTAGCATTTCCTTTAATTAAAAATGTTTTTAAAAATTATTTTGAGAAATGATCCATGGACTTTACCAAAGTGCCAAAGTGGTCCATGATACAAGAAAATGTTTAAAAACTCCTGCTCTAAAAGTACAGCCAAATGGGCCTCCTTGCTCCTTCTCACATCTGACATTCTACTTGCCCTTTTGAAGGTCGTCCCTCACACCTGCAGTGCCCTGCCTCCCTAACCACCATCTCTGAGAAGCCCAAAGCTCAGCTCAAATGCCACCTTCTATGTGGCTCATTGCCCAATCTCCTATAGCTGCTAGTGCCTCAAGTGCCTCCCTGCCAGGCACCGCATCCTTATTCTGTATGTACTTACAAGCTGTCTCCCCCAACAGAAGGCAAACTACTGCAGGGCAGACTGCTTCGTGTTTATCCCCAGCACATACATTTAGTGAATACCTGGTGACTGACTTAACTTAGGGAAGAAGAGATATCAGAGCCGTCACGAGGTGTTTGAGAAGTGCTAACTTGGGACAGAAGGATTAGGTCAGTCCTGCCAGGCCACACAAGCAGATCTGGATTTGATGATGTCAGGAAAACTCTTCTAATACTTAAGAGCTACACAAAGTAGACTGGGCTGCCCCAAGGTAATATGAAACCTTCCTGGCTGGAGATCTCCAGGAAGAGGCTGGATGACCACTTATCAGACTGAGGGCAGGGGCCATCTTTTGCCTATCTTTGTATTTCCCAGGCTTAGAACTGTGCCTGGCACATAGGAGACACTTAATAAGCACTGACTGACTGACCACAGTCAGGTACCTGTAGAAGGGATTCTTAATCAGGGGCATGTTGGACTAGATAGACTTCTCTTAGAATCTGTGATTTGGGGGATACAGAAGTCAGCTACAGCTGGTGCACAGCTGTGGGTGTCCCCAGACTGCTACATGGCTGTACTAACTTCCCAAGGCCAACTACAGAGAACTCAACCCTACCACTCACCATGAACACTCCATTTTCCTTCTTTCGCCACACCCAGTCCGGGTAAGGGTATCCAACTGACTTGCAGTACATAAGGGCTTCTTGCCCTTCATTCTTGTTCTCACTTCTTTTGTGGCCAGTGATCTCAGGCAGAGCTGTAAGACAAAGATGCATTTAAGGGACACTGCCATGAGCCCCAGTTATGCACTAAGGCCTAACCTAATGGCTTGGAAGACTGCTTTCAATGCACTGAAACCACCAGTTCACCAATGAAGAAGCTTAGAACAGCATTCTAAGCATCCCACCTGAGTGGGATGATCAGCCTCTTCCCCCAGTTCCCATCCCCAGGTAAGCTAGACAGATATCAAGATATGACCCCATAGTACCCTACACCCTGTTGAAAAAGTACAAGGTATTCCACAAAGCACATTTAAGTGTCTAAAGGTCAGCTTTTTTTTGGAAAATAAGAAAATTATATATTTTCTCAACATTTTCTCTTAAAAAAAATCTTAAAAAAAACCAAACACTTGACAACCAAAAGATTGCGACAAATCACTAATAAGAAAAAATGTAGATCAAAACTTAGTTTTTACCCCAAACCAGCAAAATAGTAAAGATGGCAACATATAGGAATACTGAATGTGTGTGGTGAGAGAAAACAGGCGCATGACACTAGTGGGTGGAATTGTGACTAGTTCGATCTTTCTGGAAAGTAATTTAGAATAATGCAGTGGGAAAAAAAGTGACTAAACTATGAATATCCTCAGACACAAAGATTATACTGATAAGGAGATCTTTGATCTCAAAGAAGTCAAAGTTAGAAAGGTCCACCATTCCCATATCACTCCCCCCCCAAAGGCCCCAAATACCCTGCAAATATTTATAGTCGCATTTTCTGAAATAGCAAAGTAGATGTCAGTCAATTGAGAATAACTAAAAAACAACTGTGGTTCATTAATATATTACTGCAATGTAAAAAATAATGAATGTGAAGGATTCAGAGAAGCATAGAATATGAATTGGTAGTGAAAGATGGAGAGAGGTGACGATGAAGATGGAGAGAGAGGAAGGAGGGAGATAAAGGGAGAAAGAAGAGGAAGCAGGAGGAGAAGGAGACAGGTAGGAAGGAAGAGGAGGATAGAGCACATAAGAGGGAAGAGATAGGTAGAGGAAGGTTAAAATGGAGACCAAAGAGCCCAGGACACATAGGTGCTGAAGGGGTGGGGGTGGGGGTGGGGGTGGGGAGAAGAAAAAAGACCACTGACATTTTCCAAACATGAGTCATCATTCCCTAAATCACAGTGGAAACTTCAGCACCAAGGAGAGGAGGCTAGATGGACTCTAGTTCATCCTACTAAGTAGATTTTTGGGGATCAGTACCTGGTTAGTCCTTAGATCTCCAACTGGCTTTAGACACCTTGTCCTTCAGGGCTTTCTCTCTGCCCTGACTCCTTAAACAAATCCTTGACTCACCCTCAGAACAAATATACCCAACACCAATCAAAACTATGGAAACCTCATGATCCCAGATCCCCTGAGGCAGGGGTCAGGGCAGGAGGGGCTGCTCAATATTCTCAGTTCTGGCTTCTTCCCATACCGATTACTGCCTGGTCTTGGTCCTTCCTTCCTCACTTTCCACTGGAGCCTTTCTCCTTTAAGAAAGCCAAGGCTAACCCGGGAAAGTGCCTCATCAAAAACATTCTGACCACACCCAGCCCTGCCTACTCAGACAGTCTTAGGGAGAGGTCACTTAGATTTATTAGTGCTGTCACCTAAACAGAGACTTAACTTAGATTTCGATGACCAAAGTGAAGGCTAACACTCCAAAAACACTCACTAGTTTTCAGGGTAGCTAAATGCCTTAGTGGTACCACTGTGCTCTCTGACTGATCAGCACTGTGCCCCTTAAATCCTGCTTCTAGAGTCTTCCCTTGCTTCTCTATCTACTACGTGATATGAAAAAAGAACTTCCAATGCAAGGACACCTTTCAACTGTTTGCACATGTTTTTCAAAAACTATGTGAACTGACAGTTCCACCTTGATAAAGAAATCTTTGCTACTCAAGAAATACAAGTAAATGGCCAATGCTTATTAGCCATAGGCACCAGGTTCTCAGGCCAATGCTACTAATGTCCACCCTAGAGAAAGGTGGCTATCCCTTAACCATGGCAGACCATGAGGCATGAGTCTGGAACTCTGACGCCCAGAAGAACAAGTGCCCTGTCTCCTGGGGCAAGGAAGCTCGAGCACTGGAGTTTTGGTAGAGATCTGGAGAACTTCATATGAACAGCAATGTGTCCAAAGAGAACAAGCTTGTAATTTTGGGTGACTTTAACACCAGAATAGGCACAGTCTACTAGATATGCCAGGGAGTCAGTCTTTGGGGGAGGAATGGAAGCAGAAATAGTAATAATCCCTACTGGAGACATGTGAGTCTCCTGACCTTATCACCAACACTGTCTTCCATTTACCTAAATGCAATAAAACTTCATGGATGGACCCTTGAAGCAAACATAGGCATTTAGTAAACTAGGTCACTGTAAAGAGAAGAGACAGAGTGTGAGAGTGACAAAGACAGTGTGTGGCAGACTTCAGTGAAGCACACATATACTGAATACCATGCTACATATGCCAACACAGTCCTTACACTTAAGATGTGTCCTCAAGTGGGAGAGGACAATCAGAGCAGCAACAGGACTGCAAGGACAAACACATGGGTCAGAGAGGTACAGGATCAAGAACAAATGACAGACAGGAGTGAATGAAAACATACTGGTTATTTGCCAAGCATTGATCTGAATTCACGGATGATAAAAATTCACCAGCAAAGATGGTCCCTATCTTTTGTTGTTATTAACACTCTTTTCTTTTTTAAAATTGTGAGTTTCCAATGCTCTGCCCTCACCCACTGAGAAGGCCGTCTGTCCGTTATACATGTGAAATCATGCAAAATATATTTCCATATTAGCCATATCATAAAACAAAGCAAAAAAATGTTAAAGCGAGAAAACTGTACTTCAATTTGTCCTCAAGAGTTCATCTGTTCTCTCTCTGGAAGTGGAGAGTGTATTTTCATCATGAGTCCTCTGCAATTGTCTTGGACCACTGTCTTGATCAGAGCAGCCAAGTCATTCCCAGCTGATCATCGTTACATTGCTCTTACTGTGTACAATGACCTCCCAGTTCTTTTCACTGGACTTTGCATCAGTTTACATTGTCTTCCTAGGTTTTTCTGAAATCATCCCCTTTGTCATTTCCCACAGCACAACAGTATTCCATTACAATCATATGCCACAATTTGTTCAGCTATTCCCAAATTGATGGCATTCCCTCAATTTCCAATTCTTGGCCAGCACAAAAAGACTGTCCCCAAGGAGCTTTACATTCTAATGGAGACAACAATACACTCCAGGAAAGGGTACTCTGGATTGGAAAGTTACAGGGGTAGTGTGTAGGGCCAAAGGAAAAGACAGTGCCATACTCCAAGACGGAACAATGGCAGGTGAGGAAAAAGTACATGTGTGGCTGCTCCAAGGCTGGTGCAGGAAGCAGCCACAGAGAAGGGAATGAAGGGAAGGCTGGCTGGAGCTTTCCTGATCTGAGTTCCTGTACAATCTAGTCACCAAATACATGCCACCTGAAGAATCTGACCTCAGTAAGGACAGCTGAAGTATTATCCCCTTATGTTGGGGCATGTTGGTGGAAAATGGGTAGATGGAGGCAAAGTGAGAAGCAGAGGAAGGGAATGGAGAGAGGCAAGTGGAAGAGGAGGGAGAAAGGAAAACGAGAGAGAAGGGAGAAAGGCAAGGAGAGAAACATGCTAACTTGTCTATAACGAACATGTTCTTGGATATACTCCTAAGGTAGGGCTGTCTGTGTTGCCAAGGTATAGTACCACCTAGCACAGAGCACAAAAAGACAAAATCAACAGAGACAAAGTAAAGCAAGTCAGTTTTAGGAAGAGGAAATATTACAATAAAGGTTAGGGACCAGATGGAAACTGGTCAAGAGGGAATTTATGGAAGAAATAGGTCCCCAAGAGGTAAAATCCAGTGGGTTTTTGCAGGATTATTTATGTCAAGCAGAAGCAAGCACTGAGGAAAGGAAGTAGGGAGCCTACAACTGGGGGCTGGGGCTGATTCCTTGGGGGTGGGGGTGGGCTGAGACAGGAGGGCAGGGAGAGCCTGGGAACTGGCGGCTAGTTGATATTCAAAATCCCTGCAGGAAGAAAAAGGGGATTTTATTGAAGGTTTTACTTTGATAAGCCAACATCAGGGGATTTGAGCCACTCCAGGTAAGGTTTTTATACAGGGATTTTTAAACTTTTTTGTGTTGCAGACTCTCCAGCTATCTAGTAAAACTTAAAGACCCCTTCTCAGAATAATTTTTTTAAATGTATAAAATATATAGGATTACAATGAAACCAACGTTCAGTCATGTCTGACTCTTTGCAAGCCTGTGGACCGTACCGCCAATGGAGTTTTCTTGGCAAAGATACTGGAGTGGTTTGTCTTTTCCCTCCCCAGTTTTATGCAGGCAGGGATTAAATGACTTGTAAGCGTCTGAGGCCAAATCTGAACTCAAGTCTTCCTGACCCCAGTCCCAGAGATCTATCCACTGAGTCATCTCACTGCCCCATAATGAAATAAAGATGTATTTTTTTCCTGAGTTCATAAATGCCCTGAAATCTATCCATAGTTCCCTTCCCAATAGATACTAGGTAAAGAACTCCTGTGCTGTTTTTTGTTTTTTTTTTTTTTGCTACGGCAAGATTTTCATTTTTTTTTGTCCAGATCTATGCTTAAGATGCTACATGCGTGAGGAAAAAATATTTTACGATCTCAACTCTATTTCCAGGCTTCCCCCCCCGCCCCCACATAGCTTCCTTCATTCTTTTTCTCCTAAGATTTCTAAAGTACACCAAAGTCTTGGTTACTGACCCCCAAATTTCTGCCATTCCATTTTAGCCTCCCCCAAGAAAGCAAGTCCTAAGCATAAAAAACACCCTATGTGAAGGTGCAGGAAACGCCACACCCAGACAAAAGCAGGCTTTTCTGAGTTGTCTGAATGGAGCTGGGCACAAAGCCCGCACAACACAAATCGAGCTGAAAGTGCAGCCGACTCTCTAAAGGCCCAGGGTCTGTGTAGTGTACAGGAGGCTCTCAGATTTAACAGTGTAAGAGGCGATGGTACTCTCCACACTGGTGATGCCAGTTACCCAGCCTTCTATTTGCACCAGGGATTCTTAAGTACAGTTCCCTTTCTGTTATTCATGACAGGCCCTCCATAGACAACCAGTCTCCTCCTTTCACTCACTGCCAGGATGTCACTGGCAATTTTACAACAAAGAAATTCAATTTTATGACAAAGAACTTCAAAGGCAGTTAGGCAGTTAGTAGTAGCAACACTTGCTTAGGAGTTAACAATCTGCCTCAATCCTAGATTTAAAGTTTATGTGCATGTATGTTCCATGCATACAACTGCAAAACTGTATGGAAGTTGAAATATTGAATCTCTATCAAATTTGACTATCCCATAATTTAAGGGTGTCCAACTTCCATGCGAAATTCTGAGGGTAAACAAAAGATCCTTGAATTCTTCTGGAAGACCAGCTTGAACAAAGTATGATAGCTCATGTCTTTAGGACTGTCCAGAATGATACCTCATTTCTACCCCCAGATGAATACAAACAAAATGCATTTCCAGTAACTGGGCACTGGGCTTCTCTTGACCAAAGAGCCAAGAGAATATAATGCTCCAAGATTTATAAGTTTACTGGTGGCTTTGTATTCTTTGGTCTTCCTGATCTAACATACTGAAACCTGGAAGAGCCAGGAAAGGCAAGGGGTTCAGAGGGCACAGAACTCCACCTTTGTAGGCTGCTGAGCAAACAGAAAAAAAGTCTCCCTTCTTACCCTCAAGGAATCCATCCCTTAGCAATCATTAACTCTAAATTTGTAATGACTACTATTAGGCAATATGTGCAGTTAGGTTTAATTATCCATTAGGCATAGTGATGGCAATTAATGGGATACTCCCTGCATCACACCTACCCTATCTCCTCTAACAATTTGATTCTGTGCCAGAAGTTCAACCTAGAAAGGCAGATTTGCCCTGAGTCCTATTTGGCCAAATCAATAGCATAACTTTGATAGACTGGGTTCCTCTCGGCAATGCAAGGCTATAAGACAACTCCAAAAGAATCATGATGGAAAAGGCTATCTATATCCAGAGAAAGAATTATGGAGTATGAATACAGATTGAAGCAAACTACTTGCTCTCTCTCTTGTGTTTTGTTTTGTTCCTTCTTTCTCATTTACTCCATTGATTATAATTCTTCTTTACAACTTGTCTAATGTTTAATGTGAAGGTATTTGCAGATCCTATATTTGATTGCATGCCACCATGGGGGGAGAGAAAAAGGAGGGGGAGAAAATTTGGAACTCAAGGGATTGTGGAACTGAATGTTGTAAACTAAAAGTAAATAAATAAATTTTTTTTTGAAAATCAATAGTCCAACCACCCAGCTCATCTCAGCTACCAGTTGGTGGAGACATACTGAGAGCTTAAAACAGACAAATTATGTCTGCCATTTCCCTCATTCCTCTGACTATCAGCCTATTGGTCAATAAAAGGACAGGCAGCCTACAAAAATATAGGTGATTCCAAGCCTCTGTTTTTGCTCCAAGACCACAGAACAGTACTGTATAAAATAAAACCCAAGCTTCCTTGTTTGAAGAGAACTTCCTGTGTACCCCATGGACCAATGCTAGCATATGGTGATGTCTGCCTTATTGGACTGGCTCCCAGGTCTATCCTGCCTAGCATTCTGTGCTTGACGAAAGCACCAAAGGACATATTGTGGGACAGCAAAGGAGTATGCTTAGGGATACTGCAAAACATCTAATCTCCCTTAATAACTAAGTATGGATCAGCGATCCATTAATTTAAATCATTTTAAATCCATATTTTCAATCTGTGCTATATTTCACGGGGTATAAAAAGCTCTACACATTTACTTCCTGTTCTATAAAAAGGATTTCATCTGACTGACCCTTAATACATCATTCAAACTTCAAGGGATGTCTCATCACTTCTAGAACAGTAAGTGCACTAAGAAGGTGATGATGGTGGTGCCTGAGAGGCGGAGGTTCTCAGGAGAGGGGCTACAAAGACACAGGATAAAATGAATGATGGAGCTCCAAGAGGCAGCCTCATCTAATGAGAAGAGTGGAGACCAGCTCAGCCAGCTCAATGAGCCGGTCATTTCAAATGGCAGCCAATAAAGCAAATGCTGTCTTCTTTTTGGACCAGACAAGTGATCTTGTTAGGAGGAAACTTCCTCCACCATCAGCACTCGGAGCTCAGTGAGCTGCCTGGTGTACCGAGGGATGAAGTGACCTACCCCTGGCTACACGACGAGCAGCAGCAGAGGAAGGCCTCTGATTCCTCTGACTCAAGGATTGCTGCTTCCCAAGCTGTCTTTCTAATGCACCGTGACATATGCCTCTCTAGGTAAATCTTAGATTTCAAGAAGAAAGGTAGTAGCAAAATGGAGGAAGTTATTACAGGGAGGACTGCTGTCTTCTGCTCTGGTCAGATTCCATCATGAGAAGTTTACAAGGGACTTTGACATGCTGGACCTTGACTGGGAAGGTGGATAATGCTACTTAGGAGACTGGAGACCAAACCATAAAAGGATCAAATGAAAGGATTTGGAAAGTCTAAGTCCAGAGAAGCAAAGGGGGCTATGATGGCTGTCTTTAGAAATCTGAAGGTTAATGTCATAGAAGAAGGACTGACTATTGGACTTCTTGGTCTGGCTCCAAAAGACAAAACTGTACTAGGAGTACAGATGGTGCTATCATCAGTCTTATTAGTCTACATGCCTAACTGTATTTTTATTTTTCATTTTTTTACATGAATGGATAAAAGTATACTAGGAGCTGGTCAATGTGAGGGGGAAAAAAAAACCTTCAATTTTTTTTTAAAGGAAAACCCCTCCACAAACTACAAAGGCATATTTAAGCTCATATAAGGAAAAGCCTCCTAAAAACTGGAGCTGACTGAAAGCAGAACAGGCTTCTTTAGAAGGTGGTCTCCAAGCAGAGGCTCAGCCACTACCTCTGAGGGACTGTAAAGGGCATTCACATGCTACTGAAAGGAGCCAGAGAAAAGTCACAAAGCCGTGCTTAACAAGGCTCCTACAAGTCTGGTGCATAACTCCAGATGGGCCCTCACACCAGCAGGCGATCCTCCCACTCTCCCATTTCACCCCATGGCTCTTCCAGACCTTCCTATCCTTCCTCATTCCTCTCACAGCACTCCTTCTCTCTCCCATTCTCAGGTGAGCACTTTACTGAGGCCTTGGGCAAGAGCTTGCCATTTCCCCCTCCTCCTCATTTCACATCACTCATGGCTTCCTCTGCTAACATCTACATTATTCATCTCACTTGAAGAAGTGAATCTCCCCTTAGCCAAAGTTTAATCCCATCCCAACCTATCTTCTCTAGCAGACTGCCCCACTATCATCTCCACTCCCTCATTAATCTTTGAGCTCCATCTATGGGATCTTTCCCTCTTTCCAGAAAGAGACCCCATGTCACTCCCAATCAAATGGCAAAACCAAAAACCACCCTATCATCCCTGCTATGCCTCTCTTCTCTTACTCAGCTAAAATCCCTGAGAAGGCTATCTCCACTAGGTACCTCTACTCGCAGCCTCTCACTCATTCCTAAACCCTCTCCACTCTGGCTTCTATTTCACACACCAACTGAAGCTGCTCTCTCTGAAGGAACCGGTCATCTCTTCATTGTCAAATCTAATGGGCTTTTCTCGACCGTCTTCCACCATGTACATGCTGCTACCTGATTTCAGCTCCACAGAAAGAGATGCCCCAGTGCTGGTATCTCCTGGTATCCCACTCTTTCCCTTCCCCTGGGTCTTTCCTGCTTCCTTTTATATATCTCCTCATTTACACTGTAAGCTTCTTGAGGGCAGGGACTGTCTTTTTATTCACTGCATCCTCAGGGCTTAGCACAGTGCCTGGCACACAGCAGGCATTTAATAAATGTTTAATGGGCTGGACTGGAATGACACCTATAGCTTTGGACAATACCAATTAGTTCTCCTCCGAGATCCTTGCTTTATCTTAGTTTTCGTGATACTGGTCTCTCCTGGCTCTCTTCCTACCTGTCTCTGACCACTCCTTTGAGTGTTCTTTGCTCGTTCTTTATCCATGTCACACCCGTGAGCCTGGATGGACCCCTATAGGGGCTTTGTCCTGCGCCATCTTCTCTCATTCTTTCTCATCTACAACCATGGACTCAATTATCTCAGAACAGATTTATTCCCATCCCTATTTTTCTCTCCTGAGTTTTAACCCAGTCTACCCATCTGCCTTTTTGGACACCTTGAATAAGTTCTCCACAGGCATCTCAAATTGAAGGGGTCCAAAACAGAACTTAGTAGCTTTCCTTTCCAACACTTTCCAACATCCCTGCTGAAGCACCCCCAAGACATGCAGGGTCACGACTTCAGCACCACACGTAACTGCTCGTTCTTACTCACATCACATATAACTTGTCTTTTCTACTTTATGAAAGCTCTCCCACACGTGCCACTTCACTCACAGACCAACAACACTCTAGTATCTCACGCTAAAACTATCGTATCAGCTTTCTAACTTGTCTCTTGATTCAAGTTTCTTCCCAGTGCAATTCATCTTCCACCCACTGTCCAAATAATCTTTCTAAAACGCAGGTCTGACTATGTCTACCTCTATTTGGTAAACTACCACAGCTCCCTATTATTTCAAGAACCAAATATAAAATCCTCTGTATGGTATTTTAAAGCCCTTCACAACCTTCCTACCTTTTCAATCTGCATGATCTAGATACAATGGCCTATTTGCTATTCTTCAGACGTGACCTTCTGGGCCTTTGTATAGGCTGACCACCCCCCTCTCCTAAGCTTCCGTGGCTCCCTTGAAGGTTCAAATAGAACTTTCTGAAGTAGGTCTCTCCCCTTTTCCTAGTTATGTGTAAACTGCCTCCTCTATTAGAATAGGAGCTCCTTGAGAAGAAGGACTATATATCTGCCTTTTTGTGTAAGCCCAACAGTAGCCCTGTGATTGGCATATATGAATCACACAATAAATGTGTCTTGACTGGCTTAGATTCCTCCTCATGTATAGGTTGGAATAAGTGGATTGTGAGGTTTCTCCTGATGGATTCTGTGAGGAAACACTGCAGAACCAAAAAACCCCAACCAACACAAGAACTGCAACCATGTAAATGGAAACAGCCACAAGACAGTCAAAAATGAATGGTGCAAAACCAGCCACGAAGAAGAGCCATGAGGAGATGCCTCCCCTCACTCCTCTGCAGAAGCCAGGAACCCATGTTATCAAGTTTTGAAAAACATATTTATTGGTTTTGTTGATGTTTTCTCTTCCCACCTTTTATTTTGTAAAAAAAAAAAATTACTGGTTTACGGGATGTGAGAAATGTGAGAAGACACATTCCCCTGCTTCTCTGCAGAGGTCAGGGGTCCATAATGTCAGGTTTTGTTTTGTTTTTTAAAAATAATGGTTGACTTTGCTTGTTTTTCTCTTTTCCTTCTTTCTCCAAAAAAAAAAAAAAACCAAACTGTTATATGATGGCTCTCTATATATAGGGGAAAATTTAGGCAATATTAAAAGATAACAAAAATTTATCTTAAAAAAATATCCTTGAAGAAAAATATGGAAGTGCATGGGCTAGAAAAATAAAATGAAAAACAGTTCCTGTCTTTAAGTACCTTACTACCTAGTCTAGTCTTTGTTTTTCTTTTCATAAAATTTGAGTTGGAAGGGCTCCAGAGGGCATCTAATCTAATCCTTCTCTGACAATTTCTTCAACAAATACTTGAGTTCTTATTATATATAAGACACTGTACTAGGTTCTATGGAAGATAGAAAGATGAATTACTGAAAGAGCCTTATCTTATTTTGTTTTATTTTTTGTAGGGAGGAGGGCAGGGCAACTGGGGTTAAGTGACTTGCCCAAGGTCATGCAGCTGTAAGTGTTAAGTGTCTGAGGCCACATTTGAACTCGGTCCTCCTGACTCCAGGGCCAGTGCTCTATTCATTGAGTCACCTAGCTGCTCTGAAAGAGCTTTATCTTAAAGAGGCAGCACAATATGTCTGTGGGTTTCTGGTGGGGTGGGAAAACGGTTATTTTTTCCCTTTAGAAAAAAATTTTATTTTTTTTCAATTAGCAAAAAGTCACCTTCTCTCCCTCCTCCCCAACAAAAAGAAAAAAGAAAAAGGAAATTTTTGTAACCAATATGCACAGTGATTCAAAACCAATGACCAAATCAGCCAAGGGCCAATTCAGCCATGGCTTTCCTCTACCCTCTGAGCCACCTCCTCCCTCCCTGTCAGCAGTGGGGCCTCTGCACTACTCAGAGCTCCATCTTGACTCTTTTACCCTGTTGTTGTCACCTTATTAAACTGTCCTGGTTCTACTGACTCCCTCTGCATCAGCTGAGACAAGTCTTCCCTGGATTCTCTAAAACTGTGCTTGTCTTCGTTTCTTATAGCACAACAGGATAACATTTACTGGTGAATGGATACTCCCTTAATTTCCAATTTCAGCTACTACAAAAGGAGTTATATGATATGTATTAAACCATATGGCAGGGTAGAAGAGTGCTGATTTGCGATAGGCACACCTAGGCTAAAATCTTGGTTCTGATATTTTCTAACAAGCTGGGTGATTTTGTCTAATAGCTTCTTAAGCAACAAACTCCTCATCTGTAAAATGGGAATTAATACTCATGGTACCTACTTCAAAGGGCTGTTGTGAGGAATTACTACTACAGAGGTTAGAATGCATGGCACAGAGTGAATCAGACCTTGATTCAGGAAGACCAACTCTGATACTTCCTAGTCATGTGAGTATGGACAACTCAGCTAAACTCCATGTCCCTCACAACACTCCCCTGAACTTGTATACCGAGTCTTAGCTGGGCTGTGGCTGGCATCCATGAAGGCAGCACCCACACTTGTTTTCCACGTGTCCTTCTTTTAGTACTTTTAATAATAACCAAGGGTGACCTCAAGCACCGTATCCAAGGGAAAGAATACCAAAGTGTTCTGGAAAGTCCAAGTTCTTCTAACTTGTTACTGATTTCTGTGACCTTGAGCAAATCACATCTCTCTGAGTCTCAGTTTCCTCACCTATGATATGAAGAGATTAGATGATTTTTTAAAATCCCTTCCAGCTCTAAATTCTATTTCTAACTTTTTTTCAAACTTCCTCCCAATCAGAAATGTCTTTTAAAAAGTAACAATCAACCTGTAGCTAAGAATCTATACCTAATTCTGTACAGAAAGGTACAATTTTCCCACCTGTACATGATTCACAGATAAAATGATCATCTGCTTGAACACAATATGCAACAAAATCCCTTGTAAAACTAGGAGGAAAAAAGAGAGGTTAATTCCAAGAAAACAGAAAACCAGACCAGGACAGTAGTAGCTAAGCACTTAAGCCCCAAACCCTGTCATGTCATACCTTTAACTTCAATGGTAGCATTTGCCTTCGGGGCACTGAAAAATTGAAACACACAGTGGTATTCGCCTGAATCCTCTGATCGGGGTTTGTTGACCCTGCAGATACAAATAGAAATCCAGTGAGGAGAAAAAGTGGCACTGTACAACATGGGGGAGTGGAGAAGCAGAATTCTTTCAGAGCAGCTTCCATCTTCATGCTTCTTGCTTCTTAAAGAGAAAGTCCACTTGTGTTATAGAGATAGATGTGATTCGTGACATAAAAGGGGAAAGAGGAGGCTGAAACCCTTTTCTCTCAGCACACACTCATCCAAAAACCATCAGGTTGCTGCAGTCTTCATCAATCAGTATGACTAAACTCTGATCAAAGTCTCTGGCTCCCTGAATCCCCTCAACTGGAGCCTCTCACCTGGCCACTTGGTGGGAACTGGCAATTAAGCCAGTGAGCAGAAACACCTTCACTTCTCACCAAACCTCACTATGAAACCTCATCCACAGCCATCAGTTAGAGGCAGTCTGCCATTTCTATTCTGCTGATCAGACTAAGACCATTCATTGATAAGCAGAAGAAATAGTAACTGTTGGTTTCATGCTAACAAGGTGCCAGGATCTCGCTAAAGGAAGCCAGGAACTCCATTTAAGTAGTTATGCACAGATTCAGAGGGAAAACAGAGCAGGTCCACAGAAAAAGACTCCCACAGAGGGACTCAACCAAGTCTGTTAAACCAAATCTGGACATACACTTGGCACTAGGCCTCTTATCTTGGTCAGATACTTCTTAGCAAGCAAGAGGAACTTTGGAGAAGGCACAAAGACAGGAACTTTTCCAGAGAAAACAACTTTTGGAAAGGTCTAGACCACTAACCTAGAATCTGTGAGCTTTTGAAAATGTTTTATATAACTAACTGGTTTCCTTTGTAATCCTATTTTATTTTGAGTATTGAAAAACATTCCGGGAAGGAATCCACAGGCTTCAGACATGGCATGCAGGTCCATGACACAAAAAAACATTAAGAAGCCTTGGCTCTAGACGGCCTGGTTGGCTCAGTTCTTAGAAAAGTGTTAATGAGGTTAAGGTCACAAGATTAGCTTCCCAAATGACCTAGGCTAAGTGCATACAGAGTAAACTCTTAACCTCAACCACAGACTGACCTCCTAATCCCAATGAACTGCTTCCCATGTTTATGTTAGTCACAAGGGAGAAGAGATGAGAATGTATATTGGCTAAATGTAGCACATTCTCATCATTAAAGAAAACTCAGAACACGTATTTTGCTCAGGATGCAATAGAAACACAATACCCAGGTACAGAAAGGACAACAAAACTTTTCTCAGAGGAAAACCTAGAGAGAATGCTCCCCATATGGAAGTCTTCCTTACTTTGTCACTAGTAACCTTTTCATTAACTAGTCAATCTGAAAATAACTTAGCCTTACAAAGAGAGAATAGCATAAAACACTTTTGAAAAGGGACAGGGTCAAAGGAGAGAATAGAATAAGTGGGGGGGTGGGATGGGATGGAGGGAAATATAGTTAGTCTTTCATAACACGACTATTATGGAAGTGATTTGCATAACTACACAAGTATAACCTATATTGAATTGCTGGCCTTCTCAATGAGGGTAGGTAAGGATGGGAGAAGGAAAGAGAATCTGGAACTCAAAGTTTTAAAAACACATGTTAAAAATTGTTTTTACATGCAACTGGGAAATAAGATATACAGGCAATGGAGTATAGAAATCTATCTGGCCCTACAAGAAAGTGAGTGGGAGGGGGATGGGGGAACAGAGCAGAAGGCAGACTGGGGGAAGAGGTAATCAGAATGCATGCCATCTTGGGGTGGGGGGAAGGGAGAGATGGGGAGAAAATTTGGAACTTAGAATCTTGTGAAAATGAATGTTAAAGACTAAAATAAGTTAATTTTAAAAATCATGTTTCTCAAAAAAAAAAAAAGGATATAGCACAAATGTAATTCTTATTACCCCCCAAATGCTCCTGATCTGGAGAAGAGCTATGGTCATATGTCCTCTAAGAAGATGCTCCAGTGGGACTCCCCTTTAGGATACCCCAAAGTGTTGGTTATTCTCCTCTATTTCAAAGCCCAAGCTCATGCTGGCTCTTCGAAGAGAAGAGGGGGAGCCTGGAGCTTTGTAGGATCTACATATTAATGCTGCCTCTAGTGCAGGCCAAAGTGAACCTGACAAATCACTGAGATTCCTGAGGCCTCACTTCTCAACTACATAGACTGGCTAACTGCCAGATTCACAGGCATGAGGTCATTTTCAATAAACCTCAGAGAAGGGGCTTTTGTGGGTAACCAAGTGAAACAGACCCACCACCCTGAAAGGGCCAGGCAGCATGAAAACACTATGAAGGACAAAAATATATGCCGATTGATCTTTTCCCATCTCAATGAAAGGTGATTTCGTGTTAAACTTACCATTTTACAGAAAACTGAGGCCCAAAGAGGTTAAGAAACCTGCTCAAGGTCACACAGCAAGTCAGTGGTAAGGACAAGTGTGAGCCCTACAACGGAAGAAGTCAGAAGATCTGGTTTCTTGGCTCATCCACACACTATGGAACGTTGGGCAATGAATTTATTGGGCTTCTCAGGGTCACAATTTCCTCAGATAGATAATGGGGATAATAATGATATTCTTAATTCTTATAAACACTCTCATTCCCTAGAAAGGCTTTTCCCAGTTCATCTCTGGCCCCCCTGACTATTAGACATTAGTTGTGCAGTCCATTTTAAACACTTCCTCCAAGAACAAAAACAAGTCAGCAAATGGTACCTAAAGAAAAACTTGCCCTGACAAACCCAAAATAACTCCAACTTCAGCTCCTGCCTTCTCCACAAGTCACCTTGGTCCCCAGTCCTGGAAGACGGCGAGCCCAGCTATACCCTTTCCCCTCCCCCAAATTCTGGCCCCTCTCACTTGTATTCCATGTTGCTGACGTTCTTGCGGGTGGCCGTCAATTCCACCCCATTCTTGGTCCAGTAGCTATACTGGAGGCTGTGGGAGCTGGAGGTGAGGTTACACTGCAGCGTGAAGGGAGGGGCAGGGGTGTCTCGAATGATGACTTCTTCACTGGTGATGATCCTGGGCTCTGTAATGAGAGGGCACAGTGACAGGAGGCCATTAACCTTCCCTTCTGGCAGGCTGGCCTAGGAGTCAGAAGGGGCAGGAGAGAGGGGCAAGGAAAAGAGGGTGGGGAGCAGACAGGACCACATAAGGAAATTCACTTCACCACTTTGGAGAAAGTCAAGAAAGAAAAAATAATGTATATAAGCAGATGATCACTAGTGCAGACAACAGCCTAAGGACCAGTCAGCCTACACGTGGAAGAACATGACCCATTACTTGCACGGATCCTTGTCACATCCCACTTATGCTTGGAATGCAATGTCCTGCTGACATGGTGTCCAACCAAATGCCTGAGGCTTCAACAGGTATTCACAGAGACCAGGCACGTTCCACCCGGTAGCATCTGTCAATTCTGGCAGAATGTTTTATATTTGCAACAACTCCTTCTATGGGGTGACTAAAGCCTGCAGCAGTTTTAAGATCAACAAAGGCAAAATATGTATGGACTTTCCCCCCTAAACATGAACATACCTTCTCAAGAAGCCCAGTTATAATCATTTCTGACAAAGTAAAAACAAAGCATAAATATTACTTAGGTCCAAATACATACTTTCTAATGGAAGTCTGCCTTGTTTCCTTATTTTTCCTATAACAAAGGTCTCAAGGAACTATTCGAACTAGTCTCATCTTTCTTTCCCAAACATAGAATCTTTCACAAATGAAACTTGAAATCCCACTGGAGACAACTGAGGCCAACTGGAGAGCGTGAAATGTTTTAGTAGCATCATAGGATATTATAAGCTAAAAGGAACCTTTGAGATCCTATACTTTAGAGCCCTCACTTTAAAAAAGGGAATTGACTTGTCCAAGGTCAGACGGAGTGTTAACAGCAGAGTGAAGGACTCTCTTCTTTGGACATGTTCATTCCTTCTCACCACCAGTACCACACTATCATCCCATGGAGCTGGGCACATCCTACTTTCATGTTTTACTCCAGGCACTATGGGTTCAAATATGAAGCTGCCCTTTTCTATTTGATCTAAAACACATGTGATCAAACAGTAAAACAGATTTTTAAATCATACCTAATCATTCTTAGAAGTCTCAACTAGAAAATATGTTGAAAGCAAATAGCAATCATCGTTTTTTTTTCCTTTTAATTTTCACTCGGACTTTAGCACCCCCTTACTGTTGGTCAACAACTATTAGATAGAAAAATCTGATCTTTCATTACCTGTCAATACCTTCCCCCAATATATCCCTCATACCCAGAGATGTGTCCTTTGTGTGGAGATAAGATTCTTCTTCATCATCTCTAACTCCTTCTAATCTACAACTCCAATTATATCTGTTTATGCATTACTGTGCCTCATTTCAGGGACAAGAAACCTTCTCCTCTATCCAGAACATAATTTTTGTTTGCTTTTTTCTGGGGAAAAGGGAGAGAAATACTTCAAAAATCTATCATCCAAGTATTTTTTTCCCCACTGTAAAATTTTCAATTTCAATGCAACTCAATTTCAAAGATAATGGTGAAAGATAACATTAAACATTTAAAATTACTCCACAAACAAACTGATCTATGGGTTTCCCAGTCCATAAAAAGGAAAGTCATCTTCGTTTTATCATCAGGTCAGCATTGGTCATTCTCCCAGTTAACATCAAACAGGCAGGGTCTTTAAGATGTACAAATAATGGAGGCCTAGCAGCCACTATGACAGAGAAGCAGATGTATGTTAACACAATCATTAGTACGGTGATGTCTCATGGTCTTCAATGTTTACTGGACTGAAGTCAAATCCCTGTAGTTTAGGAAGATGAGCAGAATCTGTTGTGAACCCTGCAATGGAAGGCACACACATTGGCAGCAGAAAGCATTAGAAAGGGATCACACTTGTAAGAGAAAATCAAGACCAAACAGAGAGAAAAAAATAAAAAGATTAAACTGTTACTTCACAAAAGAAAAACCAAAAGTAGAAATAAAGTTAACATTAAAATTCAAACACTCCTTTGAGGTTTTTACTTTATTTTATTGTCCAATTTCGTTGCTCTGCACAGCTCCAAACCCTCCCCCAATGATATGAGGAAGGGGGCTACAAGGGCAAGGCCAGCAAGAGTTTTCTTATTTTTAAGGCTAAAGAGGCCAGATTACAGACAACCACTTTTATTAATGGCTATAAAACTGACTATTGCTTCTTAGGACTGTTAGGAAGGAACGTGAGAGCTATCATCTTCTGCCTGTCCCTCTTGGACAATAGTGGCACAACAAAGAAAAACGCATTTTCCCCTGTTAAGTAAATGCTAAAGATCCAGGACAGACTCAGTTCGAAGTAAGTGGAACAGTAACTTGAATTGGTTTTTGTGTGAGGTGTGATTCTGTTCTGTAAATGTAAAAACTCAGTAGAGGTCACAGCCATCACCTACTATGACAAGAAAATAATTTAGAAACCAGCTAGGGACAGATCACATACTACCACACCGGCAATGTTTATCTATATCAATATCATTATCAACAGATACGTACTGCATCTCTAGTGGCCAATTATTGCTTAGACCAGGCCTGATACAAGTCTAATGGAAATCTGCATTCTATTCTTTCTCTTTTTGGAGGGTTAAGGATTTCCTTCAGGTTTCACAGTCTTAGACCTAGCAGCTATGACTGAACCAGAACACTAGACTACAGCTTGGTCCATGCCATTGCCATGATCTAGGAAACCTAGAAATCCCAGAAGTCAGAAGCCATTATATGCCTTTATTTGATACTAATGTCAACTAAAGTAGAAGATAGTAAATTCCTGACCTGAAACTCTTTGCTTGAGCAGCATGGGTTGTTAGCTGATATCTCATTTTGTCAGTTTGGGGCTTTGGTGGGTCAAGATTAATCCCATCCAAACTGGACATCTTTCTACTGTTATCCATAATTCCAGGACTTTGGAAGGTACTGCTGGTGGAACCCTAATGGGTCAAGATGAAGCACAACCTTTCTCCATGGCCAGCAGATAAACCTTCCTGGAGAGCACTGAAGAGTCAGAAATATAAAGCAATCAAACAGAGCTAAGCAGAGCTTTGAGGAGCCAAAGTATGCAGGGTATAGGACACTAAAGGCAGGCACAGCCTGGCATCAATAACATGCGAGGTTGGTAAGGAAGGATAAGAGTAAATCTAGCTGGGCAAGGTTGAGGTCACTGGTCTATAGAGGCTGGTGAACTAAGAAACTGATTTCCAAAGAATCTGAAGTGTCCAGCCTATCAATTGTAACCAGTGTGGGGCTCCCAGCCAATCCTCCCTAAGTGACTTGAGATTCTTCCTAAAAAGTTACACACTCCCTAAACCCTTGTTCAGCATTCAAGGCTCTGGTTCTTAAGTCTCTGAGTCCAGGCACACTGAAAAAGCCACAAAGGCAGCACTTTGGTTCTGGTGAACACCAGATACAGACCACCAGCCTAGAGGCACCATTAGCCACAGACCAGTCAGATAGATATTCTTTAAGTACTTATAAAAACTGCCTCTTAGGAGAAGACAAAGGAACAGGGGTGGGGAGAGGGATAGGAAAGAAGGGGTACATGCAGAGGAAAGAATGCTTTTTTTAAAAAATTCATGTCATTTAGTTAATTTTCCCCATATATTTGTCTACACGGTTTTCTTTTCCATTTTCCAGAGGCAAATTCTCTGACTTAATAGGACCAGCTGCGGTGGGCTCTTATCTCCCTCTTCCAAGTACTTTCTTCACATTTTTGATCAAATTTTTATAAAGAACAGCTTCAATCACCACTATTCAGAACTGACTGTGGTTTAAGAGAATCATAAGGAAACAGAGATCAAGACCTATGTTCCATTCCTTCATTTGTCAATACCAAAGTCTCAGAAAGTATTTTAGTTTTTACTATCCGATGTGCAAATTGTATACACACACCGAGTAATTTCAAAATTGAGATCAGTTAAAGCTAGAGATGAGCTAGGAGAAAATTCCCAGAATATCACTCAATTAGAGAAAACATAGGTGTTGATTGCAAAAGTGCTGAAATGGGACTATTGCTAGTAGACTCTGTTGGCCTTCCAGTTGTTTCTCACTTGCCCCTCCTCAAGCTCCCCTCCCAACTGTCCCAATTAGCAAGTTACTTTGCAAATAGTAAAAACAGAAACAAAAAAAACCTCTTCTGTCCAATGCTCTCCCTCTACCTGCTACTAAGGTCCCTGGGGAAAGTCCTGAGCCATCTGCCTTGCTCAGCTCAATTGGGCCAGAGAAAAAGAGGTAGTTAGGAAGTTCCTCTTATGTAGAACTCCCCAGCAGCCTGGGTCTACTATCTTCCAGTAATGAATCCTGGAAAGGTGTCAAAGCTGAGTTGTCACAGGGAGACAAAATCCAAAGAGCTACCTTGTCACCTAGAGTCAACAGGCTCCTGGTAACAGGACAGATGGTACAAATTCCTGACTGTTCCTTGACTGGCAAGAACAGAGAATCCAATGAACAGAGCAAGTGAGAAGTTTGCTGCTGTGGTGGAGAGCTATCAGAGACACACATGCCACTGTTTTAGAAAAAGAAAAGGAGCTGGGACTATGGGAGAATTCACACTTGCAGGTGACTAGGGACAACCAAAATACACCACCACACTACACTACACCAATGGCGGTCACTGCCAACACCCTGTCACACAGTATACAATTATAGCAAACCACAAAAAGGGAGGGGTAGACACACAGGAACTCAAAAACCACACAGGTGAAGGCAGCCACTCTGAGAGCTCCAGACAGATGATGAGAAAAAAAATCAAAAGTGGTTAGATTAGGGGAGAAGAATGAAAATAGGAAAAGGCACTAGAGAAGAAGGCAGCAAACCTACTATAAAATTAAAGGGAGGGGAAGAGACAAGACAATTTCAACACTAAGGTAGTCTGAGAGTGTGGCTTCATGGAGTTCAAACTTTGCTTTAAACCTCCCCATGGTCCTCCTCCCTCCTCCCACCCAACATGACAGGAGATTTTAGACATTTCCATAGATTTTTCACAAGTCCTTTGTTCCTGGAGAGGAAAGAGACACACAGAGGGAATAAACTGAGGAAAATGGAGGGGAAGAGTACAAAGGGAGGGGAAAGGAAGGGCAAAAAGAAAAGAAATTGCCATAAATATTTTAATATGCTACAACTGAGGGGGTTGTGGGTTTGAAAGAACAAAGACAGGGTGGGTGGTCATACTAGGAAGGGGGCGGAAGGGGAGAAGGGTCACTGGGCCACCTCTAAGGACTACAGTGCTACTACTGTAGGGTGCTGGACTCACTCTGAAGGACGCTTATGGTAGCCTGGGCTCGGATCCATGTTAGGGAGGGATTTTGCCTCAAGTCATTCCTCCTTGGGTCGTTGCTGGCCCTGCACTCGTAAGTCCCAGAGTCCTCCAAGGTGAGGCCGGTTATTCTCAGCACACTCACGCCGTTTGAGCCGTAGGCGGTGTTTACGGTGACACGGCGCTTCCGAGCACCGTCCCACAGCTGTCTGAAAGACTCTGGCTGGTTGACTTCTGCGTACCACCACTGGATCTCTGGAGTGGGGCTCCCAACCACGTCACAGTACAGCTCAAAGGCGTCCCCCGTGAGTTTAGTTTCTGACATGGGCGACTTGACAAACCCAGCTAGAGGGAGGGGCAGCAGGAATGCAGTGACAGGCCAGTCAGAAAAAAAAAATCAATAGGTGTTAATAGTAATTTTTTAAAAGAAAAGAAAAAAAAGCAAATGAGTTGCAAAGAACAGAAAAGGATTTATTTAAAAAATAGAGACAGTAACAGCAATTCATACAAGCTTTTAGAATAACCACCCTGGCCAGCTTAGGAAGCAAAGGCAGGCTGATCAGAAGCTGGGATAGCCCTGGACAACAACTGCCAGGCAGAAGCAAGCCCACTAAGCAGCCTTGATAGCAATGGGCCCAGTGGGCAGGAATGGGAGAGCCTGAAGGCTGGGAAGCATCCTCACAGCACAAACCATTACCTTTCCCAAACTGGGGAAGTGATGAAAGAGCAACTGGAAATCAGCATCAGGGTTAAATGCCAAGCCAGCATCTCTCTCTGGGAGAGGTGATTGCCCTGGGTATGTTGCAGCGCCTTTATGAAACTGCAGCAGTGCGTGTTAAATGGGCCAGAGAAAGCTTCCTTTTGGCCCATTCTACACTCTCCTGGAAGTCCGGAGATGGTATCTAAGGAAGCCATTGACACATGTCAGATGTCCATCAGACGCAAGTCTTTGTCCTGAACTCAGGCTGGACACAAGGCCCAAAGCCTAATGATCAGCACAGTGCCTAGCACGCAACAGGCGCTTAATAAATGTTTATTTACTGACTGACTTAAAAAAAAAACCAACACTAAGGAAACAAACCCTAATACTTGACCAGCTCAAATAAGAACAATTCCCCAAAACAAACTAGAACCTGTAGGTGAAAGTTCGGGCTCAATTGTGTTGGCCACTGTTAAAGAATCTAAGCCTTTCTCATTCCCTCCTCCAGCAGTTGGATAGTTTCCCTTCTCTTCCTCCCACCAGAGATTTGCTTAGGGCTTCAGATCAAAGTGATACAGTGTTAGGAAGCAGAAACGCAACAGATGAAAAATCAAAGCCTTTTTGAAAAGTTTATGGAACTAGGTCCTTGGAAAGGTAAGATCTGGTACAGTCTCTCTTACTGGCTTATTATACCTACAGACTGTACAGACTGTCTTACCTATCCACCAATTCAAACATCACACAGGAAAGATAACAGAGACCACTCAAGACTGGCTGCACATTTTCCCTAGGCACACTGGAGCAGTACCTCTGCAAGTGAATGGAGATGGGCAAACTAGGCATATTCCAGAGGAGATGTACACATTAAATGGAACATTCCCTCAGTATCTCAGAAGCAAAGGGAATGGGGCTAACAATTAGAAAATCCAGGCTACAGGAAGAAATTGTTATACTTGTAGGTGTAAGAGTACTTGCTTTTAGGAAAAAACTCTGCCTTGTGTAACATACTTTTAGATGGGGAGAAAAACCCTCTATGTACCATATAGAAGTCTAAGTACTTTTTTTTTTTACAGAAAAAAGGACAGATCTCAAATCTGAGCTACAAAGCATCCTGGCATAGTAAAAAGAGTACTGTCCCTGGAAGCTGGCATCTTCTAGTTCTGCTAGTAATTAGCTATGTGACCTTGGAGAAGTACCGAATGTCAAGTACAATGAGCACAGAACTCATTTATACTGTTTCAAACCATCTCTACTGGTCAGCCCTAGCAGGGTCTTCATGAAATGCCCTCGTCAGGGACCCTCAGGAGCCATACAAGTATCACTGGAAGATCCAGAAAAAGCTCAGAGTAAGTCATTCAACTTGATGCCTTCTCTCAGCTGTCTTACCAACAGATGACAGTATGGCATCCGGGCATTGTATAAAGACAGGTGCTAGCTAGGAAGCATGAATCTCACTGTGAGCCAATACTGTATTCCTTTCCTGGAACTTTTTTTTTCCCCTTTACAGGTATGCAAACAACTCTAAGTACAGAAGATTTTTTCTAAGAAAGGTATGGAGGATGTTTATTTAATTTGTGGGTTTAAGTAATCACTACTTCTTAGGAAAATGAGAACAGGTCAGGAAAGCTCTTTGAACTGGCAGATTTTAGTAATTATTAGCAAGATCATCTGTAGACTTGCTCATTTTCCTCTAACAGAATTGTCATTAGCTCTATAGTTTCCTATGACAGAATTTGAACCTACAGTATGATAAGCCTTAGAAAAAGAAAGAACGAAGAATCCACGCAAAACAGAAAAACCTGAGAGAATCCTGAAACAATTCAGAGGAAGGACAATTGGTTAAAAATAAAAAGAACCTTGCAATGCTCTTTGCTGAGTCGGTTGGTCCAAGCTATAATGCGTTCTACATGGCTCTGACCCTCCCAACACTGTAGTGATCATTAGGTCACAGATTTAGAGCTGGAAGGACCTTAGGGCAGCTAATCAACCCTCTGCACTTTGCAGATTGAGAAGCAGACAGAAGTTATCACTTGGCCCTGATCGGATAAACAGTAAATGGCAGAGCTGGGATTCGAAGCCAGATCCTCCAACTCCAAACTGAAGGGGGACTTGTTCACTTTACCCCTTTGCCTAGAGGAGCTGAATATAACAGAAGGAAGGAGAAAGACTTTTTCCTTCTGATATTCTTGTTAGGGGCTATGGTAAAATAAATCTCTGTCCCCTGTACAAAAGCTATACTGTTTTAGCAAGTGCCTTTGCATATATTTTCACTGATCCTACAACTGCCCTGTTATACAGGTAGGCAGGGAGCCCATTTTACAAAAAAAGAAACGAAGACCTAAAGGTTAAGGACCTACCACACAGTATAAGCACTGTAAGAGAACCAAAGGTCATCAGCTTGGCAAATTCCCTCTCTAACATCCCAAAGAAGTGACAACTGGCCCAAGCTCACCTCTGCTGTCACAGGGATCCAGAGCCTTCTCGCTCTCAAGCCTGTATTCTTTCCACAATGCCTGCCACAAAACCTCTCCATCAATCAGGGGATTCCTCGATACTAGAAAACTCATAAAAAATTGTACAACTTAACCTCTTTCTCCTCCTAGCAGTAGGGCGTTAGTAAAAGGAACTTTTCTATAAAGTACTCATACAATTAGCACAAGAAGACAAGATTAGCAATAAACTACACCTCATTACCTATCCAATATTAGCTTCAATTCGGCAGATGAGAAGAACCAGCTCTCAGAAGCAGGAAGTAAACAGCCTAGGGTCTAAATCACCCCTTTTGCTTCCAGACACACCAGCGCCTTCAGAATGAAAAGTTACAGCTTAAAGTCAGAGACCTATAAAGGCATGGACTTCTACAAAAACTGAATTTTGGGAGGTAAGGAACCCCAGCAGTTTGTAAAAGTTCCCCCAAATTCAGAAAAGTTGATTTCATTTTGCAAAATAATCTCCACCCCACTCCCACCCCCCCATTCCCCTCAACAAGATGTCAGGTAAGTCTGAGTGCTACAAACTGGCTCTAGCATTACTGCGTTTAATTATCATGAAACTGCAAGATCCCAAAAGGAAAAATCTGATAAAAGGATGTAACAAAGTTGGGAAAATAAAAATATCCAATCGTGTGACTGGGAGTAGAAAAAAGAAAAGACAGCAAGGAGCGGCCCCTAGAGAAGGACGAGCTCTCGGCCGGGGAAAGCTGGGAGTCTGGACTGTGAGAGTATTGAGAGCCAAGAGGGGCACACACAGCAAGCTGGATTCAATTCCAAAGAAAACAAGACTTTTGGAAAAGGAACACGAGCACCTCAAATTCCCTGTTTAGCTGCAGGCCAGGCCCAGACAGATTTGCAAAGGTAGACTTCCTCCCTGTGACTGTTAACCAAGGCCAGCAGGGCCTTTAAAAGAAGCTTCATTCTTGTCCTTACACAGCCGTCCTCCTCAAGCCCTGGTCGATCTCTATTCCTGCTGGCAGACCAGATTCTTTCAGTCTGTGCCTTCCTGCCCCTCTACTCTAAGAAACGACACAGGCTCAAATCTCTCAGTCAAAGGTTGCCCAAGACGACCTGCTGACACCTAACCCAAGGTTCCAGTCTGATATCTCACATCTATCAATCAGCCCCAGGCACCCTGGGCACACACATGCTGGATCGCCGCCATCAGCATCCAAAAAAGATGCTTTAAGTTTTTCAAACTGCTTTACAGGCATTATCTGATCCTTAGAACAATTCTGTGAGGCTGGCACTATTATTATTCTCGTGTGGCGGAAGAGGAAACTGAAAAAATGTTAAGTGGCTCACCCAGGACCAGAGAGCTAAGCTAAATGTCTAAGGCAAAATTTGAACTCAGGTCTGTATGGCTCAAAGGCCACTGTGCCATCTAGCACATGTGTGTATACACACACTACAAACACACCCACCCTGTAAAGATTAACCTTGTTAACTGCTGGTAGATGAGCAATTCCACAGAAGCACGTTGTAGCTCATACTGAAATATCCTATTTGCTGATGTTGAGGCTGAGCCCCAGGAAAGGATGGCAAAGTAAGTTTCACTACAGTGCAGTTAGGATTTATTTCCCAAATTTTAAATCCATTTTTTTCAAGCCTTCATCCCTGGCTATGCAGGCATCTGACCTTCCTCCTAACCTGCAACATCTTGGCTGAGAAGAGCACTGAGGCTCAGAACCTCAACTGCCTCGGACATAACCTCAACCACCCCCCCCACACCTCCCTGAATCAATCAGTTGTCAAATCCTCTACCACAAGATCCTACCCTATCTTAGTGATGAAGTGAATCTGCTTATTTTGAAGATTTTAGAGTGTATGTATGTATAATGACTCATGTAAACGCATCAGTAGGACACTGGTATTAAAAATTTGAGTCTTTGTTGCAGGGAACTGTAAATCTTTATAATTTTAGAGTTCTGCTGTATGACTAACTGGGAAATACTGATGTAGACTGTACTGCTGTTTGGAATGTAGTAACAAAAACATCCCTTTGTCCCATAGAAATGGGCCCTGTTTTAGTTGATATTTCTGTAGTTGAGCAGAATGAAAGCAGTGAAAATATGCTTTCTACTTTACAAATGTGTAGGGCTATGTATGTGCAATGTTACAGATGTCAGGCTTTTTTTATATGTTGGTTAGTTTTGAACTGTTTAAGTAAAATCTACCCAGAAAGGTTTTCTTCAGTCACTACAAGCCCTACCCTTCCTGTACATTTATTAGCATCCTGATCCTAGAGACTCAGTTAAAAATAAATGCTGACCAATTATAGGACTTTCACCCACAAAGGTCAGTTCAAAACTAGAGACCATTAAAGATCCCGCTAAGCTCCAGCAAATCTTCTTTAGGTTCTTTGAGTAGTCTAGTTAAATCCAGGAAAGTTCACCAGGTCTAGCCAGCAAGTGATGAAGTCTTTTTTTTTTAGACACAGCAACACATCCAAAAGTGTAGTGAGTTCAAAAATCACAAAAAGAATAACCACGCTCTTGAAATAATGGCTTCTTGAAAACAAATTTATTCTGGCCAGATGGACATGAAGCAGTTGTTCTAGATCATTCTAGTTCTAATTCCTATGATCAATGAATCGCAGAATATTAAAACAAAAAATTGCCCACTCCAACTCTTCACTGAGGCCTAGAGACCTGACGTGCTTCTTCTAAGGACACATTGTCAGATGAATGACAGGGTTTGGATGAGGACTCAGGTCTCCTGAAGCCTAGTTTGGTCACCATTTTACACTTTTTTTCAGAGCAAGGTAGGAAAGATGCTGGCCCAACACTGCACACTTGAATGCAGAGCTGGCTCTAGGCATAGCAGATAGCCATGTGGGTTTTTCAGAAGCAGGGGAGAAGGAGGAAAATGAGGAAGAGATATTTGTACTGTTTTTAATGCCATCAATTTTACTATATGCGCACTACATTACACATACAACTATTTCATGATTTTGCCTACATGTATATGGGTACATATTTCCTTCCATTGTAGAATATATAACATCTCTTGAGGGCAGAAACAGTTTCATTTGTGTCTTTGTGTGCCCGCAGCGCCTGGCACATAGCAGGTGCTCAATAATGCTTGCTAACTGACCAATTAAGTGACAGGCATGACAGTGAATAGTTCAAAGCCTCCTCTAGACAGGAATCCATATAGTATACAAGTTTCGGGTAGAAGACATAAGCACTCAGCTTTCATGCCTGTTATGGGAATCTGAAGATCTTCCCTGCCCCTAGGCCCTTTGCTAAAGTGGCTACGTGACTCTGAGGACCCTTGGATATTTGAAAGTATACTCTGTTCTCTAATAGGCTGAATGTGGTCACGTGGAGCCTGTGG
>CM053589.1:171417405-171460549 GCA_028646515.1 Pseudochirops corinnae | reverse complement strand
TTCCCCCCTGAACTAGGTAAATGATATGTTTGATTAAAGTAAGATTGTTAACCCATTTTGAGTTGCTTTCCTTTAGAAAAGCAGATCTAAGAACCTGTGCTAGTAGCCGCCCTAGGTATGCTAGGGTGCTTGTTGATACAATGCCTCAACTAAGATACACAAATTCCTCACTGAGGTTCTGTCTGATTGTAAGAGACCAAAAGAAAGGGAAAGGAATAAACACTTACAGAGCAGCTGCTGCATGCCAGGTACTACGCCAAGCACTTTTTACAAATAGGACCTCCTCTGACCCTCACAAAATCCTGCTGAGGAAACTGAGGCAAAGGTTAAATGACTTGCCAAGGGTCACCTGGCTAAGTCTGTGTCTAATACTGGACTTGAATCAGGATCTCCTTCACTCCAAGAAAATGGGGTACAAAGGAAATGGGGATCAAGCGTGACTCTGTCAGCAAGATGGGCTTTGCCCCACAAAGACCTTAACTTTCTGGAGTTTCTGGAACAAAATAGGTGCAGCTTTCTGGAAGGTCACAAACTCTCTGTGCCCCACCCATTGTGTCACGAGCTTACCTTTAAAATACTCTTCACAGAACTGAATATTTCTAGTTAAGAAGACTATTCTTCTGAAATCCTAGATAAGTACTTTTTATCTTATCTTAAGACTATCTCAGCTACCTGTGCTTCTGGGAAATCTTTTCCCTTTTACAAATATGCAAAAAGAACAAAATATGCAAAAAGTTCTTAGTTGCATTCTTATTCATGAGCTGTCAACAAAGTGATTAAAATCAAGTTTGGCTTTAAAAAAATCGTATTGTATGCTGCTTAAACAAAATCTATTATTGCTACAGCTTTGTTACACCGTAAGTAATAAGTGTCATGTTCTATGACCAACATCATCAAGGATTCTAGAATCAGGATCTAAATATCTCTCAAACAAGGTGCTTTAATTCTTTAACAACTGCATGGGGTCTCAAGGAAAGGACAGTCAGAGAACCAGCTCTAAGAAGGAAGTCAGAGAGCCCGTCTATTGGTTGTCAAGTGCCTGTACTACCAGCTACTAGTCAGAGTGGCTATTAGCCAAGGTCCAGAAGAGAAAGGCATAAGTGCTAGTTACATCATGGCACATAACACTATGATGGGTACATTATTTTACCAACTAGTAGCCCAGGCATCCCAGTTAACAAATCTGTTTGAAAATAAAGCTAGTTTGAAGAAAAAACCATGGTGAAGAACTTTTAAAGGAAGACACTTTCCCAGACAGCAAAATCCAGAAGATTCCAGAATAAAATTCAGTTTATTCAAATGGAAGGAAGATTTAGACAGGACTCAAGAGACAGAAGCTTCTGAATTGATATTAAGGCTCTTAATTAAGTAGAGAAGGAGAGACCCAGGATTTGCTGCTCAAGCTCAGGCTTCATTTTCCTTAGCTCACATAAAGTGTGTTAACTGTTAGGAGTAAGTCCTGGGAACCTGGTTCTCTCATAGACACACTCATTTCAACTCTATTTTCTCTTTATTTCTCTATAAAATAGAGACAACATAACTTTCCACATAAATGTGTTTTTCAAAATAATTTGCCATGAAAAGTCATGTTATTTTTTTACTAGGCTAATAACCATCCTAATGAGAATTCTCAAACTGTTGTCCCTCTGTCTGGACAGCTTTTTCTAGAATGCCATAAACACTACTCTGCACTAAAAATAAATAAATAAATGAATTCTGAAAATGAAAAAAAATTATAAAGGTTAAAAAAAAAACCACTACTATGATTCCTAGAATATGAAGAATTACAGTAATGCGAATGAAAACATGTTAGTTATCTACTTAAGGGACACAGAATATGACCCAAAGTTTCCAAATGCTTTCGAAAGATTTGCCCTCTCCTGCATCTTAGACAATCCAGGTCTTCTGCCTCCCAGATCAGATCTAAATAGACCAAGTGAGGAAAAAAGCAAACTGACCCAGTAAAGCTGGCATCTAAATTTCAGGAAACTACTATAACTTCATGTTTTTCCTTGCACCCTCCTCCTCCACTCCCCTTCTCTAGCCTTTTCTCTTCTCCTGAGAAACACCAATGTGACTGATAACCCATTTTGATAGTATAATTTGCTAGAAAACTATGAATTGAGGAATCCTTTACTCATATGTATGGGACAGAAACTATGGGCTCTTCTCTGATCTACAATTTAAACATTTAAAAGCTTGTTTTAATAAGATTAAGAAGACTTTGAATACTTTGTTCAACTCAGTCAAAGGCCATTAAACTATCAAGAATGATTTCTATATGACTGAAAAATAATTTCTATTAACATAACACTGATTTATGATTACTTAGCTATATTATGGCGTCACCACCACCATTTTAACTTGTGAAAACTTTCTCATATGACTTCTCTGTGAAGGTAAAATTCGACACACAGCAAGTAAGAGCAGCCGCAAGAAGGAACCTTCTTTACCCCACCCTGCACACCGGGGCTCATGTTTGCCAAAAAAGTCCCTGTCGACAGCTTCGATAATCACAGCTCACTTTCTAAAAACACATGGGGACAGGTTAAAAGGGAACAAACAGGAATGGCAAGAAGAAAGCTTCTGGGGAAAGGGGTGAGGGGAAAACATCCACGGGATAAAAACACATTTTGCCCATTCTCCCTCAACATATTTACGGTAATGAGGTGTCCCATCTCTTTAGACAAGAATTTGTCATATTGTAATCAATGGGTTAACCAGAGTAGGAAGAATTCTTCCAGACCCCAGTCTTAAAAAATGAGGTTCTAAAGAACATCATCAGAAAGAACCATTAGAGTGATTTTTACTATAAGTGGGAGCCTATACTATGGCTGATTTGTGCTTTGGGGCGGGGGGGGGGGGGAGGGGGGGGGCAGGGGGGGTAGAATCCCTAGGTCCATCTCCAGCATAGACAGCTAAACAAAAAATTAAACCAAAAACTCTCAAAGACGTCTAACAATTTAGCTCCAAAGGCATTTGCTTGGCTAATAAGGACATCCTAATAAAACTGACACACAAGTAACTAGTGTCAGAGCCAGTAATGATTTTCTACCAGCACATGCCTCTGTAATAAAAAGAGAAAATAAAGAGCGTTCTTCTTCTTAACTTATGATGACTCAGCTGTCCACTACCCTTTCCTATTCCCTAAGTCTTTCCATTCCAAACAGAAATCTCCCTGTTCAGGGGAAGGAAATACACATTGTTTTAGCACCTACTACTGGCCAGGCACTGTACTAAGCATTATCTTGCTGATCCTCACAACTCTGAAAGGCAGGTGCTGGGATTATTTTCATTTCACACTTGAGGAAACTGAAACAAACAGAGGTCAAGTGGCTTACCCAAGGTCACACAGCCAGCCTTGGCGTCAGCTCTTCCTAACCCCAGGCCCTGCACTGTCTACTGTACTACTTTGTACCTGATTTAGAAGGAAGTGATGTGGGAAAAAGGAAATGAAGGTCTTTTCATGAAGATCTGACTCCAGGAGGAAAGGTGGTGGTAGAATCAAGGAGTCTTCACTGTTTTCTCCTTTTCCTACGTCAGCACAGATTCAGCAAAAGCACTATACATGTAATTTTCTTTTTCTTCTTTCACTCAAAAATTGCCTCTTTCTTCTAATCTTCATTTTACGTGTTAGGAAACTAAGGAGCAGAAAGGCTGAGCTCACCAGTCATCCAATCAGTTCTCAGCAACGCTGGGAGTGATTAGAACACAAGTCTCAGCATGCTTTCCACTGTGACATACTGATGGCTGCTACTGGTGTGGGTTGTGTTAAGTCCAGATCACGTTCTCAAGTCACAGGATTCCCAGTTAGAAATAATCCTGGTATCATGCTCTAAACTAAGGACGTCTGACCTTTTTCCAAATACTGCCTTGAGCACCTAGATTTTTGGTGTTCTCTTCCACCTCTTCACACGTAAGCCCTTTTTTTCAGTCCTTCCTTTCTGGGATGAATTCCTTCACAGTTTTCCATGTTGTCAGTCTCTCTCAACCACACCAAAATAGGTGCTTCCAGGAAGGCAATCCTCCTTTTACCCCTCAGAATGCTATTAATCCAAGTCTCTCCTGACTTGTATAAAGCCTCTAAGAGCCATGAGAGTCTGTCAGGCTGCACTCTGAGGAACATTATTCCATGTCTGCCTCAAAGATAATCCCCTGACAAACATTTATCTTTACCTACTTGGTAAGTTAACCACTGACTTACCAGTGTAACTAACTCTTAGTCAAATTAAAGGCTATACAAAGAGTCTAAGATCAAAACAAACTAGAGCTGAATATGTCTAAGCAATGTGCAGCTAAACAAGCCTGATCAGATACGCACTAAACTAAGTTCAATTGGCCAGAATGGCATAGCACAGTTGTAATAGATGGGAGGGTCATGGACTGAGAGGCAGCTGAGCTCACAACTGGAGCCATCTGGTCCAGTCTTCTTTTTACAGATGAACAAAGTGAGGCCAAGAGAAGTTAAGGGACTTAACCATGGTTGCACAAAGTACTAAGGACCAAACTTGGGATCAGAATTTAGGCTTTGTGACTGACTCCAAATCCAGTGTTCTTTCTACTGTTCCTGCTAACTTAAGCCCTTTTGCTTCAATCTTTGTTGGAAATATTTTTGAAAATATATGAACTTGTCTTTTTGTCTTAGTAATATAATTAAAATAACCTCTTGTGACCAAAGCTTTGGTAGGGAATCAGGTTACCTCTAAACATTTATTCTAGTTTTGTAGGAATATAAATGGTCTGAATCTATACTAACCCCAAACATGCCCTGGAATTGGATTTTTTGGGGGGGAAGGTCAGTTTATTTTTCTTGTCATTTGCTTCTTACTCTTAAAGGAGAAACAGAAAATTTTAAAGTCCTGCTTATGAATCCTGGTTAAAGTTTCACAATTATGTAGAACTCAGTTCCATGTATTCCTTTTACTTGAACTTTTCTCAGCTAAACCCCACCTTCTACAGGAAGCCTTTCCCAAGCCCTCTTAATTTTAGTGCCTGTTGATTAGCCAGTTTATTCTGAAGGCAGCTTGTCTGTACACAGGTGTCTGTGTGCTGTCTCCCCATTAGACTGTGGGCTCCCTGATCGCAGAGACAGTCTCTTACCTTTCTCTGTATCCACAGCACTTAGCTCGTACCTGGCACGCACTAATCAAATGTTTGCTGACTGACTGGACTTTCACATTAAGGTTACCCACCACTCATTTCCAATTTAGGAACACCTCTCGACAGCAATGTCTACACTTCATTGTCTTCAACTCCTGAAGCGAAAATCAGCTATGATTGCTTGTGAATAGCTTAAAATTCATAATAACATAAGAACCAAATAAGCCTAGAATCCTGCCTTGAACAAAACAACTTAGGAGCAATGATAGAAGGAAAAGGACTTTTGGAAAGTTCTATATAAAAAGAAAAGGTTATGGAAAAAAAAAAATCACTAAATCTATAATGAATGTCCGTAGGGCTAACATGTAGAAAAACACCTGAAAGATGTTATCAATCCAAAATGAGTGTGAGTTGGTATAGCCTGCCCATGCTGTGCTCTACTCATCTGCACATCTGATCCATGCAGGGCAGTCATTAACATCCTTCTAGGACTGAAGGAGAGATCTGGGGCTAGAAGGAACCCTAAAGCTTAGAGTCCAATCCCCTCATTAGTCATAAGAGGAAACAGGAATAAAGAAGTTAAGAGATTTGTCAGGAGTAATAGGGCAAATCTTTGGCAGGATCTGAACAAGGATCTTCCTGACAAAGTCTAACACTCCACTCCTCTGAGTTTATGAGAACATGAGATCAATGGGGAGTTATACTCTCTTTCCTTTCTTTTGCTTTTCTTCTTGACAGGAATTTGACAGGACTTTACACACTTAAAAACTAGTTGCCTTAGTACAAATGTATTGCCTTTTTAAAAAGTTCCCTATCAAGCAGATCTCAAATTTATTTATTGGTACATTTCAAGTCAGTTCCTGCCACCACACTGCCCCTTCTCCATGGTTTATTAGGATTCTCAAGAAGAAAAGAAGTGAATTTGGAGACAGCACCTTCTGTCCTTTCATTCAAGATTTTATTCAGGAACTCCCTCCAACAACCACTACCTTTAGTGACACCTCTCCAGGCAAATGGAACAGTAATTTTTCATGAAAACAGCAGCAAAACAACAAACACTTTAATCCCATCAGACAAGCATTTATTAAGCACTACATGCTACAGGGGATCAGGAAAGGTCTCTTGTAGGAGGGGGTACCAAGGCAAAGAAGCCAGTGTGACTTGAATGGAGCACATATAAGAGGAGGATGTAAGATCTGTCTAGAGAGATAACGGGGCTTATCAGGGGCTTTAAGAAAAGTTTAAATTTTGAGTTCCCTTTAGGACGTGACATACCTATGAAACACTAAGACAGGTGTGTTCAGTGGGCAGCTGGAGGTAGTGCCCATAGAATTCCAGAGGGAGATGGGGTTAGATGTAGAGATATCGGAATCTTCTACAACAGGGGTTCTCAACCTTCCTAATGCCATAATCCTTTAATATTTGTATGTGGGCATATCCGCCTGGAGACGGATAGAGGAGTGGTGTCTCGGTTCCTAAGACCATCGGAAATATGTGTTTTCCGATGGCAACCCCTGTGACCCCTGTGAAAGGGTCGCTCGACCCCCCCCAAAGGGGTCACAACCCACAGGTTGAGAGCCGCTGTTCTGTACAGAGATCACAGCTGAATCCATGGGAGCTAATGAGAGCCCCAAAGGAAAGTATACAAAGAGAACATGACACAGGACAGAGCCTTGGAGTAGACACAGACATAACGGGCCGACACCTGGTTAATAATGCTGCAAAGGAAACTGAGAACGACCTGTCAGACAAGTCAGCAGGTTAAAGAACTAGGAAGGAGCAGAGCAGTGTCACAAAAACCCAGGAAAAACAGAATATCCAAGGGGATGGATGGGGTTTAAGTGTGGAATGCTACACAAAGGCCACAAATGAAACTGAATAAATGCCACTGGAAAAAAAATGGAGATGACAGAAGAGGAAGAGCTGGGGACTCCTATCTTAAAGCTTCTGTTACTTGGTTTACTTAGAATAGCAATATCCTTGCACTGTTTTACAGATACCTAAGGGTCATCTTTTCTTTTGATCATGTTCCTTTTGTTGATATGATGCATATATTTTGTTCTTTTTATTGCATTAAATATGTGTGGACACTGCATCTGAGACAAAGTTACAAGGCACAGAAGAATTACCCAGAAAGAACCATTAAATCTACATAGGAAGACTAGTCCTGTGATTTCATGTGTGAAACTCGCTTCTACCAAAGCAGGTGAGCAACTTCTATGCCACAAGCTATAATCTTAGAAAAGTGCCTCAAGAACCAAGAGGTTAAACCACAAAGCCACTATGACTCAGTCTCAAGGAGATGACTAGAGAACAGTGACTGTGCTGACTCACAAAGTCACAACATGTCGGAGGAGGTCCTCAAACTCAGGTCTTCCTGGGTTCAAGTCCAGCTCCCTGTCTACTAAGCCATGCTGCCTCTCCCTCTACCTGTCACTATCACAAGAGCACTGGAGCTAAGTACATTCCAGCACATCATGTTGAGGCTGGAAGAGACCCATTTTCAACCCATCATTTTACAGATGGGAAAAATGAGGCCAAGATAGGCTAAACTGCCTTTTTAAAAAATATCTTTATTGACCCCTTTTTTAATGGCAGTCATTTTCCACTCCATCTCTCCAGACTGAAGCCTCTGTTAGGACAGAGAAAAGCAATAAAGCAAAAATGCTCAACCCGAGGAACATGCTGCATCATATCTGCAGCACCTTTTCTGGCATCCTTTCTCCCTTCTGCGTTGAGGAATGAGGTGTCATAAATAACTCTCAAGGTCATAGAAGACATTCTTGGCAAAGTGAAGACCAGAGTCCAGGTTTCCAGGACTGCGCCAGCATTCCTTCCACTAAACAGATTCACATTTCTCAGTAAAACTACCAAAAGTCCCAAGTCATCTTTGACTTTTTCACTTTTATACATGAAAAGTCCCTAAATCAGGTCAAATCCTCTTTCATAATCTCTCATATCTCTCTCTTTCTAAAACCCACTAAATCCCTGTGACTGCCAGCACCCTGGTTCCAGCCCTGGTGACCTCATTCCTGAGCTGCTAGCACAACCTTGTAAGTGGTCCTCCTGTGATGGCTAGACAGGCTATATGGAGCCCTGGGAAGGTTATAAACTTGCTGACAGTTTCACAATCTGCCAGGATACTGCCCCTTTTCAACATCTGGAGGAAGGGAGGAAGAGGAGAGCTTTCAGAATAGCTTAACATTAAGAAAAGGGGCTTCAATGTTCACAGTGAATCTCAGAACATTCCATGGGTGCTGAGCAAGAATAAGAGTGCTTTAGGATATCCAGCCACAAATCATGGCTAATTGTAAACCAATGTTCACATATCTATCTTATTCCATTTAAGAGAGATCTTCTCTGTGTTTGCTATGAGGAAAGGCAATCCTAATATTGGGAATCCAGTCATCCACAACCAATTTCTTTGTAGTGACAATCAAGATTTTGGCTCAGAATGCAAGGATCCATAAAAATAAACAAGAATGCACATATTTTCCCCCACCCTTTTTCATGTACTTCTTCAATACTACAAAAGATCTGTGATTTCATCAGTGTATGCATTTCCCTCTACTAACCAAAACTCCACACTTTAACAGTCTGTTCTTGAGTTTCTGAGACCAAAACCATTATTCAGATATATGTTACTACTAAAATGTATTATATAACTACACATACATATATATAATAATAATTACTAATAACATATGTATTCATATATATATTACTAGGATTATTCTACGGGTTGGTGATACCTGACAAAACTTGTGCTCTGTTGATAAAACCTAACCCAGAGTTACATCCATACTATGAGGAGATATTGCAAAACTTTAAAGAAACTCCTTCAATTGCTGTATTTTAGTATGAATTACTAACCATTATGATAAAAACACTAAAGTCTCCAGGAAAGGCAAAAAATAAACATGTCATAATAATTAGCACCGAGCACGATCCATGAAGGCGTATTTAAACTTATCCCCTCAATTTAGTTGTGCACTTTTTGGGAAAATTAATCCTGGTGAGAACTGCACCCATTCTAGATGGAGGACAACACATGAGCACACGTATCAGTTTACCCCACACTCACCTGGGACTGTTCGGTCTGTCACATTTTCCTAAAGGTGTATTTGAGGAACTTAGACTTGATACAATGCTCAAGGTCTTTCAGTAACAGATAGTGTTGCAGAATGGTAAAGTGACTCTGAGTCATCACCAAAAACAAAGCGTATGTACCAAACCTTTCCCATTGTGGTGCCAAAGAGCTGCTAAAATATACATACCTACTTCTAAAATATAAATGCCAGCCAGCTCACAGTCTGGTGATTCTTTGGTAACGTATTCCACAGCCTAATGTTCTTGGGGAACAAAAAAGACTGCTCTCTATAAGTGGCAGATTCTTCTTTCTTAAGAAATATCACAATTGGGGGGCGGCTAGGTGGCACAGTGAATAGAGCACCAGCCCTGGAGTCAGGAGGATCTGAGTTCAAATCCAGCCTCAGACACGTAACACTTCCTAGCCATGTGACCTTGGGCAAGTCACTTCACCCCAATTGCCCTTCCAAAAAAAAAAAAAAGAAAGAAATACCACAATTTGATCCAAAGACTTGATTCTCTACCTCTATTCTCCACCTCCAGGGCTGAATTTTCTTATCTCTGAATCACGAGTCAGTAAATTAAACATTACATGAGAAGACATTCCACAAAGAATCTTCCAAAATGCTCTCCCCTGTATGTATGTGGTTGCCTTGCAAAGGGATGCTACATTTCCTAGCCTTAGAAGTTTCACTCAATTCTTGCTTGAAATAGTTAAGTCTGTCACTCCAACAGAGACTTACTCTTTTCTGCCTATTATCTGAAGACTAAAAATTGATGTGTATATTGTGACCCTGTAGAGATTAAGAGCTTGGATTCAAAGATTATTACAGAAACTGCAGTCATGAAATTAAGAGATGTTTGCTCCTTGAAGGAAAGCTATGGCAAATCTGGACAGTCTACTAAAAAGAAGAGACTTCACCTTGCTGACAAAGGTCCACATAGTCAAAGCTATGGTTTTCCCAGTAGCAAGGTGTGGCAGCGAGAGTCGGACTATAAAAAAATCTGAGTACCATAGAATCAATGCTTTCGAATTGTGGTGCCGGAGAAGACTTCTGAGATGCCCTTGGACAACAAGGAGACCAGTCAATACTTAAAGAAATTAACTCAGACTATTCCCTGGAAGGTCAAATACTGAAGCTGAAGCTTAAATACTTTGGCCACATAAAAGAAGGTAGAATTCATTGTTAAAGACTCTGATGTTGGAGAAGATTAAAGGCAAAAAGAAAAGAGGATGGCAGAGGATGAGATGGATACTATCATGGAAGCAATAAACATGAGCTTGGACAGACTTTAGGAGGACAGAAAAACATGGGATGCTATGGTCCCAAGGGCCACCAAGAGTCAGACATGAATAAACGACAAGAGACTAAGAGATTAAAAAAACGTGGTGGGATGCTCACCACCACATATTTAAAAAGTTAGGCAGTTAAGAGGAAATGCAGAAATACTTAAAGATAATAAATACAAATACTTCGGCTCAACAATCTTTGATAAGACTTGTATGCCTTGCAAGCACAATGTAATTTTCTACCTCATCAAGAGACATCTAGATAAAATTAAGATGGAGGGTTTTTTAAATCCCAAATATTTATGGACAGGTGAAACAGGTTCAAAGAGAAATTAGGTTAAAGATTCTAAGATGAGAAACAAAACAGAAAGGAATAAGAATACATTTTGAAGGAAAATACAAATATTAAATACTTCAAGTTCAGCATGTTTAAAACAGAAAGTCAATTTGTTCTCTAGGTTAATGTTTTACAGCAACTGAGGAAAAGGCAGGAACTGCAAAATATCCAGTGATCTGGGGGAGGCAAGGGTGTCCAGACCTGTGGTTGCCCTGGTGCAATAAATTCCCTTTAAGGAGTTATAGATTTAGACAGTTACCTAGGAGATTTTTGTTAATTGATCTGCCCAGATTCATAGAATCAATACGTATTACAATCAGTACTGAACCCAGATCTTAATGACTCTAAACCTGGCTCTTCTTTCAGTCTCATTTATGCCTCTCATTCATTCAATTTACTGGGCCAAAAAAAAAAAAAAAGATCCAATTTTCTAGTTAAAAATTTTTATCAAAATTACCTGAGCTAAGAAAACTCATTATTCAATCCCATTTAAATTAACAAATGTCTAGCAAGTTAATTCCGAAAATTGCTCCAAGATCACTCCATAAACAGAGATTACTGCTTAGATTAAGATATAACTTAAGAAACTAACCTCCTAGATCTGTTCAGAATTTGTTATAATGTGAAATGTAATATCTTCACAGAGATGCTTGAGTGTTGACCAAGAATTCTGACTTTTTCATTACTTTATGCTTATGTGATGAGGTGGGGCAAAAATATCTTTTAATCCCTATAAAAAAAATCACTTACTAAGCCTTTACAAAAATACCAGGCCTTAAACACTAAGCACTGAAGATACAAAGATAGGCAAAATCATTCTGTGCCCTCAAGGAGCTTATATTCAAGAAGAGGAGACAGTGCATAAATAATTAGATAAATACACAGTAGAGAAAAGGCTATCTTAGAGAGGAGAGCTCCAGCATCGGGGGAACCAGGAAAGGCCTCCTGCCTAGAAGTGGCTATCTGAGTTGTTGCTTTGTCCTAACAAGTTTCCCAAGAAGTCAGGCTTACAGTAGGATGGCCCAGGAAATCTCAGAAGCCAGGAGTCAGGTCAGGAGATTGGAATGGGTGTGGGCAGCAGTGGGCACAAGAGGTGGACAAATATGGTCCTCCTACCTCAGGAGGAGCTTTCAGGGCCTGAAGGCCCCAGGAAGCTTAGGAGCAGGAAGCAGCATTGTGGCAGCTTCCTCCCTAAGAACAACCCCAGAGGTCATAAATATTTCACAAGGGATAGTGAACGGATTTGAATCATCGAATAAAACAATAAAACTAGAAAAATGGATAATTCAAAGAAATACATAAGTAATAGGAAGCCACCCAAAACTTGTCCCATTTCCCCATCCCCTAGAAGAGATGTGCATTTGGCTAGGGTCAAATCCAACACATTATCTATCTGCTTATGCCAACCCACAGCAACCTGGGAAAAGTCAGGAACAAAAAAACGGTATTCTGATCAATCAAGCATCTACTATGTGACATAAGCTTATGTCCTCATGGAGCAAAGAACAGGCACATATACAGGAATATCCAAATCCATCCAAAGCAGATTCAGTGTACCCTTGAAAGCATTAGTAGTTGGAAGGACCAACAAAGGTTTCATGGAGAAGTGGCATTTGAGTTGAGTTGTGAGGGAAACCAGGCATTTCCAGAAACATAAGTGTAAGAAAAGAATACCTTCCAGGAATGGGGAACAGCCAGTGCAAAGGTACAGGGATGAGAGGTGAAGGGTCATGGGTGAGGAACAGCAAGAATGCCAGTTAGACGGTAGTAGCGTATAGTAAGGATAGAAAGGGAGAATGGGTGCAATCAGGGTGTGAAATGCTTTAAATGCCAATTTATACTTAAACCTAGAGGTTTAGAAGTCACTGTAATTTGTGGAGTAGGTAAAGACTTTTAAATCATAGACCAAAAACAAGATGGCTTTTCTGATCTCGACTAGATTCAGAAATGGGGAGAAAACATATAGGGAGATTAAAAATGAAAATTATTTCATTCAGCAGGAAGAGTTCCACAAAAGCTGGTCTGCTGACAGCCCTTAAAAACACAATTTCCTAAAGTAGATTTCCTTTGTCACAAAGATTAAATCATTAAATTGTTGACTCAACGGTACCTACTAACTCCTGTGTTCTACTAACCTATTTTTTTCCCTAAGGAGTTTGAGAGGTAGCTAATGTAATGCAGAGAACAATGGGCTAGCAAACAGAAAACATGGGCTTTAGTCTCTAACTCTGTCATTTACTAAATGTGAAACCTCAGACAATTCAAAAAGCCTTAAAATTCCTCATACGTGAAATAAGTTTGATAACTAATTTTCACAGGACTGTTCATCTTCAGATCAAATGACAATGCATAGAAAAAGGCTATGATTCACTTGTGGCTAAGGTGTTTTGGCTTCAATTTAAACACTCCAGTCTTCTTGTTTCACAAAAACTCTACAGAGCTGTATTTAATTTGACTTTTACCCTAAATCCATTATTTTAAAAATAACTTTTAACCCATATACAGCCTGTTTGCAAATATTTGTTTACTTGTCTTCCCCATTAGATTGTGAACTCCTTGAGGACATGGGCTGTCTTCTGCATCTTTTTTTCTATTTCCAGGGCTTAGCACAGTACCAGGCACACAGAAGACACTTGATAAATGTTTTGTGGTTATTAAGTCATGTTTCAGTTGTGCCCAAACTCCATCTGGGGCTTTCTTGGCAAAGATACCGGAGTGGTTTGCCGATTCCCTCTCCAATTAATTTTACAAATGAGGAAACTGAGACAAAAAGGGTCAAGTGACTTGCCCTCAGTCACAAAACGAATGTCTGAGATTGTATTTGAGCACCTGAGGAAGAGGAGTCTTCCTGATTCCAGGCCCAGAACTCTACCCACTGTGCCACCTTCTGACCTTGGTCCAGTGAATCTGACATCAGATCTAATTAACTTCATGTAATTTGTTAACACCACCTATACACTGGGGTTTTAATATTGTGCTCTGTAATTTTTAGATTTCTGATTATGAATAAGTTCCACCCTTGAAGAGGACAGAATTTACCTGCATGCATTCACATCAATCATCCCAGGAAAGCTCTGCTCCTTCTCTGCCTTCAAGAGTCTGATGAGCTGATATCTTCTCAGAGAAATCTCCTGATTCTTCCACACATACCTCCTTCACCAAGTTGTTAGTGTTCTCCTTTTCAGATTTTCCTACATTTGGTGTAAATCCTCCCTTGCCCCATTCATTTCCTAATTTGTAGTATGCTTCTCATTACATGTGTTGTATTCCGCCAGTGGAATGTAAATTTCTTGAAGGTAGGACGTCTTTAATTTCTAGTCTTGGTATCTTTAATGCCTTGTACCCTGCAGGCACTGAAATGCTTATTGAATGAAATATATTACATTAAGTTCGTGCTACAAAAGATCATGTTACAGTGATACCCATCCGTTACAATTTCCCTTAATAGAATTTAATTGTATATAAATTATGATTTCAATCTGCAAAGCTGATATCCATATTATCTCCATAGTTTTACTCTTTCTGTTTCTCAGCTTTAAGCCTGGTAACAAGAATTCTGGGTTTGTTATGAAGTTGTTTTGCAAACTTGAAAGCATTACAAAAACATGAGTTGTTATTAATGTGGCTCTAGTACCATTTACCTACATTCCAGGTCACAGAATAACAGAATGAGAGCTGTAAGGTACCTTAAGAGATCATCTATTTCAACTCCTCATATTAGTAGAAAGGAACTGAAGCTGAGAAAGTCACATACTTCCCTATATTCATGTAAAGAATTAGCAGCAAAACTGGGAGGAGAATCCTGATCCCCACCTCTGTTCTACACCAAGCTACCTCCACAAACTTCTCACTACTAATTTCTATAGCACTGATTGGTCTCCAAGCAAAATTCTATTAAAGTAGGATCTTCCCAAATACAATTCTAGATATAATCTCTATCACAGGTCTATGGCATCTATGATAGGAATATTCTAGAGGGCCTCCAAGCACATACAGCAAGAGGAAGTCTAGTAAAGCAGCACTAGACTTGAAGCTCACAAGAGCTAGGTTTAAATGCTGCCTAAGACCTCACCTTCCTGGGGTGTTTGACCATGGACAAGTCAACTAAAGTCTCTAACTCAGATTCCTCATTTATATACTCGTACTGATACCACTTGTAGTACCAACTTATTGTAGTCAAATTATAATATGTAAACTACTTGCAAACCTTAACACACTATATAATGTCAATAATTATTTCTATGTCCACCTAAGATGGTCTTGGGCCTTGCAAATGTTTGAGAGGAATTCAGGTGTAAATGGTTGGCTTATTGATCTAACTAAAGTGCAGGTATGATCAAATCACCTTCCCATTCATAAACTACAGTGGTTTCCTATCACCTCTAGGATCAAATATGAAATCTTGTTTAGCTTTTAACATCCTTCATAACCTGGTCCTTTACTATCTTTCTAGTCTTCTTATAACTTATTCCTCTCCTCATAGTTTGCAATTCAGTAGCACTGGTCTCCTTGTAGTTCTTTCCCTATTATTCCATTTCCTGACTGAATGTTCACTGGAATTCACCAGTCCCAAAAATGCTCTCCCTCTTCATCTTTGGCTCCTGGCTTCATTCAAGTCTCAGCCTTTTGATAGATGGTTTTTTTTGTCCTCTTCAACATTGGTGCCACCTCTCTGGCAATTATTTCCCATTTGTTTGTACATGGTTTGCATGTTGTCTACTTCATCACACTGTGAGCTCCTTCCTGGTGAGCAGAGATTATTTTCTGCTTTTCTCTGTATCCAGCACTTAGCATAGTGCCTAGCACACAATAGGCACTTAATAAATGTTGATTAACTAACTAAATGTTGAACAAAAACTATGAGAAGTTGTAATATATTACAGTTCTCCTTTCCACCTCCACAGTTTTCACAACTGAAAGCTCTGCCAACAGCATACCAGTAAGCCTTTAAAATGGAAATCTTTTTATATTAGAAAGTTCAATGTAATCAGAATAATAATAAAGTATGTTATTCTGAGCTCTCCTTCCTTCTCCTTTTGCTATAATAGAGCTTTGCCCATGACAAAATATATGCCTTTGAAATGAATTTAAAGACCTAAAAAAAAACCCAAACCACAGGGATTAAAGTCAAAGATATGAAACTGAGTATGCATGCAACTGGATGACCATCTGTCTATAATACTAGATAAAAGATTTTGGACCAGGTACGGATTGGATTTCATGACTGAGGCCTCTTTCAGTTCTAGGAAATACATGGTGATATTATAAGTTTTCAAATTGATAACATTCAGCACACGAAAAAGGAAAACCCATTAAGTAAAGTTATACTCAATAACCAAAGGCCTCCAGACACACAAACTATATAGAGACTGATGAAGCTTAGCTACTTTAGAATTTTAATTTCTGATCAGAAACATTGCCAGAGTTTCTTCATCTATGAAAAGGGTTGGGCAACCATGCCCTCTACAATCCCTTCTAGGTCTCAATCTATAATTCTAGATTGTAATTATCAAAGATAGAATCCTACTTGGAGAGGCCAACAATGTCCAAGTATATGCAGAGCTATTCTTTTTTTAGTACCAGCTTCATTAAGAACTTCCTGACACTCAAGCAGTTTCTTCACTTTAGCCATTCTCCTTGCTACAGTTCTTCCATCTTAGGAGACTGACTAATTCCCTTACTTCATTTATATTGTTACCTTGAATGTATTAATAGCTTATGTCCCCAGCAATACCTTTCCATAAAATTAACTCCCGCAGTTTTGTCTCATAACTTATGCTCCCATAAATATATAATTTCTTATCATCTGCATTCTACATACTTCCAAACAGTATAAAAAAGATGCTTAACAGCAGAGGTTCGGTTCTGGCAGACATAAATAGTAACAGTATTATAATTCTGATAGGTAATTACTATATATTTTCTTTCATAAGGCCATGTATCCTAACAGTATTGAAATACTTTGGAGTTTGAAACATATTGACAGATCCCATCAATGTCAGCAAGGATGAGCAAATTGGGAGGTACAGAATGGCCCCACTTCATCTGAGGGAGGAAAAAAAACAGGTTAATTCTGAAGCAAAATAGAAGCACTTGATCTCATTTTCACATGCCAAACCCTCCCCCCACAACACTATGTATGAGTATTTTAACATATACATAACTTTGTCTTTAATATTTTAGAAAGAAAAATACTTAGCCCTGAAATCCTCCCAGAATCTTTCTTTACATTTCCCAGAACACTAGGAAACAACAGTTAAGGCCACTCAAGATCTCATTACAAGCTTTCTGACATCCACCCCCACCTCTCTGGACTTAATACCTTTCAAGTAATAATTTGCCTCGCTTGTATTAGTACTACCTACTTCACTGATCCTGGTATAGTCTTTGAAATGTGGCATTTTTAATGAACAGTCTAGTTGAAGGCTGTCACTGATTTTTTTTTTCCCATGATTTCACAATACCTTTGATTTCCTGTATTGTTTCTCAGCCCAACTGCCTTGGAGCTAAGGCATATCAACACATTCCTTTAGATGGTCACTTCCCAATTCATGAAGGGAAAAGCATCCCCAAAGCCCCTATATGAAGTGAAACCAAGTCAAGATGAACAGATCCAGAAATCCTTACACAATCGAACAGGCTCTCAGGGTTAAAAGGGATTTCAGAAGCAATCTAGGTTTACCTTGTACCTGAACAAGAATCCTTTCCACAATACACTCTACAAGTAGTTGTCTAAGTACGATTTTGCCTAAAGATCTCTAGCAAGGGAGAAGTCCACCATCTCTAAAAGCAACCATTCCACTTTTAGATAATTCTAATTATCAGGAAGTCTTTCCCTATATTAAGACTTAACTTGCTTCCTTGCAACTTCTACTCAATGCTCCAATCATGCCTTCTAGAACCAAGCAGGAGAAATACTAGCCCTCTTCCATATAATAGCCATTTTGCACACAAATAACTATATAAAAATGCTAAAAAACAAAAGATTATAGAATTTCAGAGCAACTTAGAAGGGAATACAGAGCAAACATTTGTTAATGTTTGATTTTACCTCGTTAATTCTTAAGGGTTTCACCTAAAATGTAATTCCTGATTATATATATATATTTCATTTTGTAGTCTTTGATTACATAAGGAAAAAAAATACTGCACCCCAGAAAACCTAGGTTCATATCAAGGCTCTGCTACCTACTCAGCTATGTGACCTCAGGCATATAACTACCTCTCTGGTTTCAATTTTCTCATTTGTAAAATGAGAGGGATCAATAAATATATTTTTAAATGCTCCAAAGTATTAATAAGAGAAATGCAATTAAAACAACTGTTTCACCTCACATCCTAAAGTGTGAAAGATGACTGAAAAAATTATATAGTCTTACAGGGCTTTGGAAAATCAGGTACATATACGCTGTTGGTGGAGCTGTGAAAACAATCCAATCATGCTGGGGGGGAAAATTTAGAATTACATGAGAAAAGACAAACTGTTTATGTCCATGAATACCAATACTGGGTATAATATGCCCCTAGGACAACAAAGACAGAATGAAAGGTCCTGTATATAAACCTTGTGAGTAGTACTTTTGGTGGTAGCAAAAACAAAACAAAACAAAAACCTGCAAACAAACTGAGTTCCAGTAGACTGGAGAAATGGTCGAACAAAATGTAAGACGCAAATATAACAGAATATTATTGTAGCATAAAAAAACAAATGAGGACTTTGAAGAAACATGGGAAAACTTCTATGACTTCACAGAAATAGAAATAAATATATGAGTGTAATAATGAAAATTAAAGAAGACAAAATCGGCAAAAATCAGATGAATTGCTAAGTGGCTCAGTGGAGAGAACACCAGGAAGATCTGATTTCAATGGCCTCAAGACACACAGTCTTGACCATGGGCAAGACACTTGACTTCCATTTCCTCAACTGTAAAATGGGGTTAATAAAAATCCCTCCCTCTCAGGGCCACTATAAGGATCAAAAGAGATTTCTGCCCAGTGCTTTGCACATTTCCTGGCACAAAGGCAGGTGCTTATTAAATGCTATTTTTAAATGTTATTTTTAAATGCAATGCTAATAATTGTCTCCACAGGTTCAATAATGAAATATGTTTCCCTTCCCTCAATAGTGAGGTGGGGGACAACTGGCTGTCCAGTTGCTACACTGGAGAATTCCATGGGAATGAAGGAAGAAAATTTACTGGAAAGTGACTGGTATTAAAAAAAAAAAAAGCAAGCAAGTATCCTTAAGGCACCAAATAAATAAATGAGGTTAGACTAGATAAATAATAAATAAATAAATGAGGTTGGAGACTAGATCTCTAAGGTCACTTCCAACACTTGATCCACATTCTTTCCCAATCATTTTTTCCCCTTCCTCTAAAAAAGAGATTTAAAAAACCTAATAGTTTCTATTGCTTCGTGCTCTTAATTCTAAAAGACAACTGAATCCTCAGGAATGGTCCTGCTTCCTCTTCTCTTTTCTAACATCCTGGTAAAAGATGCCACAAGTATTTTTCAGACTAGTATGTGGAATTCTGCACTCTTTAGGTGGGGTGACAGCATCCCCAATCCTACACTCAACCAGGAAGTCAAAAGTAGGAAAAATCATTTTAAAACCAAACTTCAAATACTACTATGAAAACAATACACTTAAAACCATTCTTCAGAGACTGTTGCTACTTAATTGTTGCAACCAATGTAGTTTCTATTTTTTAATCTTTTTTTGGTCCAGACTGGTGATTTTATTGGTATTGCCCCTCAACCCCCAAGCAGTGATGCAAGTCATCAATTGTTCTGCAACTGAAACTCTTAGAGAGATTTCGCAGACCCTGGGGCACTGAGAGGCTGTAACTAGCCCCAATGGTGTCACAGAAAGAATGTGTCAAAGCCACAATAAAGTCATCTCCTTCTATCCACCAAGACCTGACAGCGCCTCTTACTTTTAATATACTAAAAGAATAAAACCCCCAAACCGATATTTAAACAAAAGCTAAAATACAGAAGACAAAAGATATTATACTTCAATTTTCTGATGTACATTGACAACACCCCAAAAGACTGATACTGCCATGTGCTTTAGAATACACTGACAGATATCATATATTATATAATCCCTATCTTCAAGAGTTGATTCAATTACATCTTTCTAGACTCCAGCCGGGCATTAATAAAAACTTATTTGGCATCCAAACACAAAAGGAAACTTAAGCTCTAAACCTTATAAAAACATCCACTTATGCAGTTACAACTAGTAAAGAGTATCTTTCACATTTACAACTAAAGTCTTTATACTTTTTTGATGCCACTATCTGTATTTTAACTTCTACAATATTTGTAGCTTGAAAATTCTACTGCTTCTTTTAAATAGCAGGAATAAGGGTCCACCTTGAAGTTACACCATAGAATAAAAGAACAGAGAGCAATTCACAATGTTTAGATCTCAGCTGCAGCACTCGTAAAGGATTGGACTAATTTCTAAACGTCACACAATTCTATAGTGACAATGCTGAGGGCATCAATATTCTACTTCAAGAGTATATTGATGGGGGCAGCTAGGTGGCGAAGTGAATAGAGTACTGGGCTTGGAGTCAGGAGGATCTGAGCTCAAATTCAGCCTGAGTCACTTGACACTTACTAGTTGTGTGACCACTTAACTCCAACTGCCTTGCCTTCCGCCCTCCAAAAAAAAAAAAAGAGGCTATTGATGAACAAAGCAAAGTGGGCTTATTCAAAGTTAATATAAAGAGGTTTATAGAAGCAGTCTTATATTCTTCAGATAACTGAGAATGAGAGATTTAAAAATAAAACTACACATATGGTAGGGAGGGAAAGGGAAGAGGAAATAACACAACCCAACTTGAAAGTTTAACAGCAAAATGAAGTTGGTGTCAGTATGGTCTTAATAGTCATTTTTTATTTGATACAGATCATAAAAAACCCTACTGATCATTTTCATTTTCTAATAATTAATCCCATACATTAAGGTACAACTTTGATGTTCCATGATGGCTTGGAAGTGACCCTGGGTTTTTGAAGGCCATATGGCAGCAGAGTGAAAACCCTGGCTGATCCAAACAAGACAAAAGCTTTGAATACAGACCTGGGGTCAGAAGAGCAGCCTGGCTAAGTTCAAAGAGGTTCATTATCACGTGGGTAGTTCAACAACTCTCAAAGACCTCCTATTCAGCTATAAAGAATATGTGATCTTGGGGCACGTAGATAGCACAGTGAATAGAGAGAGTACTGGCCCTGGAGTCAGAAGGACTTGAGTTCAAATTTGACCTCAGACACTTGACAATTACTAGCCTTGTGACATTGGGCAAGTCACTTAACCCCAATTGCCCTGCCTTCCCCCCTCCAAAAAAAAAAAATGTATGATCTTCATCAGTGCAAGGAGTACTCACACTGATGAAATGACAGAGCTTTGAAATATTTTTGAAGTCATTTTTTAATTCAATGCTGGCAGTTTTTCTAGCAAGTTTAATTCAAGAGACCTTGATATCAAATGTACTGTGCTCTCTTGAAACAAGAATTCTAGTGTTTTCTTAAAGAGAATTTAGAAATCATGACAGACTATACTTCAAAATCTACTTCTAATACTCTCAAAGGTAGGGTTTGTTCCTCCCCCCCAACAAGATTCACAATAGATATTCTTGACCTCTCCTAGACCCTTCTCTAATGAACTAGACTAGCAAAGCACTGTTAATTACAACAGTGATCTTAAGCATCTATAGTCTTCCCATTTCATAGATACTGAAAGTGAAGCTCAGAGAGGTTGAGAGACGCCCAATGTTACATAACTAATTAATATCCAAGCTGAAACAAAAGCTTTAGTCTTCTGATTCCCAATCTCCAGGCTCTTTGTATACAATACTGTCTTAGAGGACTTTTTTTGGGGGGGAGGGGAGGAAGAAAGAGGAAAGATGAGAGTTTGTGGCTTGTTATACAGCAACACACATTCTTATGAGTTTCTTATACAGCAACACACATTCTTATGAGTTTCTTAATGTATCTCACTTGGACAAGAGATATGACTTTAAAAACATTTCCACTCATTGGATTGTTTTCACATTAGAGTCCTTTCAAGAGAGATGATACATAATGAAGCATGAAGTAGAACATCACTAAATTAAAGCCCCCCCACAGAAAGCACAGAGCTTTAGCACTAACTACATTACTTCCCAGTTTAAAAATCCTAAGTGTTTCCCCATGCCTATCTACTGAATACTAGACTTCTCCTACTGTGAAAATGCCCCTGACAGCACAGCTCCAATCTTCTGTCACAACACTTCCACAGGCTACACTCCTGCCAACCTACTTTCTTTACCATTCCTCAAACGTGACCTGTCATTTCTTGTTTCTAAGCATTGCACATGTCCTTCCTGGTGCCTGAAACAGACTGGACTCATTAACTTCTGACCTTTCTCCTTCCTTCAAGGCTTAGTACAGGCAGCACTTTTTTACATGAAGCTTTCTCTGACTTCCCCAGGTAAAAGGTATCTCTCATGTACACTGCTGACCCTACCTATGCAAGTAATAATATCTTAATCTGTATTACAGTTATCTGCACATGTGCCCAACCCTTCCTGACGGATCAGAGGTGACAAGGCTTTGTATCCCCCAGTACCTGGCTCACTGCCTTCCTTCAGTGACCAAGTCAGTAATTGATATATTTGTTGAACTAAATGTGGCTTAAACCCACTTTACAGTTTTATGATTAAGTTGATATTTTTTCAATTACTTCTGTATGGAAGAAACAAGTGTTAGAGAAGAAATATCTATGTGGACTTAAATGAGTCCCAGAGTTTATGAGTTGTCCAATGTCATGTAGCTAGTGTCTGAGCTGAAATTAGAACCCAAGTTTCCTGACTGGTAAGTAATTATTAAAGTGATTCTATAAAATATCTAATCAATTTGAGAAAATAATTGAATTTAACACTGAGGAGAAAAAAAGGGCAAAACAGGAAAATGTAACATATTCACATCGGTATACATCTGGAAAAATACATGTGAAAAGAAAATAATAATTCCTATTAATTAGAGAGACCAATTTCTGAAAACTATAGCAATATAATGGTATATAATATGCTGGTATCCCTTTAAACAATAACTTTCCTTTGAGAGGTTAAACATATCCTTGACAATGTTTAACAAAATAAAAAAAAAATACAACACAGATAATGTCAGTTTGTGGTTTTCTGAGTCAATATGCAGTCTACATGGATCTGTTTCTATTTAAGTTCAATACCACTAGTAAGGCACTGAAAAGTGAAGTGATTTGCCCATGGTCCCAGTCACTGTCAGTGGCTTTGAACCCTACCTTGGATCTCAGGCCCCAGGTTTTCTATCTAATCAGTTAAGCACATATAACATGCCGGACACTGGGCTGGGAACTATATCATATTGACTTTTAAGTACAACAAAAATACTTTACTCATGGATGCATTATTTATTTATTTTTTTCAAATATTTTCAGTTTTTTTAAAAGTCTTAATATAGTTCTAAAACACACTTTTAAAAACATAAGCTTGTATTTCTTCAAAAGCCATTCCCCAATGGATTAGTGGTCAAAAGATATGAAAATACTTCTCATAAGAACTGCAAACTTTTAGCAACCACATAAAAGATTAAATCAAACCAACAATAATCAAAAGAAATGCAAATCAAAACATCTTTTAAGTTTTCACTTCATACCTGGAAAATAAAGATGGAAAAAGATAGAAAGACAGGCACATTAATACACTAACAGTAGGGCTGTCAACTAACCTTACCAATCCAAAAAGTAATTTGGAAATTTGCTAAGATACTGACTAAAGTGACCATAACCTTTGACCCTGAGCTCCTACTACCAGACATATACTACAAGATCAGTAATTAAAAGGTTCCACATGTACCCGAATATTTATAGCAGCAGTTTTTGTTGTAATGAAAAAATTAGAAACAAAGCACGTGTCCATCAACTGGGGAATGGATAAACAGTGATACATAAATGACAAAATATTATAATGTAACAACGTATATGGAGAATCCAAAGAAGCAAGGTATGAACTAATAACACAAAATGAAGCAGAATCTAGAAAATAATACATACTACTAAAAACAACGTCAATGTAAAAAACTACAAAACTGAAATTGAATACTGTGAAACTGTAATGAACAGTTATCTACAAAGAAACAAAAGAATGCACCTCCTTCCCTTCTTTGCAAGGAGGTATGGTCTATGGAATTGGAAGAATTCAGATGATGTCTGACTTGGCTGACATGTTGGTTGGTTTTACCAAACTTTCCCCTGCTTCTTTTCTTATTCTTTGTTATATGGGACAGAACTTTGGGAAAAGAAAGGGTAGGTGATATAAAAACAAAAGCTATCAATAAAAATTTAAATTAAAAAAAGTTCAAGATTATTTCACAAAACACAATCACAGACACATCATACATGTGATGACCAACCTTGATAAACTGGACTATTCTCAACAAAGCACAGCTAAAGACAACTCTACAAGCCTCAGGATGGAAGGAAATATCTAAACTCAGAGAAAGATATAGAAAGACTATAGTTTAAATGGAGACTGAAGCATAACACGATATCGTTCTCTTTCATATCTGGTTTTGCTTTTTTTTCCCAGTGATCACTCATTGGTTACAACCCTTCTATATGACCAAACTATTGTACAATGTGAAAGTATTTGCAGATCCTATACATGATTGCACGCCACCAAGGGGGGGAGGGGTGGGAAGGGAGGGGAGAAAATCTGAAACTCAAGTGATTGTGGAATTGAATCTTGTAAACTAAAAGTAAATAAAGAAGTCATTCAAAAAAAAAAAAAGATTATTTCACAAAATGCTTAATTCCTGAATCTACACACACAGACACATACACACACCACAAAAAAATGACTGGTCACATTTCTATTTGAGTTGATCACAACTGCAGAGTTACCACTGACAGAATGAAAATTTTATCTATTTACATCACAGATATAATTCCTTTAAGACTAAACTCTATTTCTTCTTTTTACAAACTCTAATGGTACTTGTGGTAATATAGTTCACGTAAAATTACACAAATTTTAATCATCTTAATTTGTGGAAAATGTGAAGCACTTATTTTTCCATGGCTTTCTCTTTTAAATATTAGGTCAGATTCTGATCTACAAGTCAAACTATTCATTTTCTAACCTCTTGGAAGATAAGAACCTATTGACATGGAATCTTTAATTTGGATCCAGTGAGCCCGCTGTAACGCACAGTGAATGAGTCAGAGACCTAGAATACATGTCTAGATCTGGTAACATAGCTTTTTTTTTAAATGCCAGACCCCTGACAAAACCTAATGCCTGACTGGGCCATGATATCAAGTAGAGACAGTTTATGGTCAACAGGCTGTGGGGCTGTAAGACGTCTGTGTGGGAAGAACTACTGTGATGTCACCAACTGTTTATGCTGAAGAAGTACTCTGCTCAAAAGTAAAATATTTTTGCTATGTATTTTTATCCTGTTTAGAATACTACATAAAGAGCCATAGCTTGTCATTTGGCATTACTTGTCATGTTAAAAATGCTGCTTTAAGGTTTATAAAGCTTTTTTCCCCAATATAATCTTGTCAAGTGGGTAGTAAATCATTATTATCCCTACTTTACAGAATGGAAAACTATAGCCTCAAAAAAAGTTAAGTGACTTGTACTTGTTCAGTATCAGAGCCAGGATCCAAAGCAAGCCTCTGACTACAAATATGATGTTCCCTCCTTTATGCAATATCACCTTTAGCGATATTTACGTCATTAACGACCAACATTAAGATGGCTTCTTAAATATGTATAAGAATTTCCTTGTTATGCTTGGGTAAGTCCACCCAAACAAAAGAAGCTGAATCAACAGTAAAATATCAAGACAATACCCTTAGGGAAAGAACTGTCATAACTTGTAAGTCAAACAGCTTTAGAAAGAAAAGGGAAAACTTTATGTATTAACTACCTAGTTCCATCCAAGAAAAATTCCCAATTTTAAGAATTTTGTTATAAAATTCAATCAAATCCCAAGTACTTACTTTTGCTGAACGCTATTTTCATTTACTGTTAAATTACATAACCAATTTCAAAAATTTCCCAGTACATTCAACATCCCCTTCCCTCTCAGATATTTTGTGAGTCCTTAAAAGTAAGACAATTAAGAAAATGAAGCACAATCTATACAAGTTTCTTGGTTCCCTGAAAAACAGCAATGGTTATCTATATGGTAAAAAAGGAAAACCACTTCCTGAAGACAATTTCCAATTCCAGTGACAATGCGGGTATTTTAAACGCTTCCCTTATAAAATTACATAAGTATAAACACAGATCTCTGCATGCAGGGTTACCAAATGACCTCATTACCTTTATTCTGAGAAGCCAATGAAGAATTTAACAAATCAAAGATTCCGAACTTGGTACATGAAGGAAAAGAACCCAGATTAATAATGCTACTTTTTGAGGTCAGAAGCATCATCAGTATTCATCAACATCTTAGTCCACATATTTCTTTGTCTCAAAAATAAAGGTATTTTTAGGGACAGTTTCTTCATCTATGATTGACCATACTTTCTTAAAAATGAGAATTTTAGATGAAGTGTGATCCTAGAGTTCACACAATTTGGAGGGAAAAACATACAAATCTACAGAGGCCTTAGTTATTATGTTTAACAGTCTATCAGAATATATAAATATACATTCAAGAAAAGCACACACATTCAATCAAGACGTGAACACATTTTTAAAAGATCCATGAAATATCTAACACTTCAACTGAATGTACTTGCTCCATGACAGTTTTTCAGAAATACCAAACTTTCTAATTTGTGACATGTCAGGGCTGGTGGATTTTATGGAGCCATAAAAGACAATCTTATCTATATGAATACATGATTAGAAACCCAAGTGTAGCCGTCCCTTAAATTTATGCCGATTTGGGTCAACCATCCAGTTCTGCTTCACTTTACTAGCCACGTCATGTGACTGGACGCAAACCCATTTCAAGAAAAAGGTTGTGTGTTACACTGTATTTAGAACACATATCACTAAGAACAACCAGATGAGTCCTTTTAGTCCTATCAAAGAATCTTGCTTTAGTTGCTAAGAAACTACAATTTTACTGTTACAGAGCACTGAAGGAAACAGCCAGAGATTAACTAAACCTATTTAAATCAAGGGCATCTCTCACCTATTGTGTAAAATTAAACAATAATAATATCACAAGTCTTACTAATAGTTAAAATCAAAATCACACTTTTTTAAAAAATTAAGCTATTAACGTAAGTACTAAGACCCAATATCTTCCTGCATTCCTCAATGGTTTAATGCTTCTGAAGAAAGCAGAAAAAGATATGTTTAACATAGTCAATGCTGTAGATTGGAGAAGGTTTTCTTCCTGGCCCCTGTGGTGAACAGCTGATGATGCCATCAAAGACACAATTTGATTAATTCTATTTAGTACTATAATCATTTTAAACTATTATTTCTCAGGAATTTGTGGCTATATTTCCTTTTATTCCCCAGAATTTTAAATCTATTTTTTTCTTTACAGTATCCAAGTCTAAAAGAAAAATGTAAATGTCAGTCTGAGCTCTAGAATATAAAAACCAGTTAGGTGTTAATAAAAATCATGAAAATCAAATTTAAAGTCCTGTATCCAACAATAATTCCAAGAAATTTTCCTAATGAAAGAAAAACTATCAGATTAGAAAAAAAAAGAAATTGAATCTTCAATAGAAAATATATGGCATATCAATAATAAAATATTTTTCGAACTTCAACATGTTTCTTATTCATAGACAATTCATCAACTAAATTTTTACCAAAACTAGTTAACATCTTCCAGGCAGTTTTAACCATCTCTTCTCAGCATTTATATCATCTCACTATAATCTGCTTAACATTTTCCTCTACAGAAAGGCCAAGTCCTAAACCAAATCTACCCTTTCCATTCCTCTGTCTTTCCTGACATGAACTGTAGAAACACTAATTCTGCTGTCAAGCTCCTTATATACTTCCCCCTAAAACCCAACCCTGCACTTCTCTTATTATGGTCCCGTTTTCCCAATGGTAAACGAACATCCTAGACCACCCTGACTTAAATCCCTAACCCCTACCCTTTCCTGGAGTCTTTCCACTTTCTAAACCAATATTGAGGGATTCAGCCCTCCCAACCCCACCCCTCTCCCCACCTCTCTGGTCCCAGGCACTCCAGCTTCTCTATTAACTTCGCCCAAAGCAGAGTACCAACCCTCTTCTTCTACCTCTCCTCTTGGCCTAGTTTTCCTCCACCTTCTCCTTTTATTTAGGGAACTCGATTTTTCTCTCCCAACCACTCCCCTCCAGTCTTCGGCACTCCCCCCCTTTATTAATCTCTTCCCCCTGAGCAATCTCATTTCAGGGCCAGGTTCCCTCTCCTCCATTCCTCAGCCACATTCCAAGGAACACGAACCTCTGCCCCCCAAACACCCAGACCCTCCTGCTCTTTTCCTGCCCCCTCATCTCGCCTCCTCGGGGTCTGAGAGGGACAACCTTTCCCCCCACCGGGCCCACAACTCTCGTCTCCCCTGCCCAGGCTCTGCACCCCCAACCTTTGCTTCCCCTTCCCTGCACCTCTCTCCGTTCCCCCTGGGCCTTCCAGAGCCGCCTGGCTTCCGCAAGATTCCTCTATTCTTCTCCCTCCCCCCCCCCGCCCCGGAGGCGACCAGCCGGGAGGAGAGTCTTCTCTGGGGTCTTTCCCCCTCCCCCGGGGAAGCCTGGGGGGTCCCCGAGCCTGTAGGAGACACTCCCGCCGCACAGCCCCTTCCCCACCGCTCCGGAGGTGCCCTCCACTTTGGACTCCAGCTCCTCCGGCCGCAGCCCCCCGCCCCGCACCCGCCTCGGACTCGGACCCCGGCTCGTCGGGCCCGCAGCCCCCCGCCCCGCACCCGCCCTGGGCTCGGACCTCGTCTTGTGTGGCTCGCAGCCCTCCGCCGCGTCAGGCCGGCAACCCCTCATCCCTTTCGGACTCGCACCCCGGTTCATCAGACCTGCAGCCCCCCGCCCCTTCACCCTCGGACCCCGGCTCGTTAGGCCCACCACCCCCATCCCTCCTCCGCCCCTCCGCCAAGGCCGGCGGCCCGTCACCCTCGGGCATCCTCCACCCCCTGGGGGTCCCGTCCTTACCGTTCTGAGCGGCGCCGGGCCCCAGGAGCAGGGAGCCGGTAACCAGCAGCAGGGACAGGGCCAGGGAGCTGGGGAGCGGCGAGCCCAACATCCTCTCTGGCCAGAGACACAACCGCGAATGGTGCGAGCGGGGAGGGGGAGGGGGGAAGAAGGGAGAGAGGAAGGGAGGGAAGGAGGGAGGGCGCGAGGGAGGGAGGGTGCGCGCGCAAGAGCTGGAGCTACGCCGGTCCTTCTCAGTCCTCCTCCGACCGCCGCAGCACTCAAGCCTCGCGAGAGCACCGCTCTAGGTGATCGGAAAGACCTCGCGAGAGGAGAAGGGAGTGGGGGCGGCAGAGGAGGAAGACTCGGCTGGAGCGGCTGCCCTCCTCACCCCATCATGGTTGGCTGAGGCTTCGATCACGTGGGGGCGAATGCCCTTCCTCCCCTCCCCCTCACCCCGTAAAGCTCGCCGCTGCCACGGAAGGGGCGGGACTTGGAGCCGGCGGTCGAGAGGAAGCACCTTGCCGTGGAGTGATCATGTGAAGAGTCATAAATCATGGCGTGGTTGGATTACAGATTTAAGGCTGGGAGGAGCCGGTGCAGCTCGGAGCGTGACGGATTTGGAGTGTCGGGACGCCAGGATGCCTGCGTGGTCCGGCGCGGAGCCTCAGTTTTCTCATCTGTGAAATGGGATGAGAATAGCTCCCTTAGCTCCTGGACGTGGGCTTGTGAGCAAAGTGTGTGTGAGGCGCCGTAGAAATGTGACCTGCCGCGGAGGACTAGCTCCTTCCTCCCCGCAAACCTCCCAAAGTCACGCGGCCCAAGTAAGCCCCAGAACGAGAGCAGATCCTCCTAATCCGAGTGCCCGTGCCGCGTGCCTGGGCACGACCGCCCGAAAGCGTCGGCCGGCGTCCCTCGGCGCAGGTGCTCGCTGCGGACGGTGGGCAGCCGGGACCTTGCCGCAGCCCGTGTGCTCATTGCACATTGTTAGGCGCCTGTTGTTTGCTGGGCGCTGCCGCGCCCCGGGGGGGCCAACGCCGGAAGCGCCCCGGCCTGGGGGGTGCTGGCCCGGGGACGCCACGTGCGGACAACCCGTCACACCTGCGAGGCCCTCTCGGGCTCGGGATTCGGGAGGTCCGGGGTCTGGCTTGGAGCTGAATCTGGAAGGATGCCCCGGGGGACGAGAGTTGTAGAAAACAGCCGGGAGAGGATGGGGGAAGGGAGCGAGGGGTACCTGGAGAGATAGGAAGGTCCTGCACATGTATTCCAGGCCGGGGGCCTGCCGTTATGATCCATGTTTGCATTCGAAGAAACTGAGGCAAAGCAGGGTGAAGTGACCTGCCCAGGGTCATGCAGCAAGCGTCTGAAGCCCGGTTTGAACTCAGGAAGATGAGTCTTCCTGATGCCAGGCCCAGCTCTGCCCACTGAGCCACCTCCCAACCCCCTTCATTCTCTTACCTCCAATTCATCTCATCCACAGTCTGCTCATATTCTGTTGCTCCTTGTCTCCCCCATTCAAATGCCCGCTCTTTGAGGGAAGAAATTGCCTTTTGTCTTTCTTTGTATCCCTAGCACTTAGCATAGTGCCTGGTACATAGCAAGTCCTTTAATAAACGTTTATTGACTGACTATTAAAGCTTGGTCCAGCCACTCTGAAAAGCAGTGGACAACTATGGCCCCCCAAATCACATCCATTTACCCAGCAATATGCTACTAGGCTTATATCCAAAGAGTTCAAAGAAAGAGGAAAAGGACCCCCGTATACAATATCTATAGCAGCTCTCTTTTAATGATAAAGAACCAGAAACTAAGGGGGTGGCCATTAATTGGAAAATGACCCAACAAATTATGGCGTATGGACGCAGTGGAATGTTGTTGTGTTATAAGAAGTGACAAAGGGGATGGTTTCTGAGAAACCTGTTATGACTGGAATGAACTGATGCAGAGCTAAATGAGCAGAACCTGGAGAAAGATTTATATACATTAATGACAGAAATATTTGTGAAAACTTAAGACTTCTGATTAAAGCTATGGTATACCATGACTCCAAAAGAGGGATGATAAACATTCTGAAAGAGACATGATAAACTCAAGATGCCAAATGAAAATGACATTTCTGGACATAACCAAAGTAGGGATTTGTTTTGCTTGACTATGCATATATTATACAGAGGTTTTATGTTTCTTTCAGTCTAGGGGAGAAAGGTTAAGATGGGAAGAGAGGAGCTAGAGAATAAATTAGTAAAATAATAAAAAGAAAAGTACAGAAGGAGGGTCATCGAAGGATTTTTAAAATGTCATGGAAGAAAACAATGAATGTCAGTAGGTAACATAGACAAGCAGGACCGCTTTGAAAATAGCATGTTGACTTTATTAAATGCTTAGAAAAGAAAGGTAAGGTCACAATACAGAGTCAAAGCTTTGTGTATGACTCCCTTTGTTTTATTTTATATCTAGAAATACTCATCTTATTTGGTGTTAACTTAAGCATTTTTTTTCAAGAAATAATATACCCAAATACTGAGAAAGTTGGCCACTTAAATGTAGAAATAACTTATTGGTATCAATTTCTTTAGCTCTTGTGTCATGCTGGAAGAAGTTGCACCTTCCTAGTCATTAAGACAGTCAGTCAACAAAAATTAAGGTAAATGTGGTGCCTGCCCTCTAAGAGCTCAAAGTCTAATGGGAGAGACAGTGTAAAAGTGGCTACTTACATGTGAGATATACAGTGTAGATAGAAGATCTTTTCAGCAGGATAACCCTCTGTAGAGGTTTGAATCTCAAAAGAAAACCAAAGGTTTTTTTCGATGGACAAGAAACAGGAAAAGTTTGTAACCATCAAACTAAATGAAAACACCGTGGATTCTAGTTGTCAACTGATCATTTTCTGTGTATTGCTGAACAACTGATCAAACTTTCAAGAGGAATCTTTCGTTTCCTCACGTTCTCAGAATTGTTCAGAACTGGGGCAAAGTTTCCTCCTTCCTTAAAGAAAGGGACTCAAAAGCAAAAAACAGCCAAAGGTTTTCTACAATATTGTACTTGTAGTTTCAAAATGTTAGAGCTCATTTTACAGACAAGGAAATAGTGTCAGAGAGATGCAGTGATTTGCCAAAGGCCACCTAGCTAGCTAGTAATAGAGATGGAACTTGGGGGTCTCTAACTCTGGTACTTAACAACACCAGTGGTAGCAAAGGGACCACTGAACCATGTGGTAGGATCCCATGGGTCACATAGTGACTTAGAAAACCATGCGTTAACATCTATGTTCCATTTTATTTCTGTTTATTTTGTTAAATGTTTCCCAATTTGACTTTAGTGTGGTTCAGGCCACCCTGGGGAGCATTGCTGGCCTCATTGCAAGCCCTGATGGCAGGCCTTCCTTTGATACTCCACTATTAGGTTTGGATTTCTGAGTCCTGTTGGCGCCTGTGTGACTCAATTTCTAAATTTCTCAAATGAGTTCATCGTAAATGCCTAAAAGCTTTTTGGTCATTTCAGTATATGATTCCTATTCTCCCTGCTGCCGGTCCTGGGCCCTCCAGAACTTTATTACGTTATCAACTTGCTAGCCAGCTAGCTCTTCTCCTTGCTCTAGGCCCTTCCCTCCTTCAGTTCATCCATTTTCATATGAATCTTAAAACCAAATTTACCAAATTACAAATAACACTCTGGTTACATGACCACCTTCACATTCAGTGAAGTGCCTAGCATGTGGTAGGTGCTTAATAAGTGCTTAATGGCTGTTGGCATTTAAGGAAACTCAGTGTATCCCTAGGAAGTGAATAGGGCACATGTTATCCTCATTTTAAAGATCGCTGTCCTAAGACATCTGATGTCCTAAGCTGTTAAAAAGTGCCTTGCATAAGGTCACAGGGATAGTAAGGAGCACAGCTGTGATTGAAACCTTGATCTAAATCTAGATTCATTGCTCTGTTCATTATACCAAAAACCTTCCCTGGCTTCCTAGGAAAAAACTGCAAGCTCTGTAGCCTGGCACTCAAGGCTTCATTTTCCTCTGGTACAAAATGAAATTCCAGAATGAGTCATAAAAGGGCTAGTGAGTACACGTCTAAAAAAGGAAGCATCACATCCCAGAGAGTCAGCCCGGCTTCATCAGAACCCGTTGTGCCAAGCACACTTTTGTTTCCTCATTTGACAGTGACTACTGGCAGATAGATCAGGGAAATATTTACAGATAAAGTTACTTCAATTTTAGTAAAGCATTTGATAAAGGATTTCATGCTTCTCTTATTGGAAAGAAATGGAAAATTGTGGGCTGGGTTGTTGTATAATTAAATGGATTCAGAACTGGTTGGATTAGTTGGACTCAAAAAGCAATGACTCAGAGAATAGTTGTAAATGGTTCAATATCAAGCTGGAAGGAGGTCTCCAGTGAGGTGCCCCAGGGATCTGAGCTTATCTCTGGGCTGTTGAACGTTTTTATCAAAGACTTGGTTCAAGGCATAGATGGAATGCTCATATTGGAAGGGGACATAAAGCTGGGAAGGATAGCTACCATAATTCATGACAAGAGTCAAGTCCAAAAAGCTCTCGACTGGCTGGAACATCGGGCTGAATTTAATAATATGAAATTCTGTAAGGATAAATGTAAAATCGTATACTTTGATATGTGTAAGATTGAATTTAATTCACCAGTACAGGATGAGGGGAGACATCATTAGGCAGCAGTTTGTTCTAAAACGGGCTGGGAGTTTTGGTAGACTATAGACTCAGTTTTATGTAACAATAGGCTGTGGCAACCATAAAAGCTAATGTGATTTGGAGCTAGCATGAGGGGTTGCTAGGCACACCGTCCTGCACTGTCATGAGAACACATCTGGAGGCCCCCCCCTCAGACAGTACCATTTAAGAAGAGCATTGATAAACTGGGGAGAACCCAGAGGAAGGCCACCAGTGCAGTGAAGAGTCTGCCACGAGAGAGGATCAGTTGAGAGAATTGGTGATTTAGGAGGGATGTGAGAGCTGATTTCAAGGGTATGATGGTCTGCTATGTGCGAGGACTCAGTTTATTCTGCAGGCTCGAAGGGGAATGAGGATGGGGTGGGGGTCGGGGGGGGGGGAGGAAAAAAAAAAAGTCTACCACTTAGAGCTGTCCCAGAAGTACAAAGGACTGGTTCAGCAGGCAGTGATTATGACTTAGAGCGTGTGTTGTAGTGGGGAGTCCTTTTGTAATATTGCTTGGCCAATTGGATGCTGAGATGCCCTTAAAGCTTTAGGGTTCTGTGAAGGGATTATACTATGTGGTCTCAGGGGTCCCTTCCAACTTTAATATCCTATGATCTCCTTAATCCAATTTCAATCCACCTTTCTACCTCATCTCTTACTGGTCACTTATAAATCCTGTAGTCGACCAGGTCTACCGAGTCACATTTAACTGGCCCATTTTACATTTTGCCCTATCCTATGCCCATGACTTTACTTGGTGCCACAGTAGATAGAGCTCTGGACCTGGAGTCAGATCTGAGTTCAAATCCAGCCTCAGACATTCACTAGCTCTGTTTACCCTGGGCAAGTCACTTAAACTTTTCTCATCTGTAAAACGGGGAGAGTAATAGGACCTATCTCCAGAATTGTGAGGATAAAAGGAGATGTTTGCACAGTACTTTACAAACCTTAGAGCACTATATAAGTACTGGTAATTGTGGTTATACTGTTTCTTTTTCCTTTAACAACTTACACTGCTCAATGTATTGGTTTTTTTGGGATTTGGTAGTTCACACATGTCTAAAAAAAAGTTAATAGTAATGATCTGTTCTGAGATTTAGGCTCAAGTCTGCCAGAAATATTTTTATTAAAAAGATAGATACCCAAGCTGACATCAGTCATGTCTTGTGTCCTCTAACATGACTCTGCTACAAGATGATGAGGTAATATTTATAAGAATCTTGAATAAAGGAAAAGGTGATAATACGTTAAAAAGTACAGTTTGAGGTTAATATTCCAGAGTGTTCAGAATTTACTTCCTTCCTGGAACAGTTCCCACAAAGACTGAAAAGTTTTTCCTCGTGATCGTTACCTTATCTTTTAATTTCCAAAGAGGACACTCCCCTTAGGAGACCTGAGGTTTGGACTTCACAGTCTTCTTGGAGATGAGGAAGTATAATCTTATCTAGAGAAGAATTAAGTTCCTACCTTTGATCCATTTCAAAGGACTTTTGTTCACTTGGAGAAAGGACAAGTCTGGAAAGGGTTTTAGGCTCGAGATATATTATTTCTTATGTCTAGACTAGAAACTAAAAGTAGGCAAAAAAGCTTCTATACATACAATCTAATTTTCCCAATCCTTCATAAAGATTACAAGATTTTGCAATAAGGGATCATAGAATTGAGAGCTTGACAGGGCCTTAGAAATTGTCTCGTCTAACCCACTCATTTTGTAGATGAGAAAAATGAGACCCAAAGAGATTAATTAACTTACTCTGTGTCAAATCTGGTAGGGGAGCAACTCAAGACCATTCTAGGAATTGCAAGGGGTCATGGAGATAAAAAATGTGTATAGTTCACTATATACTTCACATCCCACTCCAAACCAGTGAAAACACTCCAGGCCTAGCACTGAGTTTCCTCCTTGTGTGATCTTTCCATTTCTTGAGTGCCAAGGAGTCCTCAAAATCAAATCTCTCAAGAACCATGGAAGATGATCGTGGTTCAGGCCAGATTTTGAACTGCTAAGATACAGACTCAACAGGAGTCCTGCCAGTACTGCCCTCTATCCTCTGTCCTGAAACATGAATGGTCACAATATTCAGGTTCCAAGTCTGTGCTTGTTTGCTAGGTAGTATAAAGATGAAACAGGGATTTGTCTAGGTCAAAGCAGAAACTTGAGCAGGGCCACAAGGGGCACAGGCCCATCAAGGTGGTTGTGTCCTCCTCTTTGCAGTCCTTCCTAGACCAGCTGTCAGTTCTAAATGTGTGGTGATGTGGGGTGGCTAGGTGGTGCAGTGAATAGAGCACCAGCCCTGGAGTTGGGAGGACTTGAATTCAAATTCGGCCTCAGACACTTAACATAAAAACTAGCCATGTGACCTTGGGCAAGTCACTTAACCCTAACTGCCCTCCAAAAAGCAAAAAATATATATATATATAAATAAATGTGTGGTGATAACCTCTGATAGCCTATGTTTCATCTAAACTGGCCTATTACTTCTCAGTTGTGAGCTTTGGCCTAGCCTGGCCCCTGTGCCTAGAAGGCTCTCTGTCTTACCTCTTAGAATTTTTGTCATTCTTCAAGGCCCCCCTAAGGTGCCACTTTCTCTGTGAAACCTCCCCTCATTTCCCCAATTTGAAATGTTCTTTCCTTCCGTAATTATGTTGCACTGACCTAAGTATAGAGGTGGTATCCCTCTTCCCACCATCTCCACCGCCCCCCCCCATAGAATATAATCTCCTTGAGGGCAGGAAGTTTTTCATTTTTGTTTCTGTATTCCCAATTTCTTTTATATTATAGACATTTAATAAATGTTTGTTGAATTGAAAATAATTCTTTCAATTAAAGACTCTAATTATCTCTAAGGTACAAGCCTCCAATTTTGCTCATAGGATGACTCCTTGTCAAGGACAACTGAACATTTCTTTACCCTCAATTGTTGCCCAGGATCCTGTGAGAAATAAGTCTGGTGAGAGTCAATGACCAGAATAGGTTCTGCCCCAAATTCCTTTGTCCATCAGCAATTTCTGGTACCTCTTCTTCCAACTGTATGCTAGGGGTTGGTTTTTCTTCTTGGGTGCATGTGGTCCATAAGTATCCGTTCAATTTCCATTGAAACATATGACTTGCAAACCTTGGGACAATTCCAGTGGCTGGTCTCCTTTGCCCAAGAGTTTAAACATCCCTAATTACAATAGAATTGGAAAATTGAACAGCATCCTGGAGCATAATGTTCAAAGCTCACACTTTCTCAATCAGCTCCTTCCTCAAAGTGACTGTTATTACCTGAGTTGAGAGCAAAATGGTCTACACAGCTAAAATTAATTTCTTCCTGCAGCTTTCTTTAATGTCTTGCTTTTCTTCTTCCCTAATCAGTTTTGCCAGTTGTGAATAACTGGAAGATTTGTTCTTCATTTTAAATATTTGCGATTGTTACAATAACAGTTCATCATCTATATTCAGAGCCTTAACTACCAATTTTTGTGCCTGGGGCAAGGAGTGCAAAAATGTGGTCAGGGTAAGCCTTCACACAGTGCTTGGGCAGACCATGAAGGGGAAAAGCCAGTGAAGGAACTCACCTGGAGTGAAGCAGATGGAGAAAGAAGCCTTCACCATCTGGCAGCTTTCAATTTTAAATAATAATTGTTGCTAACAATGTGTTAAGCTCAGTTGTTGCTAAAGAATTGCAATTGCTATCAATACCGTATAAATTTTGTCACCCCACACCAAGCTCCATTCACCCTACCCTATTTGGGGCTTTGTCTATTCTGAATACCTGATTAAACCTTACTGTGGTTTGTTGGTCTTAATCACCACTCTGCAGCACTATTTGTTTTTGGAGAGGCATGGGATATAGAAGGGAAGTTAGATTTTGGGAGAGGAAATGGAAAACTTTCACAGAGACTCTTGGAAAATAGATTATTTCCTGGGTTAACAATTCTTGGCAATTTTACATTTGCAGTGTCCTTCTTCCCCATCCGATCCTCTCTTTTCCTACTTCCAGCTTTCATGTTTACTCACCTGATGTTGCCATTGCCTCTTAAAGCCCTCCTAACTCCACTGCCTCTCTCTTAATCAGTCTTTCATACTGTGTAGCACCTTTTCTAATTCTTGTACATAACTGAAACCTTTCACCCCTTGGTTTGTACATGGGAACTTGGTATGGTGGTCATCCTCACTCTCCATACCCTCAAATGCTTAGTCAGTGACCTCAAACATTCTTGTATGGCTTCTGATTTTTAAAATCTGCAGCATATCAAATGCTGGCCCTCTGAGGTGCTCGGTGATCATCTTCACTTTTCTATATTTGACACCTATTACTCTTATGGCATCTCAGGAACAGATGCCAGCCAGGACTCAAATCTCTCTTCTCCTTCTAGCATGACAGTCCATGGCATAACTAGAGCACTTGTCTGTGCTCAAGTCACAGTCACACTGCGAGGAAATGCCTGGTGGTTGAGGGAAGTCCTTCCATTAATACATTTTATCACTTAGTAAATAAGTCCTAGGAGGTTGTCTTCAGCACTACGAGGTTACGTGATATGCCCAGGATCACACAGCTACTGAATGTCCGACCTGAAACCTAGATGTTCCTGATTCCAAGGCCAGCACTCAATCTACTATCTCATGCTGACTCTCCACAACAGTACCTCCTGAAAATAATGGCAATTTCTTATGGCAGTCCACTCTGGGAAGTGATAATATCTATCTCAGAACTTGCCTCAGGACCAGTGCCAGTACTTCTGGTGATGTGGAAGGGTTCTTGCAGCTGGCAAAGCAGTCTACTACTCTCACAACTTCACTATATCTGACATAGTTCTTCCTTCCTTAAAAATGTAATCAATCCCTTCAAGAATTCAGTGTTTCAAAAAAGACAGGTGGGAAGTGTCTGCTTTCCATGTGTCTTCTCCAGATATTCCTCTAGGATATTTGGGCAGTTTTATTGATTCTGAAAACACCCAGAGGAAAGCATTTTGTACTATCCTTCCTCCTTTCATTCAATATCCTATACCCATATACCTGCCTAGAAGCCCCAAAGCAGTCCCATTCATGGTGTCATCATCAGTGGTATTTACAAAACCAGCAGGGTTCTGCATGGATCTGTGTTCATCCCAGAGCACCAGTACTTTAACAAATAGAAATCCGTAACTCATTTTAAATTGCAGTATACCACAATAAATGTGTACTCCATACACAGCCTGCTGTATTATTTGCAAGGAGTTACCTATTCAAACGTATCTGTTCCAGAGGCAGATGGCATGTACTTCAATGGATAGTCATGGCTGAGCTCCCAAAATGTAACCTTTACGTCAAAGATTATCAGCACCCAAAGGTCTTTGGTTCACTTTGTAGGATTTTCTCTTGGTTCCTGGCACTGTTGAGGTCCTTTGCTGGGATTTGCAAAAGAGTCATGCTGTCAATTCAATATTGAAAGTAATAAGTGTTTTTGTTGTTTTGAAGGGAAGACCTCATGGCTTCATTTCAGGCACCCAAGTGAGCACAGAACAAAGGATAGATACAACAGGGAATGGTATATTAGAGCAACTTTCCTAGAGTGGACACTTTCAGGGTAGGTTAGCCATAGAGTGGATAGGTGGTGCAGCAAATAGAGCACCAGCCCTGGAGTCAGGAGGACCTGAGTTCAAATTGGGCCTCAGACACTTGACACACTAGCTGTGGGACCTTGGGGCAAGTCACTTAATCCCAACTGCCCTGCCTTCCCCCCTCCAAAAAACAAAAACAAACAAAAAAACCGAAGTAGGCTAACCCATGGACTCCACGTTCTGGGGCCAAGACTGATGCCCTCAAACTAAGGCAACACAACACTGACTCCCCACATTGAGGCTGGAGACTGACAACCCCAAAAAGGAATTGAATGGACAGAGAAAGGGTACAAGCAAAGCTGTCACCAGAAAACCTCGGGCAAAATACTTTCTTTAATTTTTGAAAGAGTATGAACTTAAAAATCAACAAACATGAACTTTTCCATATACAAAGAAAAGGAGGATTGCATATGAAACAATCTCAATTTCATGGAATTTGGTGTTTTTAAAATTTTACACTATAATACCGACACTTCCATTTAAATGCGTCTTGAACTTCATTCTTTTCTGCATATTTTTTCACTGACTGAGACTGAAACACCAAAGGGTTTTCTGGTCCCACCAATGAATCTGGGGAGATTGTATGTATGGTGCCCTGCCCTCCATGTGCCATTGCCAAAGGAAGTCAACAAAATCAAGGCCTTAAATGAGCAACAATTTGTCCCAAACATTTATACGTTCTCATGAGAGAAGAGATTTAGACTTAGAATCTTAGGTGCTATTTAGACTAATCTCATTTCCTGATATGAAGAAATTAGGACTCAAATAGTTTAAGTGACTTGTACAGGGTCATACAAGTAAGTAAGTGTACCAGGCATTATTTGAACCCAGATCTCCCCCACTCCAAGGTCAGCACTCTAAGCAATGTGCCATGTTGCTGTTTTTTATATAGGAGCTCTAGTGCAAGCTTCTGTCCACCACCCCAGCTCCCACCAAAGCCCTGTCCTGCCTTGGCCTACTGCTTACTCCCTGCTAACAATCGCTGACATTCCTGTGTCACTTAAGGGGCAAACACGGAACAGACCAGATTGCAGGCAGCATAGCTGAGCTCAGAGGCAAGCCGCTGAGGTGAGTTACTGAATGAGTAACCCAGTTCAAAGACTCCCTTTTGGGCAGGTGAGCCCAAAAGGTGAGCTCATCAGAAGAAGGCAGACAGCCTGAGGAACAGGAATCAAGAATTATCCAGAAGCAGAGACTGCATTTTGGGCAGAGAGCCACTGAAGGAGATACAAGAGCAGGATGATTCCAAGGATCAGTGACTCTAAGGGCTCTGACTAACTCCGTGTTTCTCCTTACTTGCAGAGGGCAGCTGATGCCCTGATGCTGCATGGTTGGGGGCTGTAAGCAGTGCTGACAGAAGATAAGCCAAAACTTGAAGCTCAGTGCCTAGATGTGTACTAGTCCCATAGACAGAAATAGGGAATTCAGAAGGCGTTGGTAGTTTGGGGGTGGGGAGGTGTAAAAATAACCACTTCAGTTTTGAACATGTTTGTTAGCACAGCAGGGCAAGCAAGGCAGCAGAAATGTGGATGTGGGAAGGGAGCAGGTATGGCCACTTCCCTTGGAGGAGTGCTCCGCTAGTCAGATGCCCACACAGGCTGCTAGAAAGCAATGTATTTGAAGCTTCTGCTTTATAGTTCTAGCAAAGAGAAACACGGGATGAAGAGAAAAACTGAGATAGCATTCTCAGTGCAATCAGGCAATGTAGTTGGGGCCATTTGAGGTCCCCAGTGGCCTTCCCATCACTTGAGTCTCAGTGCTCTGCTGGTGTTCCCATCCTGGGGGGAATGGCAGTCAAGACAATGAGTAGTGTTTCTTTTCCTGCTCTGGGTATTCTGTCAGCCAGTGGTCAGGTTGGTAAGTTTCCCCAAAGAATGCATTTGAGTGGAGTCTGTGACAGCTCAAGATTAGTTAGACTCAAAGGCCTACCTGTTAAGCCATGTCTGAGATAACTCCTAAGGTTATTGGGTGTCTGATGGAGGTAGAGAGGCTGACAGTTTTTTGCCAGTAGGATGGGAGCAGCATCCTTTGCAGTCTTAGAGGGGCTGATTTAGGTGGCTCATGAATGAGCGAGCAGCTGCAGGAACCACAGGGAGTGAATGGTTCTCCTGTGGTGGCCAAGCTGCCACCTGAGCTTGCAGTCATCTCCTGGCCCACATTCCAGGAACAGGGGAACTGTTCTTGCTTTCCTGGGCCAGTGACAGCTGACATTGAAAACCCAGCCACCAGAGGCAGCATGGTGCGGTAGGAAGTGTGTTGGATTGAGAGTTGGGGGACCTGGGTTTGAATCTCAGTGGTGACACTTAATAGCTGTGTGTGATCTTTTGCTGTTCACTTAGCCTCCTTGATCCTCAGAAGTTAGACCAGCTGGCCCCAAAGCCCCCATCCAGCTCAAAAGCTCTGGTTTTCTGACTCCCAGCAGGCAAAACTCACCCTTTTGACAGAAAAATTGGGACTGGCTACCTTGGAATGGACGATCCTTGGAATGGGAAAAAGGAGCCCTGTGCTGGACAGATGTCAGAAGTTTAAGGCCAAACATGAGAATTCCATAATACACTGGGATGTGAGCAAGCATCATTCAGGGATGGAGCTGGGTTCAGCTCCTGTCTCTGATACCTGTTGGCTGCGTGTCCCTGGGCACTTAATTTACCTAACCTCTCAGAGTCCCAGTGCAGCTCTCTTAAGACTAGGAATTACAAGAAAATTGCTAATTGCATGTCTGGAAGAAGCCCCTTCACCAGTGAAAACAGGACAAAAAAAAAGCCACCCCTTTTTCCACCACAGGTGGGATATGGTGACAGACGTGTTGGATGCAGGCCAGTGAGACCACTTTTTAGTAAAATATACCAAGTCATTCTAGCAAATAAAGGCCATCTTAGTATTGTGACTGCTAGATGAGGAAATTCCAAACCAATTGGCAATAGACCCGTGTCTAAATGACCACATGGCCCCGTGATATGCTGTCATAGATAATCTGAGGAATGGAGGAGGGATCAGATTTACAGATGAGAGGATGAGAAGAAACTACCAGAGAAACAGCAAAGCCCCTTGCTAGTGAAGGTAGGGAGGGGTTAGCTAGAGAACACATCAGGTTTTCAGGGTTTGACAATACTAAACTCACAGCACTCGAGATAATACGGCCCACAACTATGAATGGATACAGGCCAGCAGTGAATGAATGAATGGAAGTGTGTTTAGTTTTTTACTGTGTTCTAGATACTGAACTAAGTGCTGAAAGCATAAATACAAAAGAAAAATCCTCTCTTCCTAATGGGGGAGAGAATGAATGTAGAGGAGCTAAATGGTGCAGTGGATAGAGCTTTGGGCCTGGAGTCAGGAAGGCTCATCTTCCTGAGTTCAAATCTGGCTTCAGACATTTACTAGCTGTGTGACCCTGGGCAAGTCACTTCACCCTGTTTGCCTCAGTTTCCTCATCTACAATATGAGTTGAAGCAGGAAATGGCCAAGCACTCCAGTGTCTCTGCCAAGAAAACCCCAAATGGGGTCACAGGGATTCAGACACAACTGAAAAATGACTGAACAACAGCAGTGAACACAGGGGAGCAGTAACAAGGGAAGAATAAAGTCACAGGGATGGCGAGTGGAGCCATAGGGCTACTAAATTATGTGCCCTTTCTAGGAGCAGTGATAAGAATGGTATGATTACGTTCACAGTGGCTGAGGTGGATTGGGTATAGTGAGCTCTCTCTAATCAGCAGAGGCCCAAGGCAGGAACTAGAGATCTTTTAGGGAGCGTTTTTTTTTTTTTAATTTTATTATAGTTTGCATCATTCATTTCCACAAGATTTTGAGTTACATATTTTCTCCCCCTCTTTCCCCCACCCACCGCCCCAAAACAGCCATCCCAGGGTGTCCCCTCTCCCCCAGTCTATTCTCTCC
>CM053589.1:171364621-171416905 GCA_028646515.1 Pseudochirops corinnae | reverse complement strand
TCTGCCTCTTTCCAGACATATAGTCCATCACCCCTTTACTGAGAGAAAAGAGGCAAGGTTCGCCATCAGTATGGTGATGAATGACCATTGCATCGGTCAGAGTTCTGAAGACTGGCAAAGATGTTTTCCCTTTATATTATTGTGGTCATTGTTTAAATGTTCTCTTTGTCCTATATAGGTTCATACAAGTCTTCCCAAATTTCTCTGACTTCTTCATATTCATTTTTCAGAGCTCAATAATATCCTATTATATTCATATATTAATATTGGTCCAGATTGTTTCCAATCAATGGAAACTCATTTTCTTTCCTGTTCTTGCTCTTACAAAAATTGCTATCATGGCTTTTTTGTGCATATGTGACCTTCTGTCTCTGACATCCTTAGAGCATATATGCCTAACTGTAATCTCTAGATCAGAAAGAGCACATGGTTCTTCATGTATGGGTCACTTGTCTATCCTTATTGATCACTTTAGTTGCCTGAATATGCTAAATAAGCGTTATTATCTTTCTAATCTGAGTTATATAATAAACATTTAACATTTAAAATTTGACTTCACATTCCCAGAACCTAGGACTGGGTGGAGAGAGAAATTCCACAGGTCAAGTTAAATACTGAAGGTGATTTTTCCTCTTATCATTTCTAGTTTTTTGTTTTTCCTTCAGGCTTAATTGTCACAGATCAGTGTGACTCATCTGATGAAATGAACTTGAAATTGTGGGTTGCTGCTGGGACCTGGAACGGGAGCTCTGCCTATACAGAATTCAACTCAGCATATGCCGAAGAACTAAATGAGGAAGGGAATGGGAGGCACTCCTTTAGCCTTGTTTAAGCCATTTTTCTCAAGAAGGCCCCAGGCAGCTGCATCATAGAATCATAGGTCTAGAACTGGAAGACACCTTAGAGGTCGTCTAATCCTGTTCCCTCATTTTTCAGATGAGGAAACTGAGGTTCAGAGATGTTAGAGGTGGTAAGTGGCCGAACCTGGGTCCTCTGACACTCATTCCACAGTGCTGGACTGCCTTCTCTCAAGTCCCAGCTAGAATCCCTCCTTTGACAGGAAGCCTCTCCTCTAATCCCTCTTAATTGCAGTGCCTTCTCTCTGTTAGTGATTTCTAATTTATCTTGTGCATAGTGAGTCAGTACATAGTTATTTACATATTTCCTCCCTCTCCCCCCCCCCCCATTAAACTGTGAGCTTCTGGAGAGCTGGGGCTCTTATGTTTCTTTGCATCCTGAGCACTTAGTGTGGTGCTTGGCACATATTAGGTGCTTAATAAATGTTCACTGACTGACTGACGAACCGCCTAGTATGGTGCAGAAGTCTGCAGTCCTCACACTGACCTTAAAGAAATATCTCTGCAGTGACTTTCTGAAGCTACAAATTTAGAAAGGAGTAGGTTGGCTCTGGGTAGGCTCCAGTGAGGGCCATGCTCCGGAGAGGTTATTTCCGATCTGGGCCAGGCAGCAATAGCCCAGAATTACTGCTGTATACCGATGGATGCAGAGCCTAGGTCCTGTGTGGTTGGCAGAAAGTCAGAGAGGCCCCGTAAGTGACTCACATACCCACCCTCAGGCCTTATGCCATCACACCAGACTCTCAGCTCAGTAGGGGAGAGGACTGAATGAAAAGAAGAAAACCAAGTCTCACTGCAGTGGATTGGGATAGAAAAGAAGGCCACAGCTGCTGACATCCCTTCCCCGCTTAAAAACCATCAAATGTCAGGAGGCGGCACATAAGCCAAGTGGATTCCCTGTTCAAATGTCAGCTCCTGGAGATCAGAGAATGTTTCGTTCTTTGGCACACAGCAGGCACTTAGCAAAATGTGGATTGATTGATTGATTCAATTCTAGTGAATTCAATTGGGTCATCTTTGGTTCTGGAATATAAGCTACTTTTATGGTTGAGACTGTTTCTTTTTTTGGCTTTGTACCCTCCCTGTCCAGCACAGCCCTTTGCATACAGCTGGTTCTTAATAACTATTTGGTGATTGCGTTAGATTAAAAAAATTGGAAATCATGGGACCTGAGTTTGAATCCTAGCTCTGACACTACGTGTGTAACCTTCAGCAAGTTATCTAACTTGCCTTGACCACAGCTTCTCATCTGTAAAATGACAGGGCTGGACTGCACTGGTCTCTGAGCTCCCTTCCAGCCCTATATCTATGGTCTTATGGAGGAACGTGAAGACTTAAAATACTTGGGGATCATTGACCGTGTAGAAGGCAGAATGCTGCAGGACCTGGCCAGGTCTGAGAAGAGATTTTGTTCATTTTTAATGTAGCAAAGATCACAGGGAGGTCTTTCTAGCTGATCACTTCCCCTGCCCAGAGTTCATCCTCAAGCACTCTGCCCTCCCTTCAGTCAGTAAAAGAATTGAATTCTTGACCCAGTTCCTTGCCTATCGTAAGGTCTATCCGACAGATCAGACAACTTTGGGGTTGCCTATCCATTTTCATTTTTCTAAAGAACAAAACAAAACAAAATTCCTGCTCTGGAGGCAGTTCTCAGAAGAAGAAATCAAAGCTATCTATAGTAACATAAAAAATGCTCTAAATCACTATTGCTTAAAGAAATGCAAATTTAAACAACTCTGAGATACCACCTCATTCCTATGGGAAAACAGGGATACTATTGCATTCTTAGTGGAGTTGTGAACTGGTCCAATCATTCTGGAGAACAATTTGGAACTATGCCCAAAAAGCATACTGTGTATACCCTTTGATCCAGCAATACCACTACTAGGTCTGTATCCCAAAGAGAACAAAGATATTTTCGGAAAAACCTGGGGAGACTTATATGAATTGAAGTGAAGTGAGCAGAACCAGGAGAACGTCGAATCAGCAATGGTATAATGATAACCAACATTGAAAGACTTTGCTGCTCTGATCAAGACAAAGATCCAAGACAGTTCCAAAGGGCCCATGATGAAAAATGCTGTTCACCTCAAGAGAGAACTTGATGAATTCTGAGTGAAGATTGAAGCACGCTTTTTTAAACTTTATTTTCGTTGTTTTATTTTGTGTTTTCTTTTGCAATATGGCTAATAGGAAAATGTTTTACATGACCTCACATGTATAATCAAAATCAAACTGTTTGCCTTCTCAGAGAGGGAGCAGAGAGGGAGGGAGGGAAGGAAAGAATTTAGAACTCAAATTTTTTTTAAAAAATTGTTAAAATTTTCTTTATATAATTGGCAAATATATAATGAAATAAATAATTTATTTAAAAATGTAGCTCTGGTTTAAATATTGTCTTGTGTCATCCTTTAACTTTCTGTGTGTGCCTTATCTCCCCAAGCTATACTATGAGCTCCCCATATGTGATAGTAGGGCAGTTGCTCCACTTTTCTGGGCTTCAGTTTCTTCATCTGTACAATGGGACAGCTGGATTTGGTGATATCTGAATTATCCTGTCAAAAGTGGAAACTGAGTAAGTCTGGTGTGGCCTGTTCTAGATGATGTCATATTGATTTTTAGTGATCTCTCCTTCCCTTTCTGAATGTTCACCAACCATTCCTTTAATAATGTGTTCAGGGGCGGCTAGGTGGTGCAGTGAACAGAGCACCAGCCCTGAAGTCAGGAGGACCTGAGTTCAAATTTGACCTCAGACACATAACACTAGCCATGTGACTTTGGACAAGTCACTTAACCCCAACTACCCTCCAAAAAGCAAAATAATAATGATAATAATGTGTTCACAAATTTGGGCAGGAACAGAAATTAGTCTCATTTAGAGTTTTCAGGCTCTGCTCTCTTTTTTTTAAAAACTGGTACATTTGTCTTTTCTAGGCCTGAGGCAACTCTTTCATTCTCTGCAATCTTCAGTGATTGCAGTAACATAGCTGTTAAAACTGCCTGGATTTCCAGACCCCTAGCATGTTGTTTATCTAGGCCTTCCTTCATTCATTCAACGAGCATTTATTAAGCTCCTTCTGAATCCAAGGCAGGATGATCTGAACTCATTGACAACTATTAAGCACTTTCTTGCCATCTCTTTACTTATGGGTTTCAAATTCCTGTTAAACATATTCTGTCCTCTCCAGTCTCATTCTTATTAGAAAACATAAAACAAAATAAGAATGAGGTAGTTCAGCCTTCAAGACTGCTATCCACACTGCGCAGTGGATAGATCATCAGAGTCAGGAAGACTCATCTTTATGAGTTCAAATCCAACCTCAAATACTGTGTGACCCTGAGCAAGTCACTTAACCCTGTTTGCCTCAGTTTCCTCATCTGTAAAATGAGTTGGAGAGGGAAATGGCAAACCACTGCAGTGTTTCTGCCAAGAAAACCTCAAATGGGTCATGAAGAACTGAAACTGAACAAGAAGAAGAAGTTCAGTCTTCGTATCCTCATCGGTTATCATTCCATCCACCAGTAGCAATGGTTGTACACCTTCTTTGATTATCTTCTTGCCTCCAACATAACTTAAAGAACAAACCAACCAACCCTATCCCCTACCCCCACATTTTCCTTTGCCTTCATTGCCAGCCTCAGCTCAATTGGGCATTCAAAGCCTCCTCTTAAAGCACTGGTTACACTGACCATCTTCTCTGTGTGTCTTTTAAAAGTCAGAATTGGGTGATGAAGTCCCTCTGTAGCCACATCTGGTTTTTAGCCAGCTGTGCTTTTTCATCCTCATTGGAACATTTCCACTTGTGTCTCCAGGATTTCTCCTTGAGCACTCTACCTAGCCGAATGTAGGGACCCTGGGTCTCACCTGGCATTTCTCTGAGCTCTTTGCAGGGTGCAGGTCAGCTCATGCTCACCTCTCCCTTACTTCTCTATCAGGATGAAGTGGTTACTTGTGCCCAAGGTTCCAGCCATTTTGAGTTAACACTCGGCTCATCCCTGTTATCAGAATCAGGTGAGAGTCAGATTAGCACTGCCGCATGTCTGCCTCCACCTTCTGAAACATAACGTTATCATGAAGGCACATCTACAGACCTACATTCTGTATACACACCCACAAACATCCTCATTGACTTATACACATACATGTGTCTATGCAGACATATTAAATGCACATTCACACATATGTGTAAGTACACACACACACACACACACACACACATACTTTCACACAGACAGCTGAGACAGTGAGGTGGCCCATGGTTAGCATGCTGGAGCTCAAGCCAGGAAGTCTTGAGTTCAAATCCTTTCTTAGACACTTAGTAGCTGTGTCACCCTGAGCAAATCACATAACCTCTGTTTGCCTCAGTTTCCTCATCTGTAAAATAAAAATAATAATAGCATCTGCCCCACAGGGTTGTTGTGAGGATCAAATTAGAAGGTATTTGTAAAACGGCTACGTAAATGTTAAAGTACTGTATAAATGCCATCTGGGCAGCTAGGTGGCGCCATAGTGCACAGAGCTCTGGGCTTGGAGTCAGGAAGACGCATCTTCCTGGGTTCAAATGTGACCTCAGACACTTCGTAGTTGTGTGACTCTGGGCAAGTCACTTAACCCTGTTTGCCTCAGTTTCCTCATCTGTAAAATGAACTGGTAGAAGGAAACAGCCAAGCACTGCAGTATCTTTGCCAAGAAAACCCTAAATTGGTGATGATGTTGTACATGATGGAAACAATTTAACAACAATAAATACTATTTATCCATCTGTTTATCATCATTATTATCATCAGACATATACAGTATTAAGAGCAGGCTTACATCCAGAGAGGCAGAAAGACAGGTAAACACTGGAAAAGACACCCACACAGAAGCACACACAAACATAGAGGGCCAACTAGCCCTTGGAAAAATTATGGCCATTTAACCATACACAGCATAGAGCAGACATTCAGTGCATAGTTATCTATTTGAATTGCATTAAATTGAACTAAGTGGATTTGCTTCAGCATTCTTGCTCACCACCCTGTTCTGATTCCTGATGGGTTCCTCATCTCCAACCAAGGCTTTCTTTCCCATTTTCCCACAATCAAAACATATTCCCAGGAAAGTATCTGTCACTAGAAACCCAAGGGCTCTCACTTGGGTGAGGGTTTAATCCTGGGGTTCCAGACCACGGGGTCTAGGTTTCCACTGTGGCTTAGCTAACACCCTAAAATAAAGCTCTGAAGAAATGTCTAAGACAAAGTCAGGGCCTCCCTAGAGGTAGGTAGCAGCATCCTTCACCACAAAGTACTCAAGATACCATTAAGATATGAAACGGCTTTTATTTCTTCCATCACAGAAACTGCATGGTATCTCCAAGACCGGAAGGTGCAATATGAACAAATACAAAAGACAAGAATATTTATCACACTCGTTGTGCTCTTCCCTTTGGTCAGCAGATGCTGCAATTCTGGACTCAGGAAATTATCAACCCATGAGGTTTGAGGCAAGGCTGGAAACATCCATTCCTCAGGATTTTAAGTCCTGTGCTTACCTGTGCTTGTAAAAGGAGGCTGAAAGAAAGAAAAGACCAGTCAGTGTAGCCTAGAAAAGTGCTGGACTTGTTTCTATGTTTACATTAGGGCAGTTTGCCTCTGGGGGGAGAGGGAAGAAACCCTTTCCTCCTCCATTAGCTAGAAGTTCAAAGGAGAGAAAACATTGGAAAAGAGTCCTGAGGCCAAATGATCCCAAGTGGAGCTTCTCTAAGAACCTGCAGAGCAGAAGTTTCTCCCACAAGGGTCCCTCCTCCAGCAGTCTGTTATCCATCATTTTCTATGTAGACCTTGGTCACTGGGAACCAGTTGGGAACTCTGGTGTCCTCTTGTGCTCAGGCTAACGTCTCAGCCAGGACTGGTGCCGGTGTCCCCTCCACAGATGGTGCCTCAGTCTGGCAAATCAGGAGCCCCGCAGATCACCAAGCCGGCTAGCTAATGGATTCCTTCAACGGAAGGAGCTATTAAGGCTTACCATATTCTCTCGTTGAGGGCTTGTCTGCATTTTCGAGGGAGATGCTATCCTACCCCAAATACCCCAAAGGTTGTACAGCTCTAACAGTGAACATTTCGCTCACAGCTAGCCCATGTAGAGACAGCTCTTCCAGTGGCCTAGAAACTGCATTATGTAGGTGGCAGCACCATCTGTTAATGCATACAGCCTGCCTTGCATACACACTCACTCATATAGGCCCTGTGACAGTCACACATAGATGTGCACATCATTGAACAGATTCATAAAAATCACCCAAAATAACAGCTCTTTACGAAACACAAGACCTTCTTTTCATAGGAGTCCTGTGACTGAGGAAATATATTTATTATTTCCTGTTTTCCCTGGGAGAAAAGAAAAATGAGAGCTGTTGGGTCAGACACATACTAGCTGTATGACCTTGGCACAGCCACTTACCTTCTGGCTGCCTCAGTTTCCTCAACTGTAAAAAGTGTATAACAACAACAGTCATAATGCCTGTCTGCCACAAATCAAATGAGATATTTGTAAAGCACTTAACCTAGCACCTGATACATAGTAGAAGCTATGGAAATGCTATTATTATTATTATTATTATTATTATTATTAAACTCAATAACTTGCCCATGGTCCCATGACTTGCAAGTGGCACAGCCAGGAGCATGATGGAGCAGAAAACTGTTTGGCCTTGGAATCAGGCGCCAGAGATGGAGTCCTTCCCATGGTGTTGGCTAGCCATGTGACATGGGTCAAGTCACAGCACCAGCCTCTCTGGGCCTTACTTTCCTCATTGCTAGAAGGAGGTGCTTGGGGGTGGATGCCCTTTCAGGTCCCTTCCAGCTCCCAGTCTGTGCTTTTCTGACTCAGACGCTGAGAACAGGGCTTCCTCCACTGCACCACATGGCATCTGCCGGGCGTTCTCCCAGGTTCTGTCCTCTGCTGGGAATGTTTAGCCTTTGGCCTGAAGCAAGTCCATAGATGAAGTGGGAAAGAAAGATCACTGTGGTTCCCACAAGGTTTTACACAGGAGGGGGTGGGACTGTGGGATTTCTCAGGCAACCAGCAAGAAGGAGTCATCCCTGCCCCTCAGCCTCCTGGGAAGATGCCAGGCCTGACCACCAGTCTTGGGACACCTCAGTCCCGAGGTTCTCAGCCACAAGGTGAAGGAAGAATTTGGGTCATCGACATAGAGCTTAGCAATGACCTAATCCATCCTCATCATCCTTCAGAGAGGAAATGGAGAGGGAATCAGGCATGGAAGAAAGGTGAGCTCTCACAGGATCCTCTCTCTAGGATTGCAAGGGACCACAGAAGCCTCTAGTCTGACACCTCCTTTAATGATGAGGAAATGGCACAGAGAGGAAATGAGTTCCCCAATGTCATACAAATAATGAGCAGAAGAACCTCGATTTGAACCCACATCCTCTGACTCTAAACCTAGCATTTTCTCCACACTTCACCACCAGACTCTTAAGTGACTAGGGACTTTCCCAAGCTCATGAGTTCATGATCTAGCTAGAGCTAGGTCACAAATTCCTGTCCCAACTCTAAACCCAGCACTTTTTATGCACCGGAGAGAGAACTTTGGATTTGGAATGAGGAAGACCTGTGTTCAAGTCCAGCCTTAGACACAACCAGCTGTGTGACTCCGGGCAAGTTACTGACCTCTCTGTGCCTCAGTTCCTTCATCTGTAAAATAAATACCTTCCTCTCAGCATTTAGCCAAGTGCTAGACATATACTAAGTGCTTAATAAATGCTTATTCCCTTACCTCCCCCATCGTTGTGAGGATAAAATGAGATATTTCTAACGTGCCTTTCAAACTTTAAAACATGGTCTATATATGTGCCATTTTTATTACACCTCATGAGTATTAGAGCTGGATTCCAGCCCAGGTTTCCTCAGTCTAAATCCCAGTGCCCGGTGGGTCCTCCTTATCTAGGGGTGATATATCCAGAAAGCCAAAGGAACGCTGACGTCTGTCATTGCCTTGGAGCTGCTGCCCCAGTGGCTAATGGTGCCACGGTGGTGCTGGATAGGAGGGAATAGGCGGGTGTGAGGAAACCAGAGGGAAGTACCAGCTCAGTGGAAAATCTTCTGTGGTCAGCTCTCCTGCCCATCAGCCCTGCATATTTATAGACTATTCCACCCTGTACCCAACCTCTCCTTTCTCATGAACCCTCATTATGCCAGGGCTTTGTGGTAGAGAGGCCACTGACATGAGTCAGGAGACCAGGGGTCTGGCTTCAGCTCTCATGCACTCTCACTGTGTGACCTGGGCTAACTCCTTTCCTCCCCTTCTGGGCCTCAGCTTCCCCACCTGTTTAAAAAAAAGGTGGAGGGGAGGAATCCCAGCACTGGAAGATCTTTAAAGGTCACTTCTATGAGGGGCAAACTGAGGTGAAGATAGCCATAAAGAATTAGCCATGATGAATCGGGGACAAGCCGGGATCAGGGGGCCAGGAACAGAGGGAAGAGTAGGGGTCGTGGAGTCAGATCTGAATTCTGACAGTAACAGAGTGATTGTAACCTCTCTTTCCTCGGTTTCCTCATCTGTAAAATAAAGATAAGGTAATAGTCATACTACCTACCTCACAGAATTTTTGTGAGGATAGCACTTTGCACACCTTGAAACACTGTGTGAATTGTGAGCTACCATCATCATCACCATCATCAGTGTTACTGTTAGCACAGTGCCTGGCACTAGGGAGTGTTTAATGAGAGCCGCCGGTTGTCTTGCTTGTTGCTCTAATGACAATCACATGACAAGCATTTATAAGTGCCTACTGTAAAATGAGTGAGTAATGGAAAAGTATTAAAGGCTCACTATGAGATGAGGGTACAAATAGAAGAGTTGTGGGAGAGAGCCCATTGTGTTAGGAGAAATACCAAATACCGGGGTGATACTTCAGCTTCCAGACTGAAGGAAAGACCCAGGGGGCCTTAGCATCGAACTTTAGAGCAGAAGATAAGGCCCCCTGCCCTGAGAGGGGGCCTTCCCCCCATTTAACCCAGGGAAACAAGCCTATAGAAGATATATGTGATGTAAATACATGCTAATTTAGGGGAGGCAGTGCCAGCGGCAGGGCTGGCAGGGCAGGGGCAGGGGAGGACAGGCTTTATATGAGGAAGTTGGAGGCTCAAAGCTGGAGGTGAAGATAACGTGAGAAAGCAGAAGGCAGGCTTTTGCCTGATGATTTGCAGATGATTTTCTGTAGGATTTCACATCTTCATGGTCACACAACTGACTAAAAGAATACAAGAATAGTGTAGGGAACATGAGATCCTATTGTGTTTATTGTTTGTTGGTTTCAAAAATAATAATAATGACTTATCAGAACAAAATCCAGCCTGAGACTATTCTTCTCCAAAGCTACGTCTGACACATATTGCTGAGATCATACAGGATTAGATCTTTCAATGGCATAGGCCCATAGCATCATAGATCTGTGTTGGAAAGGACTTTTGAGATCATTGGGTCTAACCGCCTCATTTTATAGAGAAAAATGATGCACTGGTGAAGCATAAGGGAATGTGTGCCTGCCAAGGTGGGTTCTCTGGGGTCATTCATGTAGAATCTGCTGCCAAAAGTCCAAAAGGAAGAGAGAGTCCTTTTAGATGGTAAGGTTCTCCTAAAACTCCTTTTTTCCCTATGACATTATGTTGATTATGTCATGCCTCAGAACAGTCCAGTCCTCCTCCATGAGATCCAGTACCGCTCAAAAGCAATCAGCCCAACAATCCACACAGGAAAACCAAGTGGATGAAGCATAAATATTGTCAAGATGACAAATGGTTGGATGGGCAGCCCATGAAGTTGGTCTATGGGTTCATAAATATCAAGCAGGTGTTGCAATGAGTTGAGAGAAAAATGGATAAGAGGTGAGCCATCTAGGCTGTATTTGGGAAATTGGGAAGTGCTTTCATTGATCCCAAGTTGCTACCTGATATAAGACCTTATCTTTTAATACCAAGAAACTCTCCATGATTCTATAGAGCTGCAAATCATGGAATACTCAAAGAGCAATCAACTGAAGGGCAGTGTAAAGACACATGGTGAATGAAAGTAAGCTACAACATATGGCTAATAGAAGTGGTCTGTCGTCAGGGACATGCATGATTGGGAAAGGAGCTAGGCTGGTCACCTAGCGAGAGCAAGGGGTAGGTAGCATGAGCATTTCAGTGCTATGTGTAAACCCTGGGATGTGAGGGGGCAGCTTGGAGGGCCCCCATTCAAACTCAGGCCAAGCAGGAGCTCCTTCCCCCAGCAGCTGCCCTCATTCTTCCCCACTCTAGAGCTCACCTCTAACCTTTCTGCCAATTACTCTTTCCCCTCCTAGATAGAGAATGACCTGTCAGTGGGAACCTAGAATCCCTTCTTCACTTCCCCCTACCCGGTTGTGACGGGTCACTACTATGGGGAAGATAGTCCAATGCATCTCAAGAACTTCGGGGCCTTTCCATTAGTCCTGCAGCTGGATTCTCCCAGATATGTTGTATTGATTACATATCAGCTCCTTGAGAGCACAGACTGCTCTTCTTCTCTTTGATCCCCAGCACTTAGCTCATAGTAAATGGTTAGGAAATACTTATTCATTCGTTTTTTCCCCCTATTCATCCCTGAAATGTTGGAAGAATCAGGAAAAGGACTCTAGTATATTGGATAGATCCCTTTGGAGAGATTGTGGGAGAACATGTCCTCGATTCACACAGGATGAGATGTAGATAGTTAGGATTCTCACTGGGGAAGCCGACCATCACCATTTTGATGGTGTCCATTACTACTCTATTTCCCAGTCTCTGATTACTTATTGTTCCATTGTTTTGTAAGTTGGAAATTAATCATATCCTCCTATGAAGTCAATAAAGTTTTTCTTCAGTACTGCCATTAAGAGTCTTTGATTTAGAACTGGAAAGCACCTAAAAGACCACAGGATCCAACCCACCCATTTTATAGATAAGGAAGCTGAGGCCCAAGAATGTGGGGTGACCTGACCAAATTCGAACAAGTAGTAAGTAGTAGAGCTGGGCGAGATTTGAACTCAGTTGTGTGACTCATTTTCACCACTCTTTCCTCTACATCCTTCTTCATGCTTCTCTTAGTACCCAATGCTACCATGGGCCCCATGAATCCCAATCTCTCTGTCCCCCAGCCCTGTCTTCTACTTTAGCCTTCCACAAGTCTATTCTCTCTTCATTATCCTAGAAAATTGGGCAAGAGTAAGAAGACTTTGGTTCAAATCCAACTTTATTACTTACTATTAGTATCTGTAAGATCTAGACTAAGTCAATTATTTCTATGAGCCTCAGTTTCCTCATCTGTAAAGGGGCAGATAGAGTAGGTAATCTTCAAATCTCCTCCCTCCCATGCTCCCTTTCTAATCTTTTCCTTGAAGAGACAGCATAGTAGAGTGGAAAGAACACTGATTCTGAAGTCAGAAAACCTGGGTTCACATTCTACTCCTGACATTTCTTGTCTGAATAGGTCACTTCCCTTCCAAAGGACCATTTCCTTATTTTTAAAATCAGGGCCATCAGACTAGATGACCTATGAGGACTCTTCCACCAAAAGATCTAAACTTCACGCATTCCCCCTGAGGTGTTAATGACTTATCAGGTAGAAGTGGTAGAGTCCCTGCAGCTAGTGATTGATTAGACTTCTGGGCTTGCAGTTCTAATTTGGAGTGAGGAGATGTGGATTCTAATCAGCAACTAATAATAATTAGGCGCAAATTCTAATTAGCTCAGCCACTCCCTTTGTGATCATAATGAAATCACTGAGTAAAGTGACACATACATGGGATTATCATTCAAGCATGTTCCCCTTCGCAGTGGGGGTTGCATTACAAAAGACAGGTCTGGAGAATTTTTATCATTATTATTTATTATTAAATCAATTCCTTAATCCAGAGGAATGATTCTTCGTTATAATCATGGTTATGAAGGGTTTTCAGGGCCCTAGAAGGACAAATGGGTGGAGCTTTTCGAGACGGGGCAGAGGTCCCAGTATGTCTCTCACCAATCTACAATTAATCAGGATTTATTAAGGAACTATGCTAGGCCTGGGGGAATACAGATACAAAGGATGACACTCCCTCTGTACAAGCTTGCATTCCAACGAAAGAGCTTTCATCTTGGGATGTGGTCCCTCCTCATTCCCGTTCACTTCCTGTCTTCTCTGCTTTTTTAATTATTCTGGAAGACTGCTTCCCTCTACTTACCTAGCCGCCCCCTAGTTCAGGCCCTCATCACCTGTCACCTCAATTATTGCAATAGCCTCCTAATACTTCTCCCTGCCTCAAGGCTCTCCCCATTCCAATCCATTTTCCCTGCAGCAGCCAAAGTGATTTTCCTAAGGACCGTGTCACCCGCTTCCCACCCCTACTCAACAGGCATTTAGTGCTCTTCACAACCTGGCCTTCTCTGTCTTTTCAGTCTCCTTACACATTATTACCCCATGCAGGCTACAATGCAGCCACACTGGCCTAACTTGCTGTTTTTCAAACGCATCTCCATGCCTTTGCACTGGCTTTCTCCAGGCCTGGAATACTCTCCCCCCTTACCTCCCTCTCTTAGAATCCCTGGCTCTCTTAAAATGTAACTTTCTCCAGGACATCCTTTCCTCCTCCTTTAAGGCAAGTTTTGCCTACTTTGTATGTATCACATTTGTATTGATTTATGCACATGGTGCTTCTCCCATTAGAATATAATGTCTTGGGGGTGGCTAGGTGGTGCAGTGAATAGAGCACTGGCCCTGGAGTCAGGAGGACCTGAGTTCAAATTCAGCCTCAGACACTTGACACACTTACTAACCATGTGACTTTGGGCAAGTCACTTAACCCCCAATTGCCCTCCAAAAAAAAAAAAAAAAAGAATGTGATATCTTTGAACATGGGGACTGCTTTTTCTTTTTCTGTCTATCCTCATTGCTTAGTGCAGTATCTGGCTCGTAGTAAGCATTTAATAAATGCTTCTTGATCAATGATTGAACCCAGCTCTAGACTAGAAACATGGCCCGGATGTCCAACAGGTCAGGCCATTTTCCAAGCACCAATAAATAGTCAGGGCAAATTTTCACTTTCACTCACGTTAATTGGTATACTGGAAAGAGCATCAGACTAGGAATCAAGAGTCCCAGAAACTGCCTTTGAAGCTCACTTATAGACAGACTAACTTTGAGCAAATCCCTCCACCTCCCTTGAGCCCCATCACCCTCATTGGTAAAATGCGAGTAATAATATCTAAGCAACATCCAGGACAGGGTTGTTTCGAGGAAATCCAAGCTTTCACTACATAAATGTCCGCAATACTGCCATCTATGTAATGTAACCCTGGGGCCTGCTACCTAACAGGAGTTGTGTTGAATAGCATCAGATGGTTTAGAGATGGTCAACCACGGAAGCTCTCATTTTATAGGTGAGTTCTTGGCTCTTTTCTCTCTCTAGAACAGAGGTTCCTAATTTGGGGTCAGTGAACTTAGTTTTTTGAAAAAATATTTTGATAAATGTATTTCAGTATAATTGGTTTTTTTTTTGCAATCCTATAAGTTTTATTTACTGGATTTAAAAACACTGTTTTGAGAAGGGGGTCTTTAGGTTTCAGCAGACACCGATAACACAATATGACACAAACAATATTAAGAATCCTTGCCCTAGACTAAGTTTCTTGTAGTTCTCATCAGCTCCTATTGGTTCAACTATCATCTCTATATGGATGAATCCCAGGTCTATTTTCCTGTCTCCTGACTCTCCTGAGAGTCCTGCATCACCAGCTGATTAATGGGCTTCTGCTACAACTGGATATATCTACAGTATATCAAACTCAATATGTCCCAAACAGAGCTCATTATGTCTCCCCCTTTCCCCCTCCTAACTTTCTGATTCTATAAGGACATCATTATCCTTGTCCTCACCCAGGTTCACCATCTTGGACTCATCCCCAACTCTTCCTTCTCCTTCATCCTTCATATTCAATGAGTTGCTAAATCTTGTTGATCCTACCTCCATAATACCTCCAAACCCCGCCCCCCCCCTTCTCCATTCACACAGCCCCTACCTTGACTGAGTCCCTCACCACTCCTTAATCAGCCTCCTTGAGCCAAGTCCCTCCCCTTCCCAAACTGTCCTCCATAGATGCCAATGCATATTCCTAAATCACAGATGTCACTCCCTTGCTCATGAAGCTCAGATAAGTCCCTCTTTCCTCTAGGATAAAGTCCAAATCTCTCTGAGTTTAAAGGCCCTCCACTGACTTCAGCTTCTCTATCTAGCCTCATGACCCATTATTCATTCTCTAGTATTCACTCTGCTTTCTAGCCAAAATGGCCTCCTTTTCCATGCAGACACTGTACCCTATCTTGGTACTTTCAAACAGGCTCCCTTATTCCTCCTTTTATTCCGCCCTCCACTCCCTCTATCTCTGTCTCCTAGAATCTCAGACTTCCTTCAAGGCTCAGTTCTGGTGCCATCTTCTATAGGAAGCCAATACTGATTTCTCTCAGAAATTATTTTGTATCTATATTTGTTTCTTTCCATCTATCCGTCCATCCATCCATCCATCCATCCATCCATCCATCCATCCATCCGTCCGTCCGTCCGTCCATCCATCCTTCCATCCATCCATCCATCCATCCATCTGATAGTGTGTTTTCCCCGGATGTAACTTAGGTTCCTTGAGGGCAGTCTGTTTCCTCTTTTGTCTTCTTATACCAGTGTCTGGCAGTATGTGCTTAATAAACGGTAACTGAAGGAATGTAGGAGCTGAGGAGCAGAGCTGGGAAGTGACTAGCCCACAGTCACACAGGCAGTACCTGACAGAGCTGGATTTCAAACCCGGGTTCTCTGACTTCAGGTGGCCCTCCGATATCACCTGGTACACACTTTCCTTCCACAGATGAGAAAATCGAGAACTTGAAAAAGTAGAATTGGTCTGAATGTAGGCTGTCCTTTCCCCTATCCCCCACGAGATATCGAAGGGGCAAAAAACAAATTCTAAATTCTGGGCGGGTCGATTAGGTTTTATAAAAACCAGACGCAGGAGGTGGGCGGGGGCGGCGCAGTGAACTCCATTCCTGCTCCTAGGGCGGAACAAGAAGAGCAGAGATCTCTTCCATGGGCAAGGGAAGGAAGATCAGCTGAGGTCAAGCGTGCTGGTGGTTGAGATTAGCCCCAGCCCTTCAGGTTGGCATAGTCTAGGCTGGGGCAGGGACTGAGACACCTCCCCACTCCCATCCCAAGTACAGCAGAGCTGCAGCTTTCAGGAGTTTGCTAGACCCTAAGATTGGGGTGGCCGGCCAGGTTTTCAGCCTTTTCCCTGGGGACATCATGCTTATCCCATTTCCTCCCCCAGCCAGGGAGTGTCCCAGCCTTGGGGGCTCCAGCCTGGAGAGACAATCCAGCCTCCAAGCCACTCCATTTCTGGGCCTGCGGGGGCTGGCGATGACATCATTCCCAGCTGGCTTTCCGAGTCCTGGATACTGTATTGATCTGATTATATGCCCCTTCCAAAAATGAGATTTCATTGAAAGAAAAAAAAAAGTCCATAATTTTACAGTGAAAAACACACCGATTATAGGAAGTTTTCAACTTTTATACGAAGCAGCTTTGGGGGTGGGGGTGGGTAAGGCAGTGATGTGAGGATGGGGAAGGGAAAAAGGCGCCCCATACTCTGACTAATATGGTACTTCCCCCCAGCCGTGGCAGCCCAGTCCCCCCCACCCCTTCCAGTCCCCCCGTTCTCTCCGCCCTCCCTGAGAGAGCCTGCCCGAGACCGCCAGCAGCCCAGCTTCCTGGGTCAGTACTAGCCTAGCCCAGCCCTATTGAGCCCAGCCCAGCTCTCTCCTACTCGATCCCTTCATTCATGTCTTGACCGCAGCTGGCCCGGGATCGGTCCCCCACTTCCAGGACTCGGCCTGGCAGCTGAAGATGCCGGCGGCTTCCCTAGCTCCAGCTCCCTCTCCAGACGCCTGGTAGAGAAGGGGGTCGGACCCTGCGGGGATCTGAGCGCAGCTGGACTGGACCGCGCCTGGGCCCCCGGGAGCCCTTCGGGAAACGGCTCGGGGCTGCTGCTACAGCTTAGGCGGAGGGAGGAGGAGGTGGAGGAGAGGGAGGGTAAGTGCCCTTACGGCTTTTGTTGGCTCTGGCTGGGACTGGCGGGGAGGTAGGCGGGAGCCTTGAGCTGGTGAGGCTCTGGGGGAAGGGAATGGCCCGGGCGGGAGCAAGTTCGGAGCGGGGCGGGGGGTGCTTTTGTTCCCAAATGTGCCCTGGCTTGGGAGCCCTCCCGCTAGCTCTCTGGCAAGGCTCGGGAGCTGACCCCAGACGAAAAGTTGGCAGTTGTAGCTTTTGTTCTAGTCCGGGAGAAGGGAGGAGAATTGGCTCGGGGTTCCCTTCTCACTCTCTGCATTCTTACTTCCCCCCCCTACCCACATGCACTCAGACTGTCGGGGACAGAGGAACACAGATGGCCAGAGGGACACTGGCACGCACGCACTCACGCATGCACGCGCGCGCACACACACACACACACACACACACACACACACACACAGATCTTAAAACTATGATCACCAGTCTCATTGAGTACACCCTGTAAACACGGGTACTCTCGATTGTAGGATTGCCGATTATATGGTAGGCAGATTATAAGGGGGATTGTCTGAGTCATCTCTACCTTGCAACTTACCCCCAGTCTGTCTTGGCAGTGAAGTATAGGGTCTGCTCAGCACTCTTACCTTTGATTTCCCTTCCCGCTTTCTACTCCAACTTAAGGAGACCCTCTGTCTCTAATTCTTTTTCCTGCTTTCAGCCCCCTACCCAAAGGGTCCTTCTTACCCCTAAGCCTAATTCTTTCCTTTTCTCTTGGATCCCTGAATTCATGAGTTCAATTTCATATGTGTGGAGTATATAATTGATATGGTTCTAGCTCTGGGTCCCTAGGAGTTGAAAGGGAAGAGGAGTGATCAGAATGGACTCTGGGGAGGACCAGGAGGGCTTCTTGAGGGTGGTGGGACTGGAGCTGGGTCTTAAAGGATGGGGAGGATTTGGACAAGCGGCTCCTTTTGGAGCTATTCTGGGCAGCAGGAGGTGTGAGACAAGCTTGTGCTGAGTCAAGAAAACGGAAACTGACAGGGTATGTGAGGGGACAGTGAGGAGAATGGTCTGGAAGGAAGGGGAGGAGGATGTATATGGGCAGAAGCAGGTAATTGTGGATGGAGAGAAAACAGAGACTATAATCAGAGGTTGCATAAGGAGGTAGGGGAGAGAGAAAGAGATAGGCACAAAAACTGGCAGTCCTGGATTTGAAAGTTATGATAAGCTTGAGGAAAGATGGAGAAGTTATGAGTTGGTTGGTTGGGGACAGGAGACAAGAAATGACCGGTTTCTTGAATCACTCTGGCTGGAACTTTTAAACTACAGTCAATTTTTGATTGACTCTTGTTAATAACTATTTACCCCCAGTGAAGTTTTAGTAGCTATTGGTATGTCGATGACTAGCATGACATTTTATCTATAACCAGCCTCATTAATTGAGTCCTCTCTGAAATTCAGAGGTGAAAGAGACCATCTAGTCCAGTGTGTCTGAACCTATTCTTTGTCACCAGATGCCTCTGGCAGAGGATGGTAAAGCACACAGACCCCTTCTCAGAATCATGTTTTAAATGCGTTCAATAAAATACATGGATTTAAAAGAAAGTCAATGACATTGAAATAAAGATGTCATTTCCCCCCTATAAGTTCATGGACCCTCTGAAATCCATTTGTGGACCCCTCCCAGGTTAAAAACTCCTGACATGTATAGTCTGGATCCTTCAGAAGTGAAAACCAAGGTTTAAAAAGAGGAGGCATTTAAAAAGTATTTTAATTTATTTCATGAAATATTTCCCAATTACATGTAAAAGAACTTTTAACATTTGTTTTTGAAAATTTTGAGGTACCAATTCCCTCCCTCCCGTGACTCCCCTCACTCCTGGAGAAGGCAATCAATGATATCAGTTACACATGTGAAGTCATACAAAACATAGTAGTCATGTTGCAGAAGAAAACACACACAAGAAAACGAGAAAAATAAAGAAAGCTTTAAAAAAGCATGCTTCATTCCCCACTCAGAGAAGAGGAGGAATCTGTAACAACACAGCTATGGAGACAAGTTTTCCTTGTCTCCTTTATTCTATCTCTAGAGAGGATTTAATAAGCAAATCTTTTTTTTTTTGTCCTGACCTGTTATCTCACTGACTCCTAGCTTTGAGCTCCCTTGACCACTGCAGATCCAAGATCTCTTGGATCTCTTTTTTTGGCAAAGATACTGGAGTGGTTTGCCTATTTCTTCTTCAGTTCATTTTACAGATGAGGAAACTAAGGCAAATAGCATTAGGTGACTTGCCCAGGGTCACACAGCTAGAAAGTATCTGAGTCTGGATTTGAATTCAGGTCTTCCTTACTTCAGGCCTGGTGATCTATCTACTGTACCTAGTTGCCCAAGTCCAAGATTACACAGGGAATAAAACAGCAGAGTCCTGTGACTCCCAAGCTCAGCACTAAAGAGTGTACCCCAGTTCTTCCTGAAAGCGCAGAGGGTCATAGATTTAGAGTCAAAAGGGACATTAGCGGTCATTTGGTCATCTAGAAAATCTGAGGCCCAGAGAGACGAAATGATTTGCCCAAAGTCACAAAGGTAAGAAGTGGAGGAGTATGGCTAGGTGGTGCCATAGTGCATCATGCATAAATTACGGATCTGGAGTCAGGAAGACTTGAGTTCAAACCCAGCCTCAGACACTTACTAGTGTGTGACCCTGGGCAAGTCACTTAACCCTGTTTGTTCAGTTTCCTCATCTGTCAAATGAGCTGCAGAAGGAAATGGCAAATCACTCCAGTATCTTTGCCAAGAAAAACACATTGGGGTCATGATGTGACTGAAATGACTGAACAACAAAACTTTCTAATTAAACCCTGTCTGCTCCAGTGGGCTACCCTAGGATGAAGAGTCTAAGCTAGGGGTGGGGAACCTGTGGCCTCAAGGCCACATGTAGCCTTCTGGTCCTCAGATGTGGCCTTTTAATTAAGTCTAAGTCTTACAGAACAAATCCTTTTATTAAGGGGATTTGTTCTTTGAAGTTTAGATCGTCAAAGGCCTGTACTTGAGGATCTAGAGGGCTACATGTGGCCTTGAGGCCACAGGTTCCCCCACCCTGGTCTAGTTCTTTTAGCTAGGATTTGAGCCTTAAGTATGAGGCTTTTTCTTCACACTAAGTGGCCTCCAGGCAAGATTGCTGATCTAATCCATATGATTTACCCGAGTACCTGAAAGACATGATTTAATTACTGGGAGTCCTTACTCCAATGCAGCTGGCAAACTTTCCACAATATAAAAGATTGGACTTAAGTTTCTGAGGATGAAAAAAAAGTCACCTCCCTGAGACCAGCCCCATGCTGAGCTTCCCTGCATGTAACTAGACCAGTCCTTAGAGAGGAGAGGTGCCACTGTTCCCATAGGATGTGTCAGAGCTGGCATCCTCCTGGCACAGGCAAGCAGAATCCATGCTCCAGAGAGTGTGTCTGACATGGGGAGCTACCAGAAGAGGATAGAATGAGGACTGAAAAACAAATCTTTTTTTCTGAGACTTTGGCTTATTAATGGGTTGAATTCAAGGGATGCTATTGAGTACTGCAGTCTTTCTGTTCATTAAATGAGGACCCTGGGAACTCTTTTTGAAACCCTTCTTCAGAAGTCAGTTACTTCAAAGTCATTCCTATAAAGCAATGCTTTACTTACAGTTAAGTCTTCCTCATGCCACGGCCATGCTTACTCTGCTACCTGTGCCCCAGGGTATATGTGAAAAGATGGGTATTTGGGTGTATGGCGTCTAAACCTTTCTCCTGGACTGGACTAGGCTGGGCTCCACTGATCTCTGAGTGAAGCCTGAGGCTTATTACACTAAAATGCATATTTGTTGTTTTATTTAAATATATATTTATAAATGTGTGCATATTTATAAAATATATATGTATTTAACTGTCCTATTCTCCTCCGCACATACTCATATCCAACTAATGAAGCCCCTCCCTTTCATCAAGGTCTAACTGATGTCAGGAAGCTTTTTCTGACTTTCCTATATGATTCTCCACCTTCTTCTCCTCCCCCAGGTAAAAATGATCTCTCTTCTTCCTCAAATTTTTCCTAATACCTTGGCTGGACCTGACCTTTCCTTATGCCACGTTTGCCTTGTATTTTACTGATGTGTGTTCATGTCCTATCTCCCAATTAGATTGTAAACTCCTTGAGAGCAGGATTTGTGTGATAGAATCATAGATTTAGAGCTGGAAGTGACTGAACTATCTGGTCCAACTCCTTCGTTTTATAGATGAGAACACTGACGTACAGGGAGGTTAAGTTATACTGTTAAGGTCATAGAATTAATCAGTGTCTGAGGTGGGATTTGAACCCAAGTCTTTCTGGCCCAAGTCCAGTGCTCTATCTGCTGTGCCATGTTCCCCCTCCACTGCTATAGTGCCTTATAATGGAGGGGAGGTAACCCTGATTTCTTGAAAACAATAGCTTTGAGCCAAATTCCAGAAAGATTTTGAGCCTAGGCCTAGTGTCTGAGGACCAGCCTAGCTAAGTTCAAATAGTGTCAACACCAGCAGGATGGACACCAGGTGATGATTTTTTTTTTTTTTGGCCACAGAAACTCTTTAAGTCCATCTGCAAAGTCATGGAGCCCTGTCAGTGGAGGGAAGATCTAAACCAATCACTGCCCTCATAGGACATGTCATAGCTGGCATCCTTCTGGCGCAGACATGCAGAATTCATACCCCAAGAGAATGTGTCTTACGTGGGGAGCGATCAGAGGAGGACATGAGTGGGGAGCTGAAAAACATCTCCCTTTTTGGGAGACTTTGGCTTACCAACTAGTTGAATTCAGAGGAAATGAAATCATCGATATTTAAATTGTGGAAGTGCTTGGATTCTTGTAGGGGAGTACAGGTGAATAGGATCAGGGCTTACAATAGAGTGGGAAGAATTATGAGTGTACACAGATAACTTTGTAATAATTCACATTTCTCAGCCTCACAGAATTTTAGATTTGGAGGGCATCTAAGAGGCCAGGTAATACAATCTTTGTATCATGCCAAGTTGGCATTTATATCATGCCAGTGACCCCATTTGGGGTTTTCTTGGCAAAGGTACTAGAGTGATTTGCCATTTCTTTCTCTAGCTCATCTTACAGATGAGGAAACTGAGACAAACAGGATTAAATGAATTGCCCAGAATCAGAGAGCTAGGAAGTGTCTGAGGCCAGATCTGAACTCAGGAAGATGAGTCTTCCTTGTTCCAGGCCTGGCACTCTATCCACTGCACCACCTAGTTGCCTTAACAGCAACAAAAAAACCATTTGTATCATGCCAAATTTCTCCTCAGAATAAAGGCCCACTTTTTAAACACTAGTTTTCTTCCTGTGATGTCGAATGACCTGAGTCATAGAAGACCCATAATCTCTGAAAGGTTGAAGTGTAGAGTCCCCCAAAGGGCAATGGTGAGGTGCATGGTGGCCTTGAGTGGTCTGTAACACTTTGTCCATGAGAAGATACTTGGGAGAAGTGGCATAAAAGATGTCATCTGAGAAATTTATGATGAGAAAAAAGATAGGCCAATCACCTACCCTGAGTGGGATAATTCATGCATAGCCTGTGAGTTCTGTTGGTATCCACCAATGTCAAGAGAGCTAGAGGAAAGCTTTCTTTCTTGGGTTTCCTCCTAGGATAAATAGAATGTTAGAGATGGAAGGGTCCTCAGAGATCATCTGGTACAACCATCTCATCTTATACAAGAGGAACCTGAGGTCAAGAGATTGGTCACATACGTCTCCTAGCTGGGATTCGAAACCAAGTTTTCTGACTTTAGACTCTGTTCCTTCCACTTCTCCACAACTGCCTCTTGGGATAAAAGTTTCTGCTGCTCTTCAGACTTCCCCTTTTCCCACGCCATACAACCCCCCTCCCACTTCCATTTTCATCAATTGGTCTATTCTGTTTCCATCTGTCTCCAGACCCCTGTGGTTTAGGCTGTTGGCTGGTTCCTGGGTTGGTGCACAGAGGCTGTATTCATCCGTCCTCCTTCTTTCAGGTGCTAAAAGTTTTTGCCTTTGGGGTCCTAGCAAAGGGAAGCTGGATGGAGAGAGAAAGGCGCTCATTTTTCTTTTGAAAGAGGCAATATGGCAGAGTATTGGGTCAGAGAATCTAGATTCAGATTCCAGCTCTGCTACTTATTAGTTGTATAACTTTGGGCAGATTCTTTCCTCTCTCTGGGCATCACTTTCCACATCTGTAAAATAAGACAGTTGCACCAGGTGACTCCAAGCTCCACGTTCAATAATCCTATAACATCAAGCTGTGGAGGACAAGGGAAGACAAGGGAAAAGGTGCTACTACCTCACGAGGAAACTAGTATCTAGGATTGATCAGAATCTGTTTAAGGAGTTTATTATTTCTTGAGTTTGTCTAGATCCGGGGATAGGGATGGTACTCCCACTAGGGCCTTTGATGGGGAAATGAGCAGAAGGGCCCTGATTTCTTGCACTGGGTCTAAACTCCCTGGCACAGTTGGGCTGAGGAAATATCTGATTGCATTTGGATGCTGCCTTCAGGGTGGGGCGGAAAGGAAGAGATATCCAGGGAATTCTGGCCTTTGTCCAGTGGGGATTAGTCAGTCATATGATGGGTATGAAGCTTTCTCCAGTCAGACCATGTGATAGGACTGTGTCTTCCCCCAGGTTCTGGGTCATGTCCACACAGAGCCATAACAACAACTTGGGGCTCAGACTGGCCAACTGCTTCCCTGCCTGAATTTCCTGCTCTAGGGAGGTGAGGAGTGGGGAGCCCATTTGGGGCTTTTGAGGGTACCACTGGTATATACAGGACACATCAGTGTAGGACTTCCCTCACCCCCTAACAACAGGAGCCTATCATGAAGATTTTAGGTAGCTTCAGCTCCTTCCCCTGGAAAAAGGTGTCATGGGGGCAGAATTCCCTTGATGACAATAACCAGAGTTCCTTTTGGGGACATTGTACCCTCTTCTGAAAGGCGGCATGGCACTGTGCAAAAGGGCATTGGGTTTGGGGTCAGAGATCCTGCATTCAAATCTTACTTCTTTTACTGTATATCCATAGGCACCAACTTTGGCTAATGGTTTCCTTATCTGGAAAATGAGAAAGTTGGATTAGATGTGCCCTCCAGTCCCTTCCAGATCTGAATCTATGTTCCTATGATCCTCCTTCCTCTACTTTCCAGTATGACCAACCCGATGCAAAGGAGAAAGGGAATCAGAAGGTTTTGTCATTCATTGGCCTTGGGGAAGCTTCTTTCCCTCAATGTCCTCCTTTGTAAAAGTTGGGTGAGGGTGGCGAGGTGGAGCAGTGGATAGAACACTGGGCCTGGAAGACCTGAATTCAAATCTGGCCTCAGACATTTACTAGCTGTGTGATCTTGGTTGAGTCACTCAACCCTGTTTATCTCAGTTTCCTCATCTGTGGAATGAGGGAGTTGGGCTAGATACTCTCCAAGTTTCCGTCAAACTCTAAACCTGTGATCCTGTGATTTCAGAGGCAACAAATAAGTGTCTGCTGAGAAGCTACAAAGGGAAGCCTGGTTAGAAGGTGTGTGTGTACGCATTGTATGGTATATGTGTGCTTGTGTTTTGTGTGTTAGGGATGTGTGTGTGTGTGTGTGTGTGTGTAGGGGGATAAAAGTGACAAATGGAATTTTTCATCCCCATCTCCAAGACGGTGTGTTGTCATGCAGTTAAGACATCACTAGACAGAAGAACCTTAGCCCCAAGTGGATCAAGGATGTGCTGAGAGACACTTGGAGAGGATCGAGCAGCCTCTGTGCTTGAGTGGGCTGATGTGGTTGAGGAAAGTTAGCATAGACCCTTCAGATTCTGTAGATTTCAGAAGTCATCTGGTCAACCCACCCACAAGCAGAGTCCCTGCTATGAGGACATCCCAACAAATGGTCAGCCAGCTTCTGATTTAAGACCTAAGTGAGGTGGGACCCATTACCTGCAAAGGCATCCTCTTCCCCTTTCCTCCCTCTATTACAAATTAAATTTTGTTTTTTGAACTAACAATAATCTATTGCTCTCCCTCCTACCGTTTCTATTGGGGAAAAAAAAAAGAAAACCCTTGTAATAAATATGCCCAGTTAAGCAAAATACATCCCCCACATCGGCCATATACAAAAATACATGTTCAGTCTGAGCACTGACCGTTCTCTCTCTCTGGAGCTGGGACAGTGTGTTTCATCATGTGTCCTCCAGAATCACAGCTGGGTCATTATGTGGATCAGAATTCTGAAATCTTTCAAAGTTGTTTGTCTTTACGATGATGTTATTATATAAATTATTCTCTTGGTTCTGCTCACTTCACTCTGCATCTATTCATACAAGTCTTCATCATTTCTTAAAGCACAAAAGTATCCCATCACATTCGTACGTCGTACCTTGTTCCTTGCTGAGTTGACAGGCAAACTCTTAGTTATATAAATATTTTTGTACACATGGGTCCATTTCATTTTTCTTTGGTCTCTTTGGAGTATAGGCCTTGTAGTGGTCTTGCTAGGTCAAAGGGCATGCGTACTTTAAGAACTCTTTGGAAACAGTTCTGAATTACTTTCCAGAATGGTAGGACCAATTCACAACTCCACCAACAGTGCACTAATGTATTTGTCTTCCCACAGCTGCTTCATCATTTGTCTTTTTGTTGATTTTATCAATCTGATGGGTATGAGGTGGGACCTTAGGGTTGCTTTAATTTGCATTCTCTAATTTTTGATATTTGGTGCATTTTTTCATATGGCCATAGATAATTTGGATTTCTTCTCTGAAAACTGTCTGTTCATATCCCTAGCCTCTTCCACTTTTGCATAACTCCAGTTACTAGAGAGATTTTTCTTCTATTGAGCTGAAATCTGCCTTTTTGTAACTTCATCTACTGCTTCTAGATCTACCTCTTGGAGCCAAACAGAACAAATCTATTCTCTCTTAAATATGACCATCCATGACATACTTGTAGATGGCTGTCACTTCCTCCCTAAGACTTTTTTAGGCTAATGGTCTCATTCTTTCACCTGTTCCTCACATATCATGAACTGCAATCTCTTCACCATCCTGGTTGCCCTCCTCTGGACATTCTCATGCTTATCAATATCTTTTTTTAAAATGTAGCATTCAGGACAGGCACAATTCTCCAGACCAGGTCAGAGTACAGTGGAACTATCCCTTCCTTGAGCCAAGCAGATGTCTTCTCAGACACTTAGTAGCTGTGTGACCCTGGGCAATTCACTTCACCCCTGTTTACCTCAGTTTCCTCATCTGTAAAAACCTACTTCCCAGAGTTGTTGTGAGGATCAACACATGACATAATCATTGTAAAGCACTTAGAACAGTGCCTGGCACATGGTAAGTGCCATATAAATGTTAGCTGTTACTATTATTATTAATCCCTTTCCATGTGATTACTCTTCGAATACCTGAAGACACCCACCATGTCCCTGTACACCTTCCCTTCTCCCACTTAAACATCCTCATTTCCTTTAGCTGATTCCTTTATTGTGTTAATTAAAAATTTCCATCCATCCTCGTCTACTTCATCTAGATTATTTCCTGTTTATCAATATCCATCCTAAAGTGTGGCACCGGACATGGGCTGTAGCAGTCAGAGTAAATACAGCAGGAAGATGACTCTGTGCAGGCTGTCAAGGCTCTCATTTGCTCCGGGGTCACTCTACTGATTTGCATTGAGCTTAGAGTTCATGGCCCTCCTCTTCCGGTCAAATCTATCCCATTCTGTCCTCGTGCAGGTGATTTTTGAAATCCAAGTATAAGACTTTGTATTTATCCCTATTAAATTTCACTTGACTGGCTTGGCCCTTTGTTCCAGCCCATTGATTCTAGTAGATTCCATCATCCACTGTGTTCCCAGACCTCTACAGTATTACTTGAGATTCTATAAATTTAATAACTATACAATCTAAGCCTTCTCCCAAGTCATTAATAAAAATGTTGAACAGAAAAGGGCCATGTATGATAGAGCCTTGGTTCACTTTGCCAGAGACATCCCTCCAGGTTGATATCCATCCATTAATCACCACTGTTTGTACATTGTTATTCAACAAATTCTAAATTCACCAAACTGTACTATTATTTAGCCCATAACTCTCTATTTCTCCTATAAAGATCTTGTGAAAATCTTGTCAGATGAATTGTAGAAATCAGGCACTCAGTGTCAGTGGAATTACCCTGATCAATTTAATGACCCTGTCAAGAAAGGAAATGAGATTAGTCTGGCATGGCTTGTTCTTGATGGAGCCATGCTCGATTCTATTGATCCCTGCCTCTCTTTCTAACCACTTGCAAATCAGTGCTTGAAGAATGTTGCCTAGAATTCCACTAAGAATTAACATCAAGTCCACTGGCCTGTAGTTTGGAGAATTAACCTTCCAATTTTTGAAAATCAAAGAAAGGCTTGCCTTTCTACAGTCTTACAGTACCTTTCCTGTTCTCCCTAATTCTTCAAAAATCAGTGACAGTCCCTCAGCAATCACCAGTTGTTGGATTTTCCTCCTCCAATATTGGCTTCAATTCAATTTGATTCACTTCAACAGAATTGGCCTCAAGGAACTTGAGCAGATGTTCAGATGAGAGATAACATGTATAGTGGAAAAAGCTCAGGACATTGAGTCAGGACAGTCCTACCTCTGAAACTTACTCTCTTTGTGATAACAATTTCATCTTTCTCAACATTAGTTTCCTTATCTATAAAATGGGAGTAATGATAGGAACCTCACAGGTTACCTTCCTACTATCATAGGTAAGTATTAGTTGGGGTTGTAACTTGTAGCCCAGTGCCCCCACTCTCTGGAATTCCATTCTTAGTTTCTCTTGACTTGTTATGCCCTGTCCCATGGTTTATTTTATGATAGTTCAGCATGTAGCTTGTATTTAGATTTCCACAGATGTAGGAACCAATGTCCCCAGTTCTTGCAAAGCAGTAAGATCATTTCATCCTATAGGTGACACAGAAAGCCCTTGTAAAGGATTTGCAAGAGCCATAAAACAAATGCAGACCATATATCAAAGGACACAGGGTAGCCCATAAACAGAGACAGAATTCTTCTTCTTCTCTGCTTAGTCTTCCCAAGCTGCCCTATACTTGGAGCCACCTCTAGTCTTGGATTGCCTAGGAAGACAGATGCATATGGGCCTGATCCAGTGTTCCAACATTTAAGTGAGTCCTTCTTTCTTTCTTTTTTTAAAATAAATTAATTTTTTTATTTTTAGTTTTTAACATTCACTTCCGTAAGTTTTAAGTTTTCTCCACCCCCCTGCCTTCTTCCCAAGATGGCATGCAATCTGATATAGGCTCTACATAGACATTCATATTAAACATATTTTCACATTAGTCATGTTGTATAGAAGAATTAGAACTAATGGGAGGAACCATGAGAAAGAAAAAACAAAACCAAAAAAAGAGAATGAATAGTATGCTTTGACCTACATTCAGACTCCATATTTCTTTCTCTGCATGTGGATGGCATTTTTTCATTGTGGGTTTTTTGAAGCTGTCTTAGATCTTTGCATTGCTGAGAAGAGCTAAGTCTAACAAACTCAGTCATTGCACAATGTGGCTATTACTGTGTACAATGTTCTCTTGGTTTTGCTCACTTCACTCAGCATCAGTTCATGTAAGTCTTTCCAGGTTTTTCTGAAGTCTGCCTGTTTATCATTTCTTATAGCACAATAGTATTCCATTACATTCTTATACCACAACTTGTTCAGCCATTCCCCAACTGATGGGCATCCCCTGAATTTCCAGTTTCTTGGCCACCACTAAAAGAACTGCTATAAATATTTTTGTACATGTGGATCCCTTTCCCGTTTTTATGATCTCTTTGGAATACAGCCATAGAAGTGGTATTGCAGGGTCAAAAGGTATGCGCATTTTTATGACCCTTTGCGGATTGTTCCAAATTGCTCTCCAGAATGGTTAGATAAATTTACAACTCCACCAACAATGATTAAGTGTTCCAATTTTCCCACATGTTCTCCAACATTTACCATTTTCCTGTTTTGTCCTGTTAGCTAATCTGATAGGTGTGTGATGGTACCTAAGAGTTCTTTTGATTTGCATTTCTCTATTCAATAGTGATTTAGAGCATTTTTTCATATGACTATAGATAGCTTTAATTTCTTCCTCTGTAAACTTCCTGTTCATATCCTTTGACCATTTATCAATTGGAGAATGACTTGTATTCTTATAAGTTTGACTCAGTTCTCTCTATATTTTAGAAATAAGGCCTTTATCAGAGACACTGGCTGTAAACATTCTTTCCCATTTTTCTGCTTCCCTCCCAATCTTTGTTGCATTGGTTTTGTTTGTGCACTTTAATGTAATTTAACGTAATCAAAATTATCCATTTTGCACTTCATAATGTTCTCTATCTCTTCTTTGGTCATAAATTCCTCCATTGTTCATAAATCTGATAGGTAAACTATTCCTTACTCTCCTAATTTGCTTATAGTAGCCTTTATATCTAAATCATGTACCCATTTGGACTTTATCTTGGTACACAGAGTAAGACATTGGTCTATGCTCATTTATTGCCATGCTGTTTTCCAGTTTTCTCAGCAGTTTTTGTCAAATAGTGAGTTCTTATCCCAGAAGCTGAGGTCTTTGAGTTTATCCAACGATAGATTAGTACCCTCATTGACTACTGTCCACTACTCTGTTTCTTAGCCAGTACCAAGTAGCTTTGATTATTGCTGCTTTATAATACAATTTAAGATCTGGTATGACTGGGCCATCTTCCCTAGCATTTCTTTTCATTAATTCCCTTGGTGCTCCAGACCTTTTGTTCTTCCAGTTTTGTTATTGTTTTTTCTAGCTCTATAAAATAATTTTTTGGTAATTTGATTGGTGTGGCACTGAATAAGTAAGTTAATTTAGGTAGAATTACCATTTTTATTGTATTAGCTCAGCCTACCCATGAGCAACTGATGTTTTTCCAATTATTTAGATCTGACTTTATTTGTGTGAAAAAGTGTTTTGTAATTATGTTCAGGTAGTTCTTGGGTTTGTTTTGGCAGATAGACTCCCAAATATTTTGTAATGTCCAAAGTAACTTTAAATGGAATTCCTCTTTCTATCCCTTGCTGTTAGGCTTTGTTAGTAATATATAGAAACGCCGATGATTTATGTAGGTTTATTTTATATCCTGCAACTTTGCTAAAGTTGTTTTTATTGTGAGTCCTTCTTTCATCTGACAAAGGTGGTTTCCTCAGGAGATCCCAGTGGGCCAGCCTCCAGAGCCCTTTAGAGACAGAGAGATATTTAGCTTTTTGATACTACTGAAGGCTTAGCTTCCCCCTTACAATTGGACCCACACCTAACACTGTAAGAGTACAAAGTTCAGACTCCTTGTGCCTCCATATGAATGATTTGTAGGGACATATTTGCCTCTGCCAGGTGGCTCTGCTGGAAGGATCTTAGGGGTGGAGAAGCCTGCCTTTTTCTCCTTCCCACCTGCTGCACTCTCAGGATCTCTTCAGGTAAAAGGAGATAATGGGGGAAAAAACTGGTTCCTCTCACAAGAACTCAAGCCTACCATTGCACCTGGAAGGCAGCTCCCATCAGTGAGATCCACCTCCCCCCCCAGGAGTTGCCAAAGGAGGTCACCATATTCTCAATAGGAATATACAATTAAAAAATGACACACAAGGCTCAGCAGGCGAGCCCATCAAATTGATGGGCGGAACTCCCTCCATCAACTCCCCCCCCCAATGATACATGTAAAACCTGTCATATACACATCAACCTCCAGGAAGTCAAATCTCCATTATCTGAGTAGAATTTTCCCTCTTGTGCAACATAATAATTGCTATGTATTAAAAAAAAAAATGCAAACTCATTCCTCAGTCTTTCATCAAAACATAATTGGAGAGATAGATCAGCTTCTGCACCAAAAATGATCTAATGTCTCCCAGAGGCACTGACATTTCCCACTGTTTTATTTCCTCTCTAGCACTGGTCTGCGCCATGTGGGTGTGGGTAATTGAGGATTGCTTATAGATATATGTTAGAAGGAAGTGGATTGAGTGAGCCACTCTCTTCCTCCTTTCTACCCAGCTTGGCTATTCCAAGAATTAAGGAGAGTTCTGAGAAGGGAAGCCTGCTTGAAGATGCTGGGAAAATCCTGGCTCCACCCTGATCTTTTTATTGCCTTTGGGGAAGATAATGCTTTTAGCCTGACTCACCTGGAAGACATTTAGGAAAGAGAGAATGGATTTATTTTATTATGTGGGATCCCAGAGTTTGAAGGCAGCCCTGGAAACCCAAGGGCCAGAGCTGATTCATCCTTGGAGAAGACAGACAACAATTGTGGTTTCCCCAGGAGATCCCAGTAGGACTAACTCCAGAACCCTCAGAATGGAATTCCCCTAATAAATGGAAACTTAGTCCTTGATCCTGACTTGGCAACTGAGAGGCTGTTTCATTTTATTATTATTTTGTTACCTAGCATTTACATAGGTTTTCAAGGCAAGTTATAGTTGTCTTCTCATTTGATCCTTACAACCAGCCTGTGAGATAGGTGCTATCATTATTCCATTATGCAGATGAGGAAACTGAGGCAAAGGGAGGTTAAATGACTAGCCTGTGGTTAAGCAACTAGTAAGTATCTGAGGAAGGATTTGAACTTGGGGCCTCCTGACTCTAGCTCCAGAACTCTATATGCTGAATGTTCTCCCTGCCTCAGCTGTTTTGTGTATAACATCACACAGTGCAAAAATCTTATTTCCTTGATTATTAATCTCATCTCTTCCATGATCCCAGAGCTCTTACTTATAGACTGTATGACTGTAGGGAAGTTTCTTAACCTCTCTGGGCCTCGGTTTCCTTTTCTGTAACATGAGGGCCTTGGCCTTGATGATGTCTGAGGCTTCTTGTAGCTCTGACATGCTGTGTTTTAACATTCCATGTTCCAGGGGTGGCTAGGTGGCTCAATGAATAGAGCACCAGCCCTGGAGTCAGGAGGACCTGAGTTCAAATCTGGCCTCAGACACTTTACACAAAAAATTGCCATGTGACCTTGGGCTCATCACTTAACCCCAATCGTTCTACCTTCCCCCCTCCAAAAAAAAAAGCAAAAAAAAAAACATTCCATGTTCCAATGTTTCTTCCAGGGCTAAGTTTTTGTGTCTGTGTTCCATCATTCTGTGCTCTGTGGCCTCTTTCAGTCCTGCCCTGAAAGAGATGCATCTCTTCCCTGGTGGACCTTTTGGGCAGGGGGCATTGGAGCAGAGAGGAGGAAGAAGCAGGAGAGACAATGGATGCTCCTAAGAGGTTTTTGTCTGATGGGACACTGTACAGAGAGCTCTGGAGTCCCTTCCTATTCAAAAATCTGTTTTCTTTGGAAGTTTGTCTCTTCCTTGCTGCACAAAACTCTTGATCCCCTGAGACTCTGGGGTCAGTAGTGATCCCCAGTCACTGAAATAGTTAACTGGGTCATAGAGCCTTGCTGATAAGCCTTTCCAACCTTGTCAAGGAATCACAAAACCTCATGGTTGGAAAAGATCTCAGAGGCCATCTCATTCAATGGACAGACAAACCAGAATGCTCTCTTCATCATACCTAGTAATTTACTGTGAAGACCCTACAGGGAGGCAGAGCCTGTTGATTCCCATTCCATTTTAGGGAATCTGCAACCAGGGCTGTGTTGGTAAAATGTTTAATAACCGGCTTTCCGGGGTGGGGCAGGGAGACGTATTCTCCATAGCCTTTTTAGTTTAATCTGTATTGGTAACATTTTCTCCATCTCTTTATTAAACCTAGACCAGGGATGGGGAATGTGTGGCCTTGAGGCCACAGCCCCCCCTAGCTCCTCAAGTGCAGCCCTTTGACTGAATCCAAACTTCACAGAACAAATTCCTATAATAAAAGGATTTGTTCTGTAAAACTGAGTCTTGGTCACAAAGCTGCACCCAGAGACCTCGAAGGCCACATGTGGCCTCAAGGCCCACCAGTGATAGACATGGGGAAAAAAACACAATTAAGCCCTGATTTCTAGTATTTTCTGATGTCTGAGGTTTAAGTGCTCATGCTGAAATTTTAGCAGCTGGCTCCAAGCTGGTGTGAGTGGGCTCCAGCACCCCTAGCTGTCCTTGTCAGGAAGCTTTCCCTTCTGTCTGCTTCTCTGCAAGTCCCCTCGCACCAAAGAGAACAACCAAAGAGAATAAGCCCTCATCATGAGAGCCCTACCTCGATCTGAGGGTTCCCTGTTGTTGCTGTTTAGTCACAGTTGCTGTTGTGACCCCATTTGGAGTTTTCTTGGCAAAGATTCTGGAGGGCTTTGCCATTTCCTTCTCCCACTCATTTTACAGATGAGGAAATTGAGGCAAACAGGGTTCAAGGACTTGCCCAGGGTCACACAACTAATAAGTGTCTGAGGCCAGATTTGAACTCAGGTCTTCCTGACTCCAGGCCCAGGCCCATCCCCAGTACCACCTAGCTCTCCTATGAGAGTTCTGTGGGACTGAGCTAAAAGTCACATTATTGATACCAGCCTCTGGTGACCAGATGAGAGGCTGGGAAGTGGAGGGGCATACGGGTGGGTGAGAATGGAAGGAAAATGCCTAGAGGAGAGAAAGATCCTGTAGTGCCCAGATTTCGGCAGCTGTGGGAATCCGGGCTCTGTGAGAGTCACCCACGGCTCCGTTGTCAGAAGTTCTAATCTGACAGAGGAAGCAGAACACTGGATCTCAGATACCGCTTAAATGGAGGAGGAAGGACATGCATTTGGCCAGAGAGAGCATGCCTATTAAGAAGCATGATTTGTAGTCTGTTTGCCCGAGTCTGGAACACCCCAGGATATGTGCTGCACCTCTAAAATGAGACTCCCTTGAAAGAAAAAAATACATAAAAGCACACATTGAAAAATCACACCAAAGATAGGCTGCACTTGGGTTTTATATAAGCCATATTTGGGGGAAAAAAAAGCATGGCCTATTTTCAGACCAATGGAGCACTAATTTCAGTTCTGTGGAACTTAGCTGCATTCTAGTGGGGAGGGGTCAGGAGTGGAAGTGCTGGGAGGAGCAGGGTGGCTGGGGCACATGGGCTTAAGCTGGGGGAGCCTTCCTGTCCTGAGGGGGAGGGCCCAGGGCTTAGAGGACCCCATTCTCATTAACTCTGATTTGATATTTCTAGTCACCAGGCAGTTCTGGCTCCACATGGGCTGTGAACCCCCAGAAGAGGTGAACTCACCGAGAGAGCATTGTTGGCCACCATGGCTCAGGTCAGAGTCAATGGGGGTTTCCAATAGACTGTCAAAGAATGGTTGGCCCTCCCTCTGTCAAACGAGGCAGTATTTATGAAGCACTTTGCACCGTGCCTGGCACATAGCAAAGTCTTATCAATAAGGGCTTGCTCCCTTTCTTCCCTTCCCTCCCTTGCTCCCACCCCCCTCTTCTGCCCTAATAGTTCTTGACCTTCCATGGAGGGAGAGAGGTTGGATCTAGCTAGAAAGTCCCATAGGCTAGACTAGCCCTAACAGATAACCTTTTCCAACCTCTTGGTATTATAGATAAGGACACTGAGGCCCAGAGAAAAGGCATTTCTTGCTCAGGGCCATGATGCCAATTAGTGGGATTGCATTTAGGGTGAGGACTTCTCTAGCTAAAAGGGGGTATGAACCTGGACTTTCATCAGTCCATCCATCCATCAACCAGTTTTTAGATAGTGCTGTGACAGAGACAGAGAATGAGGAGATCTGGGCCTGGTCCCTGAGGCAGAGATACTGCTCATTGTCCCTGTGTTTTGTTGGACATAGAGCATCACCCTAAGGTGGCACTGCCCATTTCCCCTCTCTCTTCTCACCCCTCCCACCTCCTTCATCTCACGGTAATCTGGCTAGAGTGACCACTCTGGATGAACCGTATGGGGTTCAACTTAGCTGGGTAGGCCTCTCAAGAGACTGGCTGCCCCACGTTGCCCAGTTACTTCTTGGTAGCTTAGTTCTCACTTTGGACCAGTCCGACCATTCCTTTATGATCTGTCTCTTCTACCACATGTCCAGATCGGTCTCTCGTGTCCCATGACCTCTATCACATTTTTTTACACATGGCTTATGTGCCATCATCAGTAGCATGTTATGGCCTACTTATACCAACCAGACTTCTTTCCAGGACCTTTATGTCAGCTGCATTATTTATTTGTCTGAGATGCTGCTGTTCCATGATTTATAGCTATATAACATCACCAGGAGAATATATTAGTGTTTATTTTTTTGTTTGTTTTTTTAAAGATATAGTTTTGTATTACGAAACACTTTGGAATTTCTGAAAGTTCTGCCCAGTTTTCTAAATGCAGTCCTGTTCTCCTCTTCCTGTACAGTTCTGGGCCTAGCTCACTTTCCCAGTGCCATGTCCATCCAAGATACATATCCTGATGGCCCAGTTCAATGGGTTTTCTGTCTAACTATAAGTCATATTTTTAAACACCATGCATTCTTCATCCACTTGTTTTTTTCCAATGTGAAATGCCAGGCCAGATCTCTTCTGAGTAAGCATGGATGTCAGGGGTGAGGCTCTATAGTGCCCTGCAGCTTGATGCAGAAAGCAAAATGTCATCCATTAAAAGGGGCACTTGGAGAACAGAACTGTACATTATTAGGAAGATTAAGCTGACAGCATGTGTAGGATGACTTGGAGTGAAGGAGAACCTGGGAGTGGGGAGAAGAGTGAGGAGTAAAACAGGCTGAGATGACGAAGGCTTCTGCTGGGGTGGGGACTGTGCAGATGGATGGATAGATAGATAGATAGAAAGATGGATGGATAGATAGGTAGGTAGGTAGATAGATAGATAGATAGATAGATAGAAGGATGGATAGATTGATAGATGGATGGATAGAAAGATAGATAGATAGATAGATAGATAGATAGATAGATAGATAGATGGGTGGATGGATGGATGCTGATGCTGATGCTGATGATACAGAGGCAGCACGGTATAAGTGTTTAGACAATCAGTTTCAGAGTCAAGAAGATCTGCTGTGTTCAAGCCCTGCCTCTGCTACATGCTGGTTATATTGGCAAATCATTTCACTTTTCAGTTAACTCTAAGCAACCCTAAGGTTACAGGTGGCAAAGAAAGTATTCCTCTGTATTGGGGGAGGGAGTTTTTTCATCTGAGAGTTACCTATACTAATGAAACCCAAGGTCTAGGGCCTATAACAATAATAATACATGACATTTATATAGTACTCTAAGGTTTGAAATTTGATTTTCTGCATTATCTATATCAGGAGTTCTTAACCTTTTTGGTGTCGAAGACCCCTTTGGTCATTTGGTGAAATTATGGATCCCTTTCAGAATACTCTGTTAAATGCATAAAATACATAGGATTATAAAGGAAACCAATTTTGTCAAAATAAAATTAATCAAAATATTAAAAAGTTCACAGACCCCTAAGTTAAGAACCCCTGATCTGTATGTACAATGCCTGACTTTTAGTAAGTGTTTAATAAATTATCCCTCCTGTCTCTGTATCTATCTATTTTTCTTTCTATCTATGTCTGTCTGTGTCTATCTATCTATCTATCTATCTATCTATCTATCTATCTATCTATCTATCTATCTCTTGATCTTTACAACAATCCTTAGAGGTAAGAGACAGTAGACATTATTGTTTCCATCTTTTATCTGAGAAAAGTGTGACTTAGAGAGGTTATACTAATCACACAGCTAGTAAGTTGTGGGGACAAGATTTTGCCCATGTCCTTTGGTATTCCATGTTTACCTTTCTTTCCCCTGTATCACACTGCCCCTCTGTGTCTGAGTGATGGGTGTGAAAGGCATCATAGAGCAAGATGAGGCTGGGATTGGTGATTGGGTTGAGGGTGGGAGAAGCTTGAGGGAAGTGGGAAGAACCAAAAGGAATTGTCTGAGACTCCATCTGTTTATCTAAAATATAATCTAGGCAGTTCCTTGCTCTACCCTGGGGTGGGACTAGGGATGCCTGGGGGGGAATCCTAGAGGAATTAGCAGCATTTCCTCCTCACTGTGGTGGTCCCTTATCAGGCAGGATGTGGTGTCAGCCAAGGAAACAGTCATGAATGGAGAGGGCTGGCTTGAATGCTTGGGCAGCATCCGGCATTTGCACAGGAGGTGTCCTGGGAGGAAGTGGGCTAGTGATTGGGCCTTTCCAGCTTTGGCCACCTGGCCTTCGAGCTGGCTCCTCAGATTCTAAGTTGATTTCAGCTGACTCAGCTCCTCAGGTTCCCATGCCTACATGATTAGTATTAATCAGTACTGATCTCTGTTGATTGGTACCAGTCCCTGGTGATTTGCTTTCATCTGAAAAAGGGTATCCCCACTTAGAAGAAGAGCAGTTCCTGCCTGTTGTCATTTCATCCCTTCTCTGGGGGGATTGAGGGGAGCCCTTAGATCCGTGGCATCTGCAGCGAGGTAGGTGCAGTGGTGTGAGAGCTGGAGGTGGAATTAGGATGGACCTGAGTTCAAATCCAGCCTCTGTGACCCTATGCACTTTCCTGAATCCCTTCCTGCCTCAGTTTCTTCATCTGTGAAATGGGGATAGCACCTACTCACCAAGATTGTTGTGAAGATGAAAATGTGATAAAACCTTAATGTGATTTATTATTATTATTATTATTACTTATCACCCAAACACAGCAAACAGCCTGGGGCTTGGAGCTAGGAGGCTGCATTTTCTTCCTAACTTTATCCTTGACTTGCTGTGTGACCTTGAGAAAAGATCTTCCCTCCCCATCTCTTAGCCCCTTGCAGGTTGGGCTGTGGAGGTGTTGCTGGGGGACTGTAGGGTATGGTTTCCATCCTTAGCCCTTGGTCTAGACCATCTAGACTCCCTTTGGGGATCACCTGAGACCATCAGAAAACATATTTCCGATGGTCTTAAGAACTGAGACACTGCTCCTCTATCGTCTCCAGGCGGGTCCGCCCACATACCAGTATTAAAGGGTCGCAGCATTAGGAAGGTTGAGAACCACTGGTAGAGGTTCAGGTCAAACCAGACAGAAGAACCCAGAGCCCTCTGGAGGCAAGTCTGGGATCAGTGCATGACAGCCCTTGGATTCCCTGGGACCAATCTAGACCCAGAACGGCTGGCCCCTGATCCCATTCATTCGTCACGACCATTCTTGACCAGCTTTCAAGGAAGTAGCTTTAATATTCTTTTATTATTTCCCTTCTGGAGGAGAGCCGGATGTCATTAAAGCAGGGGAAATAGGTAGCTTACTTTCTACCCAGCTCCGTTGGATAGCTTTGGAGGGGAGCAGGAGTCTTCCTTATTTCGCCTTCCTCTACCCCTGAACCTCTCCCAGAAGCTGCTGTGGGGTGTGTGTGTGTGTGTGTGTGCATATACATACACAAACACACACATACACAAACACACACACACATATAAATCTCTCTCAAGTCCACTACTCCACCTGGAAAATGCTAGCCCTGGAGCCTATGGGACTCTCTTCTTCTGTACTCTGACCCAAGCCCTTTAGAGTCTGCTGGGGAAGACACTACACCTAATTCAGCAAACAGTTATTAAGAATTAACTATGATCAATAGCATGGCATAGTGTATAGAGAAGTGACCCTAGGAGCCAGGAAGATTTGGGTTCCCACCCAAATTTGGAGTCCCACCTCTGAGGGACTGGCTGTGTGACCTTAGATAACTAGGCATCTCTCTAAGAACAGATGGAGGCCTGTAAGAGACTTCACAGACTATGAGTCCAGTTTTTCAGTTGATGAAGCCCAGATCCACAGAAGTTAAGAGACTTATCCAAGATCACATGGCTAGTAGGCAGGAGCAGTTGCTGATCTGCACTGAAAGAAGGTATTTTCTCATGGGGAGTTCCCAGTAACATCCCAGGTCTCTTTCCCCCACCCCACTGTTGCCATGTTGGCACTGGAGATGCCAATATGAAAATAAGACTGGTCCTGTCCTTGATGAGTTTACCATCTATTCCGTAGTGGGTGAGGTTAGGGGTGTAATTTACAGAGTATCTTAATTTGCTGCAAGCATAGGCTATGAGATGGAAAGAGGAGAGATATAGGCATATTCTCTAGCCAAGGGTGGGGGAACCTGAGACCATGAGGCCACATGTGACCAAGTGGTCAAAGACATTTGAAGAGAAAAATCAATGCACCTTTGCAGCAGCCTTGTGGTTTGTCTTACCTGCAGGGTCTTCCTGCCTCCAACTCGTATTCACAACTGTCAAAGAGATCTTTCTAAAGTGCCGGTCAGACCATGTCACTCACTCAATAAACTTCAGTGGCTCCTTATTATCTCCAGATCAAATGCACAATTCTCTGGGAAGGCTGCATTGTGAGGATACTGTTCATTTCTGGCTACCACATTTCAGGGCAGACTTTGAAAACATGGAGGAAACAGATGAGCTCGCCAAGATAATGTTCAGGTGTGCCACATGAGAATCTTTTCAAGTAACCGGAGAAGGGAAGAGGCAAGGGAGACATGAAAGCCTTATTCAAGTAACTAATGGGCCATCTGTCATGAGGAAAGGGTCAGACTCTATTGTGTGAAGTTGCTGAGAGGTTGATTTTGGGCTCCAAGTTGGGCACAACTTCCCAACGATGTAAGGCTGTCCAAGAAGGGGGTTCCCAGAGGGGTGGAGTCCTCTTTCACTGGGAGCTCTTCCAGCAGAGGCTGGATGGCCAGTTAGAGTGGGGGTGGGGATTCCTGATGACCTCATTTAGAATTAGAAGGGGCTTTAGAAATCTAGTCCAATCTCCTTGTATAAAAAATAATTTAGAAATTAAAAAAAAGTTGAGTTCACAAGCATTTATTTTCTCTCTCATATGGAATCTGCCACCTCTCTGTCAGAAGGTACAACCTCTTTGTTTTAAAGATGTGGAAACTTTGGTCCAGAGTTGGGCAGTGACTTGCCCAAAGTCACATATCTATAGAGTCAATGGCAGATCTGGAAGTGCCCTGGCTGCAAAGCCACGCTTTCTCTCCCCTCTTCTCCTCACAGATTTGAAGCATAATCCATATAGCAAGCTCAATATAAACTCTGTCTCTGTCTCCCTTTCTCCTCTTTCCCTTTCTATCTTTCTGCCTCTGTTTCTTTCCCTCCACCCTCTCTCTCTGTCTTTGCCCCTGTTTGTTTCTTTCTGTCTCTTTCTTGCTCCCTCTCTCTTTCTCTCTATTTCCTTCCTTCCCTCCCTTCTCTTTTTTTCTAGTTCTTTTTTTCTCTCTCTTTCTCTTTCCCTCCACCCTCTCTCTCTCTCTCTTTGTCTCCGTCTCCCTCCCTCTCTCCCCTCTCTTCCTACCCCCCATTTTTTCTCTGAGAATCTAGAAGGATTTTGGACTGGAGATGCTGGAGGGGTGGTTGGAAAGGGAAGCAGGCTGGGGGGCGGGGTTTAGAAGGGGCAGATCCTTGCTCTGTTTTTCCTTTCCCCCTCTTGAGCTCTCTACTTGCTCTCAGGCCCCCTTCCTGTGTTCACTTGGATGTAGTGCATTCTATGGGGAAGCTCTCTTCACTGCGGTGCCTCTGCCCCCGCTCTTGCTCTGTCTTTGAGGTGGTGCATTGAAAGTGGGTCTCTATCCAAGGCAGGCTGCACCAAATGAGGCCTGCTTTACCTGGGCCCTCCTGTGTCACTAGAGCTGGCAACAGGAGGAGGCGGAGAGTGATGGCTCCTGGGGAGCATGCCAGCCACATCCAGGCTGCCTGCCTCCCCAGCAGAAGGTGCCAAGGCTCAGCCTCCTCCTCCCTCCCACCCCTCTCTCCCTGGAGGAAAGATGCCTGCTCTGTCAGAATCCTGCATCTGCTCCGGCTCCTGGCCTTGGGGGACGGGCTCCTGACAGGCCCCACTTGGCGTTTCTCCCATGTGCTTTTGCCAGGATCCGGGCCTGGGGATCCAGGGACTCAGGATGCTTAGTTCCCAGGGGTGAGGTGACTTAGGGTGAGGAGCTGCCTGCCTGAAAACTGGAGAGCTTTCCCCCAGAGTTCAGTCTGGGATCACCGAGTTTAACTTCTCTTTTGGACCTGTGATTTCTTGGGTATGTGAAGTATCCAGAGGAAGTCCTTATGCTGGTGTATATTAGCCCCTCCACCACCATGTTTGACTTTAAGATAATAGGATTTTTTTGGGTGGGGCTGGTAGGGACGTTAGGGCTCTCCCTTTCATTGTACAGAGGGAAAAAAATCAGCAGAGAGTGATTGACAGTTGCTTAGGGAACTTTGGGATTAATACTAGCACTAGCTTATATTTATGCCTTATGTGTTTAGTCACAAAACTGTGAGGTAGGTGCTATTGTCATCCCCATTTCCATAGTTGAGCAAACTGATGCCAAGGGGCTTGTCCAGCTTAGCAGGTCCCTGCGTCAGTGTTTCATCTTAGGTCTTCCTGACTCTAGTCAAATGACTTGCTTGGGGTCACACAGCCAGCGTACGGCAGAGGCAGTGCTCAGACCCAGGTGTTCTTGATTCTGTTTGCAGGTAGGCATGAGGACTTTGATCACTCAGACAGCCTGGGCAGATCCTCAGCCCGATTTGGGCCTCTGCTGCTTAGTCAGACCAGCCCCACCGAGTCAAGCCCCCTGGGCCCATCTCTGCCTAGAGTCAGGAAGCTTTGCCTTGGAGGCCTGGGGGCTGAGGGTTGGGACTGCAGCGTCTGGGGAGAGTGGCAGTCAGGGAAGTGGTGGGGGGGATGGTGTGTGGAGCCGCCTTCAAGCTCTCTATAAACCCGGTACAAAAGCTCTTGTTGTTGTTAATTATCAATATCCGTATTTCTGCTGGGATGTCGGGAGGCAAACTTATCCCCAAGGAAAATCCTGTCCATTTAACTCAAGACATATTTGTTAAATGCCCAGTAAGATCCTTCTAGGTCTTATGTACAAGACAAGACAGTCTCTGCCCTCAAGGACCTCACATCCTCTGCTTGGGGGGCGGTGCCTAGGGAGCAGAGGGCCTGGGGCTCTCAGTGCCTTTCCTAGGCTCTGTGTTGGTAGTGGGGGGCTTGGGAGTGAAAGGCTTGGATTCCTGGCTTTGGGGAAGGTCACAGTTTGCAGGTTGTTGGAACATGTGTAGGGTGGTGGTGGTGGTGGTGGTGTCGTTGGTGTGGTGTGTGTGTGTGTGTGTGGGTGTGTGTGTGTGTGTGGGGGTGTGTGTGTGTGTGTGTGTGTGTGTGTGTTGGGGAGAGGGAATTTGATGGGGATATTCAGAATCTCCCGAGGCCTCCTAGTTTCACTTCTCCTTTCTCCATCCAGGGCAGCTGGGAGAGGCGTGGATCTTGGCCTAGCCCAAGCCCTGCCTGGCCCAGAAGATGCTGTGTCCATCTGTGCTGGGCCCACGAATTGGAGTCTTGCTGCTACTTGGCATGACAGGTAAGGCCAATGGGGAGAGGGGGGAAGGGCAAAAGGAAATCCTGGACCTTTGGGAGGACAGGCTGAGAATCGGAGACTGTGGGGTCCTGTTGGCTAGGGGCTGGGACTTATGTCCCCTTTTATTGCCTGGAATACCAAGCAGGAAGCCGTGCACAAGCAGGTGCTTAATAAAGTGTTAGCCTAGCACAGTGGTAACTTTGGACATTGAGTGGGGAGATCTGGGTTCAAATCCTCCCATACTCATCAGGTGCATGACCCTGGGCAAATCACTTAACTTCTCTTATCTGTTGGTAAGATGGGGATAATTATACCCTAGTAACCACCTACTGGGGTTTTCCTAAGGATTAAACAAGGTAATATATGTAAAGAGTTTTTCGAATTTCAGAATGTTCTCTATGTAAATGTCACCGTTGTGTTATATAAAGGTCTTACTGTGGTTATTAAAAGTCAGCTGGAAGAATGGACAGCAAGCTGTCCGTGGGCCGGGAAGACTTGGGTTTGAGGCCAGCTTCTGACCCACGCTGGCTCACCGGGGTTGGGGGAGGGCTGGTCATTTCTTTCAGGGAGCTCTGGGCGTCCCTCTGAGTACAAGGTGCAGAGGGGCGCTGAGCTGCATTGGGGAAGGCATTTCCTCCCCAGGAGTTCCTCCACCAGTAACATCATAGGTTTTAGTATGCAGGATGGATTGAATGCAGGATGCCTTGAATTGAGGGAGAAAAGACCCAGACCCGTGATGCTGTGCTCCCCATCCATCCCCTTAACCAGCTCTGGGCCATTCGCTGCAGACCTGCGGTCTTCCCTAAGCTTTTAGCGTCTCCTGGTGGTGGAAGAGGGAATAAGATGGTCTTGCAGCTTTCCCAGGGCCTCCTCCTCCCTGCCACCCCTCGTTCCCCAAAGGAGAGATGCCTGTACTGTCAGAATCCTGCATCTGCTCTGGCTCCTGGCTGTGGGGGTGGCTCCTGACAGGCCGCACTCGGCTTTTCTCCTGGGTGCTTTTGCCAGGCTCAGGAATCCAGGGACTCGAGATGCATAGTTCCCAGGGTCTGATTCCACATGGATATCTCTGAAGAATGTTTGTTAAATGTTTCTCTGTGTTGGGGATGGTGAGAGACCCTTCACCTCTGAAAGGGGCAAGTGCCTGAAGAGCAGGGAATTCGGGGATGGAGATGCTGGGGAAACCTCGAAGCTGCCTACACTTCTTTCCCTGTCTCCTGCTTCCCTTCCCTCCCCCCTAATTCTCAGCCCCCAACTCCCCCCCCCCCCCATATTCCCCCCAGTCCCAGGCAGTGGGACTCATTCTCCATTTGTGGCACCGTGGAAAGTCCATTGGAGTCACAGAAGATCAGCGTTCCAATTCTACTTTTTTGGCTTATGGCTTGTTGACTTTGGGTGAGTCATTTTGCTACCCTGGGTCTGAGTTTCCACATCTATAAAGTGAAAAGTTTGGATTTGAGGCCTCTGAGGATCCCTCTGGCTCTAAAGATGAAAGCTGGAAGAGCCCTTTGGTGGGGAAAGGAGTAGTAGGGGTCTGAATCTCTGGACCCCATTGTCTCTGGCCTTCTTTCCTAGAGAGTCCCCAGATCACAGCCAAATTGTTCAGAGAGCCTAAGCCCGAGAGGTCCAGTTCTGGACTCTGCGTTATGGGGATGGGTCCTGGGCTGATGTGTTTCAGTCTTATACACAGGTAAGGAGAGATCCCGAGTATTGGAGATAAGATCATGGATTTAAAGCCAGAAAGCTTTAGAGGTTACATAGTCCAGCCCCTTCATTTTATGGGTAAGGAAACTGAGACTCAAAGAGGTGACGTGGTTTACACAATATATCAGTAATAATTGTTAGGCAGAATTTGAACCTTGGTTCTCTGTCTCCAAATCCATTGCTTTTTTCTGTCGTACTCTACTGCCTTTTAGGGAAATTCAGAAGAGTTTGTCCACTTTTAGGACAGAATGAAAAGGGCAGATGGAGGCAGGAAGTGTGTAGCAGGGTGAGGGAACAGGAGGAAAGGACCAGCATGGGGCAGAGACCATGCACTGGCCCTTGCTCAGGCTCAGATGCCACGGGGGTCCTAGGAAGGGTCTGTGGGAAGAGCACAAGGCTTGGTAGCCAGCCTTCTCATTTCCCCTCTGCTCTCCAGGTGCAGTAGAGATCGTGGTCCCTGATGACCCCGTGGTGGCCCTGGTGGGCTTGGATGCCACCTTGCCTTGCTCCTTCCTGCCTGGCCCCAACTTCACCCTGGCCCAGCTCAGCCTCATCTGGCAGCTGACAGACACCAAGCGGCTGGTGCATAGCTTCACTCAGGGCCAGGACCAGCTGGCCGACCAGGGCAGTGCCTACGCCAACCGGACCTCACTCTTCTATGACCAGCTGGCCCAAGGCAACGTCTCCCTCCTGCTCCGCCGGGTGCACATTGCTGATGAAGGCAGCTTCACCTGCTTCGTGCAGATCCAACACTACAGCAGCGCTGCTGTCAGCCTGCAGGTGGCTGGTGAGACCAGGGGAAACATGGTAGGGAGGTGGGCTCCATTCTCACTGTCTCTAAAGCAGGGGTTCTTAATTTGGAGTCTGGGAAATTTTTAAAAGATATTTTGGTAACTCTTTGAATATGATTGGTTTCCTCTCTAAGCCTCTGTATTTTGTTGTATGCATTTTAGAAACATTATTCTGAGGAATCTGGGGGCTTTGGTAGATTGTGAAAGGGCTGTAGGACCAAAAATGTTAAGAATTTTTACTTTGAAGTTTCTCCTCCCAGTCTGCACTGTCTTTACCCAAGGCTATCCCAGCCTCCTGACTGTGTATACAAAGGACGTTTTCCTGATCCCTAATCTGTGCCCTCTGCCTTCCCCCAGCACCCTACTCCAAGCCCAGCATGACCCTGGAGCCCAGTAAGGACCTGAAGCCAGGAGACACAGTGACCATCACCTGTTCCAGCTACGGTGGCTACCCAGAGGCTGAGGTGATCTGGCAGGATGGTCAGGGGGGAGCCTTGGCTGGCAATGTGACAACCTCTCATCTGGCTAACTCTGAGGGGCTTTTTGATGTACTCAGCGTGCTGAAGGTCACTCTGGGGGCCAATGGTACTTACAGCTGCCTTGTGAGGAACACTGTGTTACAGGAAGAGGCCTCTGGCTTTGTCATCATCACAGGTGAGGGCTAGGCAGGGCTTGGCCTGGGCAGGAGGTGCGGCTGGGCGGTTGGGGCAGGTGCAGTTGCCTCCAGCCCCTTTGGGCCAGACGTCTCTAATTCTGACTCTCTGGGATGGGGTGGGGGTGGGGGAGCAGAGTGGACAGAATGCCAGCCTTGGAATCGGGGAAACCTTGAGTCTGAATCCTGCCTCAGGAGCTTAGCTGTGTGACCCCGGCTAATAACTCTCAGCCTTAGTTTCCGAGGCTGGGCAGGGTGCCTCCTAAGATTGCTTTCAGTTCAAAATCTATGACTTAAAAAAAACTGAAAAAAATTTAAATAAAAAAAAATAAACATTTAAAAAAATAAATAAGATCTTTTATAAAGTGACTTGAACCAAGTAAGTGGGATAATGGCCACCATGCCTAACCAGATAGAGGGCCCTGAGGAAGGCTTTTATGAGCAGATAAGATTATCTGAAGTGATTGGACCAGGGATAGGGCCCGGCCCTGTGATTTCATTGGTTGAGGGAATTCTCAGGCGAAGAAACTCCCTTTACCAATGTAGGCCCCCCTCGTCTCTGAACTTACAGCCTTCGTAGAGACAAGGCGGCTGTCCCTGAGTCACACAGCCAGGATATGTCAGAGATGGCCGCTGGGCTCAGAACTTCCTGGCTTCAAGATCAACCTCCTATCCATTAAACTCTAAATGAATCCTAGTGACTTCTCAGGGTTCCTTCTCTGACACCTCAACATAGTGTGTAGGTGACCCTCTCTAAGGTCACGCCAGGGGAGCCCAAGGCCCCCTTGGGCCTGACCAGCTGGGAGGTCTTTGAGTCTGGCCTGGTGATGGAAGGTGTGCCTGCCAGGGCTGGACGTGCTGAAGGGTGATGGGAAATTCTGGCCACAGCTGCTCCTGAAGATCATCTGCTAAGTCTGCTGAGAGGCTGTGGTGTGCTGGTGGAGGAAGCCCCCGCCCCAGTGAGAGCCTGGGTCCTTCAAGCCCTGACTGAGACTCCAGGTTCATACCTAGTGAGCCATCTCTTGTTAAGAGAGAGAGAGAGAGAGAGAGAGAGGGGGGGGGGGTATGGGGACCCCAAAAATCCCCTCCCCAACAAAAATTAAAAATCAGAGGCATTTTGAGGAAGGAACAGGAAGTTTTATTCTCTTCCCCTGCAGGAAGAGGGCGGTTCTCTCCACCCAAAGAGAGGAGGAAAGACAGAACTAGAATTCATACCCTAAGGCGGTAAAACGCCCTCCCCGCCACCTCCCTTCCCAGCGGCTGTCCCTTCTCCCATTGGCTAGGAGGCCGGCTCTCAGTCTTGGCACAAAATCTAACCCAATGGTGGATAACAAAGAAGCCCGCCACTCTCTCCTATTGGCAAGGAGGTGGGACAGGGAGCCAAGGTATCATCCATGGCCTTATTTGGTAAAGGCCAAAGCAAGGGAGGGGAAAAGGTCACAAGCCAGGGTGGAGGTCAGAAACTCCTGAAAGGAGCCTAATGCTGATGACAGCAAGGGAAGCGGGGAAGGGTCCTAGGTTGTGTAAACCCAGGACTCGGGTCTGTCCGGTCTTACACAAGTCTATCTCTGGTTTCCAGATAGTCTCTCTCCCTTCTCATTCTGAGGAGTCTTCACAGAGGGTGCAGAGAGTGTACCCCACTCAGAGAGAATATGAAAAGAGAAGGAAAAAAAAGTCAGTTTGGCAAAACCAACACAAACACACAAACTGAGTCTGACTGTTGCCGTATTGCACACCCATAGTCCCACACTTCTGCAAAGAAGGGAGGGGGATTTTTGCTGGCCATTGCTTCTTTGGTCAACATCCTCCTTGAGAGTTTAAGGCTCTTTCTTGGGGCTACAACCGTGTACTGGGCCCACTTTTTCCCCTTCTGCCCCCTCAGTTGCAGGAATAAAAGCCCTACCCACTCAGGCTGGGCATCAGGAGGGTAACAGTTGCTTCTTACCTGAGGCCTCCCTAGCCAGCCTCTCTCTAGGACACTGTCTTTTTTTTTTTCCAATTTATTTATTTTTAGTTTTCAACATTCATTTCCATAAGTTTAAAATTTTCTCCCCCTCCCTCCCCAAGATGGCTTGCAATCTGATATGGGCTCTACACATACATTCCTATTAAACACATTTTCACATTATTCACGTTGCCTAGAAGAATTATAATGAAGTGGAGAAACCATGAGAAAGAAAAAAACCCAACAAAATAAAACAAAAGAGAAAGCAGCCTGCTTGGCTCGGCGTTCTGACTCCATGGTTCTTTCTCTGGATGTGGATGGCATCTTCCATCCTGAGTCCTTTGGAATTGTTTTAGGAAGGACAGTGCCTTAGACCCAGAGAAGGACCAAGCCCAGCCCCAGGCGGCTGAGGAGATCCTCAAGCCTGGGCATCGTTGTGTGGCCCCCATCCATGTTCACGTCCTTTTTCTTCTCCTTCCAAGATGTCTAGATTTTCCTTTGGGTTTTCTCCCCTCCTCCCACTGTCCATGGCCAAAGCTTCCCTTTAGCTTCTCTGGCCCCTGGGGGAGGGGAGGTCTGTCTATCCAGTGCCTGGGACTGAGCTGTGACTTAGCCTGCCTCCCACTGGAAGCTCCAGATCTCTATTGTCCCCTCCTCTCCCTGCTTCTGCAGAAATCTTACAATGCTCTGATTTATTCTTGCCCTCTCCTCTTCCTTGCTGCTCTCTTCTCTCCCCCATCTTTAGTGCCTGGATTCTCCTTGGCCCTTGGTCTCTTCTTCAGTTTGGAATAAGTGCCTTTTCTGCTTGCCTGTTCTGTGGTTCTTTCATGTGTCTACCTTCTTCTTTGGGGATGTTCTGGGTTCATTGCCCAGATAGAATATTGTTTACTTTTTGGAGATGGACAGGCTTTGGGGAGGGAGGGGTGGTTTGTGACCCTCATCTGCCAGTTATTCCTTCCATTTACTACTAGCCTGCTTCATAATGCCAACCTCAGCTGGTGCCCTGGACTTTGCCAGCAGGGACACCCTTTACAATTATTCCTACCCACTTCATTTAAGAGCAAATAGAGAGCCATTGAAGGTTCTTCGGTTCTTCTTAGCCCCTCAGATCTCTCATCTGGTGTGCTCTCCTAACTAGCTGTACTCTGCAGGGCCATACTTGGCTCTGTTGTGGTGCGGACTGGACCCAGCTGCTGTGAACTGCTTGAAATGGCTTCTGCTGGGTTCTGCTCAGTTCCCTTTGCTCCCCTCAGGGCAGTGGGTGCTATCTGCTCTTAAAGAACTCCTATGGGTGGCTGGGAGGGCATGGAGCCTGACAGGCTCTCTCTTCTCTGTCTTATCTGCCCTTCCTCCCACAGGCCAGGTGATGACGTTCCCACCCGAGGCCCTTTGGGTGACTGTGGGCCTTTCCATCTGCCTCCTGGGGCTGCTGCTGGCCCTTGCCTATGTGTGCCGGAAGAAAATAAAGCAGAGCTGTGAGGAAGAGAATGCTGGTGAGAGTTTGGGGGTGAGGGAAAGAGGGTGTGTGACTGACAGAGGGTGGGAATGAGTATGAGTACAAGTGGGTAAGCATGCCTGAATATGAGTGTGAATGAATAAGTGTGTGTGTCTGAGTGTGCAAGTGTGTGAGTATGCCTGAGTGTGAGTGTGAATGAGTGACTGTATGAGTGTCCAAGTGTGTGAGCCTGTGTGAGTGTGAATGGGTATGTATGTGTCTGAGTGTGCAAGCGTGTGAGCCTGTGTGAGTGTGAATGAGTGACTATGAATGTGCAAGTGTGTGAGCATGCCTGAGTATGAGTGTGAATGAGTGTGTGTCTGAATGTGCAAGTGTGAGCATGCCTGAGTATGAGTGTGAATGAGTGGGTCTGTGTGTCTGAATGAGGAAGGGGGGTCCTGGGGTTCAAGATGATTTGCAGCTTGGGAGAGAGGCCAGAACGATTGAGGGCTGGCCTTAGAAGCAGCCAGAACTGGCCATGAGGCCTGCAGCTGGATGAATCACTGGCTGGCTTCTCATTTCCTGGTCTGTACAATAAGGACAGTCCTAGGGCTGCATGAGTTAGCCCCCAGGCTCCCTTCTGCTTCTTAGTGCTGTCTAAAATGTTTGGATCCAAATTCTACAAGCATTCATCTAGCTCCTCCTGCATATAAGTTGAGAAGTATTAGCGAGGGCAAGCCCTAGAGTAAAAGCCACCTGGGTTCAGGTTCTCCTTCTGACAAATCATTGGCAGGTGATCACTTCTCCATGGCCCACACGTCTCTTTCAGACTTTCAGTTACAGATGGGTAGCTATCTTCTTCAGTGGAGGGAGTTTCCACACCAGGAGCTTCCAGGCTTAGATCAAGCATGCTGGGGCAGGTGTGGGGAAACAGAGAGAAGCTTGAGGTTCTTGGGAGCACAGTGACTTCCTGCCTCAGAGAGTTGGGGGAGCCGAAGCAGGGGCAAAGTTCAGGCCAGAAGAATGATCTGCTCTGCGTGAGTCCCCCAGGATGCCTAGGAGCAGCATTGCCCTTCATCTAATTTGCTGCACATGCAATTTGGGGGGAGTTTGGGGCGTAACATCAGGGTCAGGTACGCTGTAGTACTCCCTAAGCCAGCTACATCTCTTCATGTGAGCCCCCACATGCTGGCAGAAATACATGCCAGCCATTGAACGGGACTTTGCTGAGGCTCACATTTTCAGCGTGCCCAGCTCTGAGCTTGCCACCAAATAAAGGAAAATAGAGGAAGGTCAAAACATCCCTTCCGCCCTCAGGAAGTCAAAGCCTGCCTGGCGAAATGAGACTCAGGTAGACACGAGACAGAGCCAGACAGTTTAAGGATAAGCCCCTTCAGGAGCAGTACAAGTAGCAAGCCCCAGGGCCCTGGGGAGCCCTTCATCTGCTCCAGAAATAAGAGCCTCACTGGAGTCAGCTGGAGAGCAATTAAGGGTCATTGGGTGAGTCTCAGGCTCCTTGTACTATAGGAGGATTTCAGAGCAAGGATGGTCAACAGAGGGAGTTATCAGGGAAATCTTCCTGGAGAAGGGGTCACTTGAGGTGGGCCCCCAAAGGATGGAGAGGATTTGACCAAGTGCAGAGTAGGGAGCAGAAGATTCCAGGAGAGGGGAGCGGCATGAGCAAAGATCATTGGTATAAAGAGGGAAGGGCCCTTGGGGGTCATCTAGCCTGCTCCCTCATTTGCAGACAAGGCATTAGAGAAATTCAGTAGTTTATCTGAAGTCACACAGGTAGAAAGCAGCAGGGTCAGGCATGGAGCCTTGGTCATCCAACTCCAAAGTTGTTCCCCTGTCCCCGGACAGCGCCAATATGGCGGCAGCAATGAGCCTGGCTTGTATGGGGGCTGTGACAGGGGCAGAGTGCCCATTGTCAGGCCTGCTCAGTGACTGACCCCATCTTCTGGGCATTCCTGTGGGGGTAATCAGAAGAGCACCCCTTAGAGACTAGCCTCCTAATTCACTGGCGAATGATGTTAAATTGGAATGGCTACTCTACTGAATGACAGGGAGAAGCTGGAAGGACTCAGCGTGCTGAAACATTGGGCTAAAACCTTACAAGATCATTCCAATGAATTAAAACACTCCTGCACTTAGGTTCAAAGAATCAGTTGTCCAGACATGCAATGCGGAGAGGCACAGCTTGACCATGGTCTGTGTGAAGGAGATCTGGCAGGACTAACTGACCGCAGGCTCAATGTGAGACAGTGACAGTGAGCTGCCAGCACCTCCCGGAGGCGGGATTGTTTCTTGCTTGTCTTTTCATCCCTAGCGCTCAGTACTACGCCTGACACAGCAACAGGCACCTAATAAGGTAGTTAGATGGTAGAATAGATAGAGTGATTGACTTGGACACAGGAATACCTGAGTTCTAATCCTGCCTCACACTAGTTGTATGACCCTTGAAAATCACTTAATTTGGTCTCAGTGTTTTTATCTGCCAAATGGGAATAATAATAACACCTCTACCTTACAGGATTTTTATCAGGATCAGAGGAACTAATACACCCAAAGCTCTTTGTAAAACTTAAAAAATGTGGTTATCGTAATAAATGCTTATTTATTGATTAAATAAGGACATAAAATGAAATTTCTCAGACTCTTCCTGTTTCTCAGCACTATCTACTAGTATCCAGCCTTGACTGCAGCCTTTGATTTAACCTCTGTATAGCTACTTTTTTCTTTCGCTTCTCTGGGAAGCATCTTCTGTAGTGTTTTTCAGCATTGACTTTTCCCAGGACTTCACAAGTGAGTATAGCCATTTTCAAGTGGTGCTGCAGCACGACAGAGATGGTGGCAGTGGGGTGGGAGGGCACATCAGTCCAGCTAGACTTTGCCCCATTCAGATGAAAGTCTGGAGTGTCATGTAGACTTTTTAGAGGCATATTTAGGAAGGACGTTGGCCAACTGGAGCACACACAGGCAACAGGAGTGAGGGCAGTGAGGGGGCTTGAAACCGTGTCAGAGAAGGATTGGTCAAAGAACAGAGAGATGTCTGATCTGTAAGAGGGGAAGACTTGGGGTGGGCTGGGAGATGGGGTAACGGCCTTCCAATATCTGCAGGCTTGTTCTGTGGAAGAAGCATTAGGCTCCAGAGGGCAGATCCAGGACCCATCAAAGCCATCATTTGGTGGCTGGCTGAGCATGCGACATCCTGCCCCCACCTCTCTGCTACAGGAATGGAGGCCTGTTTTCTGTCACTTGCTAAAAAGTTCGACTCCCTTTTCTTTTTTTTTTATTTGCTCATTTACTTTTAATTTACAAGATTCAGTTCCACAATCACTTGAGTTTCAGATTTTCTCCCCTCCCTTCCCCCCTCCCCCATGGTGGTGTGCAGTCATGTATAGGATCTGCAAATACTTTCACATTGTACAATAGTTTGGTCATATAGAAGGGCTGTAACCAATGAGTGATCACTGG